>LR738714.1:407708420-407754519 GCA_902687465.1 Secale cereale
GGGGGGGGGGGGGGGAAGTGAGTGTGGTAGGAGAGGTTGTCCAAAATATCTTGTTGCTGCCCGCTTACTAATGGCGCACCAACTATAAATGCGCCATTAGTAATCAAGGTTACTAATGGCACATTTATAGCAGGTGCGCCATTACTAGTTTTGCAAAAAAAATAACATACTAATGGCGCACTGTCGCACAGTGCGCCATTACTAGTTTAAACTAGTAATGGCGCACTCTGGGATAGTGCGCCATTAGTAGTTTTGTAAAAAAAAGAATAAAAAATATCAATAAAAAAAGCATTAATGGCGCACTTTACTGCTGGTGCGCCATTACTAGTTACAACTAGTAATGGCGCACTTTGTCTGGATGCGCCATTAGTATGTTTGGACAGGCGCGCTAGTTCAAAAAAAACTTCTTGATACTAATGGCGCACTTTGGACCTGGTGCGCCATTAGTAGTTCGAACTCTAATGGCATATCTGTTGCTAGTGCGCCATTACTATATACTAATGGCGGACTGCTTGTCCGGTGCGCCATTAGTATCAATTCCATCTATAGCCCTTTTCCTAGTAGTGAGTTGTGTAGGATAGGTCTCTAATATTTGCTCCTTTTCCAGCCCAGAATTCTAGTTGCTGGCATTCTCTCTCTTCATGTAAACATTGTAAAGTAAGAGAGAAAAGGCATAAGTATTATGCCATAATGTGTAACAACAGCCCATAATGCAATAAATATCAACAAAAAAGCATGATGCAAAATGGACGTATCATGCTCCAAATCCTCCTCCGAAATGTGGACGACAATGAGATTGAGGTGCTTAAGTTTAGGGAGATGAAGAGCGCACGCAGAATCAATCTGGGGGAAAACGCACCGCCTGAATGTAGCACGGTGCAGGATGGACGACTGCAGCGAGCAAGGATGTCCAGCATGAAAGCTGAGCTGCTTGAGCTAATCCACAGCTGGGGATAGGAACTAGTAGTGCAACCTGGGTTTCGTCTTGTTGTGGGGTTTGAGCCCGCCGATAGCAAGGCGTCTGACCGGCCCAAGGTGCATGCCAAGGACTTGGGACAATGTGTCCAACCATTGCTGCTCCCGGATGCAAAACTCGTGGTGGACGATGAGGTCAAGGGGTGGAGCGCTACAGAGGGCGCCACCACCGCGAGAGGACAATTTTCCGCATGCCATATTTGACGGGGACGTGGGATATGCTGGTTACCAACATCTCGTTGGGGAGGCTGCTGATGAAGTCCACGTTCACTTGAGGCTCTGGCAGTTCTGGCTCGACACGCCCCCGCTTGTTGTCCGGCATGTCCCCGATCTCGCAGCAAGCACTGATCCTCGGCGGCAGTGCTAGTAGATGAGAACGGAGGACTGTTCTACATACCTTCTTGAGGTGGCCAAAACAAAAGTCCCGCGGCTCGCTTCCCGTTATTGTGAGCGTGCGTGGCGGACTACTCACAATCGTCATGTCTAATCAAATAATAGCTCGCGGTAGTAAATGGTTAGTTGAACGCCCATGGTTGGACTAGAACGGCCGTTTGTGATAATAACGTGCTGCTGATTTGTTAAAAATGCCTAGGAAAATCAAAGTACAAAAATGTGAAACGAACCCAGAATAATTTCATATGTTTAGAATAGTTGCATGTTGTGTCGGGGGGATGGCCCGCGGGCAGGCAACGTAGCCCAAAACTCTTTCAAAAACATCGGAGCGAGCAACGCCCCTCAACCAGGCCAGTCCTTGCCGGCTTCCCAATGCAACCCGGCCTCACAGCAAGCGCATGCCGACCGCCCCCAAGACGACATATCCATAGAGGATAGACAAGCCGGACCTCGGCGCAACCCTCAACCCGGCGATAAGTCAGCACCCATCCCCTCCAAGCATACGGCGTGACGTGCCCCCACGAGGGGGCGAGTGTGGCTACGGTGTCTTACCTACCCCCACTAACTGGTGCAAGGATGGCTACAGTGCGCGTACATCCCACTAGCATGGGCCGATGGCGACGGGGCGTCCCGTCACATTAGCTGATTGGGCTCGCCCACTCCATAACGTACGACACTCTAAGGCATAGTGCTTCCCAAAGAACCCGGCGTACTCTGGTACCCCGTGGGCCCCACCGCCGACTACTAGACATTGGCATCCGGGGCCCGCTCTCGTATAGTACGACTGTTGTAACCTCGGGGGGCCCGTCTATAAGACCCCCCAGCACCCTCCATGTACAAGGGCCTTAGATCAATCCCTTGACACACACACACATATATAGGAGAAAGAGCAGCCTATGCCCTGGCCCATCTTCCTTCCTCCCCAGAAAAGCTCTAGGAGCAAGCTTGTAACGTCTTCATATAAACCACACTCGGCAGGACTAGGGGTGTTATCTCTCACGAGAGCCCCGAACCTGGGTACGTCTTGTGTCTAACACTTGCGCGTGTCAAGCACGCTTCTGGATCGCATCGGTGCCCTTGTATCTGTCCCACTCTTTAGCCATCCTATGTCATCGGCGTGAGATCACCACAACATGTTCCCCCTGTAAAATAAATCAAGGTGGGAAGATACAACATATGTCATTTCGCACACAGATCATGTGACAAAGTTCCCTCTCTGAACCATGAGGCTTCTTGATAGAAGCTCTGGGTTGTATGAAAGAAAATATGGGTCAAAGCAGAGTTAAAAAGGGCATCAATATCTAACCCTAGCTTACAGAAGGTACATAAGCACTACGCTTAATTGTTCATCTGGTTTACACAAAATCCAGATTGAACGCGACAATAACAACTAACTCAACCATAGTTGGGGCAATCACAATCAAATGGATCAGTCTGATCCATAAAATGAAGATCCTCTGCCAAAATATCTACTGGTACATGTAGACAAGTTGTTGTAAATAGAAGTCGGGCACTTTCGAAAGCCCTTTTGTCCACTTCAAACTTCTTTTTATGTTGTTTAACGTGTCCATATTTGAGAAAGTTTTTTGTTAAAAAAGTTAATCCACATGGACAATAGTACTCTCGCATTCAATAGGAAAAATGTGACAAAGTTAGTGAGCCTGCACAGCGGACTGCTGGCATGCCTACCGTCACTTCACACAGCTACTAGCATGCCCCATGGTGAGTGCGTTGTGAACACGCACATGCATCGGCCGCTCAGTCCACATGCACGGCGGACTGCTAGCCTGCGTCTTGTCAACTCTGGCGTGCTCGTACGGCACACGTGACGCGTGCACGGCATGTATTATATTGATTTTTCCTTTTTGATGATTAATTGTGCACCTTTATTGCTTAACTGAAGCACAACATGTACATTATTGGCCTAACACACATGGTTCAAATAAAGAGTTCGTTTGTGATATTGGTTGATTATTATTAATTATTTGCTATATGTAAGAAGATTATATCAAAACTTGTCTCAAATTTTAAAAATAGTAATTATATCACCGTATATTGGTTTCCATATGACACCACGATAAGCATCATGAATTTCAACTTAGTTTTGGATTTACTAGATTTTAAAATCCAGATTCTCGATGTTAGAAATTTCTTGCATGTGGATTAACATGCACCCAGCGACATGTACACATATGATTTTGCAATCCATTTTTGTTCACTATCATGGGTCGCATGTAGATCAAATTTGATTTTTGCACATTAAATCCCTAGGAAATCAATCAACGTATAAGAACAGACAAATGTTATCTATTTTTTTCAATTTTTAAAACTAAACTCCTTTGGTCGCATGTTCGCTGTAGAAAAAGTTTGACATGCATCTTTGGGCCATGTTGACACGGTGGTCCTAGGACACTCACTCGCGTGCGACACTCTCTATGGGCCCGCGAGGTCGCCGACCAGCACTATGACATGAAGTGAGAGAGGTTAATTTGATCAACAACTATGGTCATTTTTTTGTTACGTACGGTAGGAGTATCTATATATAGTACACGTTGAAGAGGGTGGCCGAGGGCAACATATACTACACGTCATATAGGACAGTCACTCGCATGCGATGCTTCCATCCGTGGGCCCGCGAGGTTGTCCTCCTTCAATTTGACCCAACAAGGAGGTTTCTTTTTGGCTTGTGTTGCGGTAGGGGTATATAGTACGCGTCGAAGAGGGGCAGATGGGGCCGGGGCAGCACATACTACACACACGTCATGAACGATCTCCCTCCATGTGGGGACTTTTCGGTTTCCGAGGCAGGTGCATGCCACGAAGAAGTTGTGCATATTGGGTATTAAAAATATCACCAACACATTGGGCCACGTGCACAGGATGGTTGTCAGTCATTCGCCTAGGATGCTTCCCTCCATGGGTCGGCGAAGTCGTCGTCCATCTAATATATGACAAGCATGATTTTTTTTCTAGTTGTGTTACAGTACGTAGGAGTATATATTACCCGTTGAAGAACGAAAGGGGCAGCATGTATATACTAGGTGTCATGAAGCTCGGTCCGCGCGGGGGACTTAATGTTTTCCGAGGCAGGTGCCACATCAAAGTTCTGCATATATATTAGGTGTTCAAACATCACAACCACACATCTCCACAAATGTGTTTGGCCCACAAGCAAGCCTTGGCGGTTGTCCTCTAGCACTCACTCACGGGTTTATCGGCGAGATGCTTCGTCCATCTGTGTGTGCCCGCTTGGTTAATCTCTTTGACCGACAGCGGAAGATGTTAATTTGACTTGTAATTAGGAGGGGTTTAAATTTTGGTTCGTCTTATACGGTACGGTCCATGCATGCATGTCATGATGTGAGAGATAACATATTTTACTTTGAGTTTGATGACCCACAAGTGTAGGAGATCTATCGTAGTCCTTTCGATAAGTAAGAGTTTCAAACCCAATGAGAAGAAAAAGGAAATGATAGGCAGTTTTTAGTAAGGTATTTTCTGCAAGCACTGAAATTATACGTAACAGATAGTTTTGTGATAAGGTAACTGGTAGCAAGTGTCAAACGGTAAAAGTAAATAAGGTGCAGCAAGGTGGCCCAATCCTTTTTGTAGCAAAGGACAAGCCTGGAGAAACTCTTATATAAAGGAAATCTTCTGTCACTCTAGCAACCCATCATCTATTTATTACTTCCCAATGCCTTCCTCTAGGCCCAAAAAATGGTGAAGTGTCATGTAGTTGACGTTCACATGACACCACTAGATGAGAGACAACATACATCTCATCAAAATATCAAACGAAGACCAAATTCACATGACTACTAATAGCAAGACTTCTCCCATGTCCTCGGGAACAAAAGTAACTACTCACAAGACATAATATTGTTCAATATCAGAGAGGTATTAATATGCATAATGGATCTAAACATATAATCTTCCACCAAATAAACCAACTAGCATCAACTACAAGGAGTAATCAAATCTACTAGCAACCCACAAGTACCAATCTGAGGTTTGGGTACGAAGATTGGATAGAAGAGATGAACTAGGATTTGGTGCTAGTGAAGATGTTGATGAAGATAGCCCTCCCTGAGATGGGAGAGTTGTTGGTGATGACGGCAGTGACGATTTCCCCCTCCCGGAGGGAAGTATCCCCGACAGAACAGCTCTGCCGGAGCCCTAGATTGGTTTCCGCCTCGGTTCCGCCTCAAGATGGCGGCGTCTGGTCCTGAAAGCCTCCTTATGATTTTTGTCCAGGTCAAAACACCTCATATAGGAGAAGATGAGCATCGGGGGCCTTCCGGCTGGCCCACGAGGTAGTTGGCACACCCTGGGAAGGGGGCGCGGCCCCCACCCTCGTGGACAGCCGGTGGCCCCCCTCGTGTACTTCTTTCGCCAGATATTTTTATATTTTATGAAATGGTGTTCTATTGAGTTTCAGGGCTTTGGAGTTGTGCAGACTAGGTTTCCAGAGTTTGCTCGTTTTCTAGCCCAGAATTCCAGCTGCCGGCATTCTCCCTCTTCATGTAAACCTTGTAAAATACAAGAGAAAAGGCATAAGTATTGTGAGAAAACATGTAAGAACAACCCATAATGCAATAAATATCAACATATAAGCATGATGTAAAATGGACGTATCAACTCCCCCAAGCTTAGACCTCGCTTGTCCTCAAGCGAAAGCCGATATCGAAAAACATGTCCACATGTTTGAAGATAGAGGTGTCGATAAAAACAAAATACGGACATGAGGTCATCATGATCATTCTCATAACAGCAACTTATATAAATATAGTCATATGATTCTTATGCTAAAGTAACAATTCATCCACAATATCAAGTATGAATCATAAACTTCATTGAAAACTAACAAACTTTGATCTCGGTCATTGAAGCAATTGCAATTTATCGTAACGTCAGAAAGAGTCAGCATAAGAGCTTTTCAGCAAGCCTACATACTCAACTATCATATAGTCTTTCACAATTGCTCACACTCACGCAATACTTATGTTTATGGAGTTTTAATTGGACACAGAGAAAGATAGGGGCTTATGGTGTTGCCTCCCAACCTTTTACCTCAAGGGTAATGTCAACAGTAATAGATCATGAAAACTTACATCCAAGTGGGTATATATGTCAGGATCTTTCCAACACAATGTGCTTGCCAAAGGATAAAATGTAAAAAGTAAAGGTGGATTTCACCTTGACACTTATAAGGCAAGAATAAAAGATAGGTCTTTCGCAGAGGGAAGCAGAGGTTGTCATGCGTTTTTATGGTTGGATGCACAAAGTCTTAGCATAGAAGAACTTCACTTTATATTGGCACTTGTGATAAGGACGTTTATTATGCAGTCCATCACTTTTATTACTTCCATATCACAAGATCGTATAAAGCTAATTTCTCCCACACTAATAAGTCATACATATTTTAGTGAGTTTGCAACATGACAACTTACTTGGAAGGATCTTTCTCAATCCATAGGTAGGTATGGTGGACTCTCATGGAAAAACTTGGTTTAAGGATATATGGAAGCACAAGTAGTATCTCTACTTAGTGCGAGGAGTTTTGGCTAGCATGAGGGGGAAAGGCAAACTCAACATGTTGGATGATCCATGACAATATACTTTATTTCGGATATAAGAAGACATGTCCCATTATGTTGTCTTTCTTGTCCAACATCAACTCTTTAGCATGTCACACTTTAATGAGTGCTCACAATCATAAAATATGTCCAAGATAGTATATTTGTGTGTGAAGTCTCTCTTCTTTTATTACTTCCTATTAATTGCAACGATGACCAAAACTATATTTGTCAACTCCCAACAACTTTTATTTATCATATTTTTGTATGTGAAGTCATTACTTCCCATAAGATCAATATGATCTCTTTGATACTCTTTAGGTTTTCTTTCTTTTTATCATGACCCAGGTGAGGAAATCAAGCCCTTGATTCAACACTAAACTTTATTATATAGATCACGGACTCGCTTACAAAGGGTAAAGCTCACAAAGCAAAAGCTCACAACCAGATCATGCTAATTTTATTCTACTAGATCAAGATACTACCAAAAGGATCGAATTAAGTAAAATGATAAAGATAGGAGTGATGGTGATACGATACCGGGCTCACTCCCCCAAGCTTGGCAGTTGCCAAGGGAAGTGCCCATACCCATATGATTATGTCTCCTTCTTCGGGGGTGGTGATGATGGCTTCTTCCTTAACTTGCGCTTAAGAGCAAAATTTTGCTCCTTTAGATCATTGATCTCTTGCTCAAGGTTTAATATCTTCTTGCATAATGCCTACTTGTTTTCCTGCAAGAGGTTAAAAGGAATAAATTCGATCTTAGGTTTCTTTACTCTGTCAAGGAGGCTTGACTTTTTGAACTCCACATGCATGTCCCCCGGTTGAGGTAGTGGGAATTCGTCTTCATCTGAGCTGGTCCAATCCTTCCCCTTGGGATCATGGTTCTCTTCTTCCTCCGTGGTCCAACCATAATGTTTCCAAGTCACCATAGACCTTAGGGTCAACAAGGGAATCAGCGACATAGCTTTCTCCCTCTGAATCCTGGGATGACATGTTCCCTTTATCTGTGACAGAAACAGCTTGAAACGAAAACACAGGATTTTTGCGTGATACAGAGGTCAAAACCTTTGGGAGTATATATAATGAATTTTTACCGACCAAAAGGAGTAAACTACAAGAAAACAGAATCTGGGGGACACACGGGGTGCCCACAAGGCAGGGGGCGCGCCCTAGGAAGGGGGGCTCACCCTCCACCCTCGTGGACGGCTCATGTCTCTTCTGGACTGCTGTTTATTTTTCTATTTTTCTAAATATTCCAAAATGGAGAAAAATTGCCTTTAGAACTGTTTCAGAGTCGGTTTACTTACCTTATCACATACCTCTTCCTTTTCGGAGGCTGAATCGTTCTGGAAAGTGTCCCTTATGTATTCCTCCGGGGTTACGGTTTCAATAACATTAGTTTCAACATTTATAGGATTACCTAAGATATAATGTTTAATTCTTTAACCATTCACCACCTTCGAATTTGTGCCTTCGAAGTTGTTTATTTTTATGGCATCGGAACGATAGACCTCCTCGATAACGTAAGGTCTTTCCCACTTGGTGAGAAGTTTTCCTGCAAAAAATCTTAAACGAGATTTGTACAAAAAGACATAATCACCTACGTTAAACTCACGCTTGTGTATTCTTTTGTCATGCCATCTTTTAACTTTTTCTTTAAACACCTCGGCATTCTCATAGGCCTGGGTTCTCCATTCATCAAGACAGATAATGTCAAATAACCTATTTTCACCGGCAAGTTTGAAATCATAATTGAGCTCTTTAATAGCCCAATATTCCTTATGTTCTAGCTCAAGAGGTAAGTGACCAGCTTTTCCATATACCATCTTATAAGGAGACATACCCATAGGATTTTTGTATGCAGTTCTATAGGTCCATAATGCGTCATCAAGTTTCTTGGACCAATTCTTCCTAGACCTATTAACTGTCTTTTGCAAGATTAATTTTAACTCCCTATTACTTAGTTCTACTTGACCACTAGTTTGTGGGTGATAGGGGGATGCAATTCTATGGTTGACATCATACTTTGCAAGCATCTTACGGAAAGCACCATGAATAAAGTGTGAACCACCATCACTCATTAAATATCTATGGACTCCAAACCTCGGAAATATAACTTCTTTAAGCATCTTAATAGAGGTGTTATGATCAGCACTACTAGTTGGAATAGCTCCTGCCCACTTAGTAACGTAATCAGCAACAACTAAAATATGTGTGTACCCATTAGAGGCAGGAAAAGGTCCCATATAATCAAAGACCCAAACATCAAATGGTTCAATAACAAGTGAATAATTCATAGGCATTTCTTGACATCTACTAATATTACCAATTCTTTGACATTCATCACAAGATAAGACAAACGTACGGGCATCCTTGTAGAGAGTAGGCCAATAAAAACCGGATTGCAATACCTTATGTACAGTTTCTATCTCTCGCATGGTGTCCTCCATAAGCTTCGGAGTGGCACTTGCGTAGGATCTATTCCTGTTCATGCTCAGGTACATAACGTCTAATAATACCATCTACTCCTTCTTTATAAAGATGTGGGTCATCCCAGAAGTAATGTCTCAAATCATAGAAGAACTTTTTCTTTTGCTGGTATGAGAAGCTAGGAGGTATAAACTTAGCAACTATATAATTAGCATAATTAGCATACCATGGAGCAGTACGAGAAGTATTTATGATAGCTAATTGTTCATCAGGAAAGCTATCATCAATAGGTTGTGGGTCATCAAGTATATTCTCTAACCTAGACAAGTTATCTACTACGGGGTTCTCAGCTCCCTTTCTATCAATAATATGCAAGTCAAATTCTTGCAGCAAGAGAACCCATCTAATAAGTATGGGCTTAGCATCTTTCTTTTACATAAGGTATTTGATAGCAGCATGATCAGTTTGAATAGTTACTTTAGAATCAACAATATAGGGTCTAAACTTATCACAAGCAGACACAACTGCTAAAAATTTTTCTGAGTAGTGGCATAATTTCTTTGGGCACTATCTAGAGTTTTACTAGCATACTGGATAACATTCAATTTCTTATCAACTCTTTGCCCTAAAACAGCACCTATAGCATAATCACTAGCATCGCACATAATCTCAAAAGGTAAATTCGAGTCAGGAGGCTGGACAATAGGTGCAGAGATTAATGCTTTCTTAAGTATATCAAATGCTTCTAGAAAATCATCACCAAAGACAAAGGAATATATTTTTGTAAGAGATTAGTCAGAGGCCTAGAGATTTTGGAGAAGTCCTTAATGAACCTCCTATAAAACCCGGCATAACCAAGGAAACTCCGTATACCTTTGATGTCCTTAGGGCATGGAATCTTTTCAATAGCATCAACTTTAGCTTTTTCCACTTCAATACCTCTTTCAGAAATTTTACGTCCCAAGACGATACTTTCATTAACCATAAAGTGGCACTTCTCCCAATTCAAGACAAGATTAGTGTATTCACATCTCTACAAAACTCAATCAAGGTTGCTTAAGCAATCATCAAAAGAAGTTTCGTAAACGAAGAAATCATCCATGAACACCTCAACAATCTTTTCACAAAAATTAGAGAATATAGCCATCATGCATCTTTGGAAGGTAGCAGGTGCATTACATAAACCAAAAGGCATACATCTATAAGCAAAGGTACAGAAAGGACAAGTAAAAGTGGTCTTTTCTTGATCCCCTTTTGACACAGGTATTTGAGAGAAACCAGAATAACCATCTGGAAAGCAGAAATGAGTATGTTTGGATAACCTTTCTAGCATTTGATCAATAAATGGCATGGGGTAATGGTCTTTCTTAGTAGCTTTATTTAACTTACGGAAATCAATTGCCATCCTATAACATGTAACTATTCTTTGTGGGATCAATTCATCTTTATCATTAGGAACAACAATAACACCTCCTTTCTTAGGGACACAATGGACATGACTTACCCATTGACTATCAGCAACTGGATAGATAATACCTGCCTCTAGAAGCTTTAGTATTTCCTTCCTTACCACTTCTTTCATCTTAGGATTTAACCTTCACTGATGATCGATAACTGGTTTAGCATTTTCTTCCAATTTTATCTTGTGTTGGCATATAGTGGGACTAATGCCCTTGAGATCATCCAGAGTATATCCAATAGCAGCACGATGCTTCTTCAGAGTTTTCAATAATTTTTCTTCTTCCTGCTCTGAAAGGTTAGCACTAATAATAACATGATATATCTTCTTTTCATCAAGATAAACATACTTAACATCACAAGGTAAAGGTTTAAGTTCAAACACGGGATCACCCTTGGGTGGAGGAGGATCCCCTAGGATTTCAACAGGCAAGTTGTTTTTCAATACGGGACCCTGTGTAAGGAATATTTCATATATTTCCCTTCTCTCATTCATATGCATATCATATTCATGGTCTAGCAAGTATTGTTTTAAAGGATCATTAGGTGGCACGGCAATAAAAGCAAGCCCAATAATTTCATCCTTACTGGGTGGGGCCTTTTCAAGGGGTTGTCTACGAAATTTAGCAAAGTTAAAATCATGAGATATATCCCCTAATCCAACAGTGACAATATCTTTCACGCGGTCTATCTTGGCATTAACAGTATTCAAGAAGGGTCTACCAAATATAATGGGACAGAATTCATCTTGTGGGGAACTAAGAACTACAAAATCAGCAGTCACTACTGGAATCTGGGTTTTTGCCATCAGCCAGCTCTTTGCCATCTGCCAGCTGATGGCAAAGAACTTCTTTGCCATCTGCTTATAAAAAAAAGATGGCAAAGAACTGACAGATGGCAAAGAACATGGTTGCCATCAGACAATTCTTTGCCATCTGCCAGCAGATGGCAAAGAGGTAGCCAACTCCTGTTGCCGTTAAGTGGGTGACGGCGTACCAGCCCCACCTCTTTGCCATCTGCCAGCAGATGGCAAAGAATCTTTGCCATCTGCTGGCAGATGGCAAAGAGATGATTTTTTTTCAGATAAAAAAAACAAAAAGGAGATAGTATATCGTGCACGCACAAATCCCTTACTAGTACACTCATAAATCACTCATTTAACAAGGAAACTAGCCTAATCCTCCCAAAAAAAGGAAACTAGCCTATGCGGGGCTGTTTGGATCACAGCCGTTGCCAGCCCTACCAATTTTTTGGTCGTTGACCAACTCGACAGCAAGCGTTTGGTTGGAAGCCAAAATTTAGGATCTGCGCCAATGTTTTGGTCATGCGTTCAGTTTTTGCGCCAGGTCTTTGGTGAGCCGACATCGGCAAAATCCTGCACCAAAAAATTGGCTAGCCCGCGTCAACCAAACAGACCCCATAACAGAGAGGTTGTTTGGATCGTTACCAACAACTACCCTACCAAAATCTTGGCGTTGACTGAGGAGGTGGGCAGGCGTTTGGATCGCCGCCGAAATTCCAGTTCCATGCCAAATTTTTGGCTAGCTGTTCAGATTTTACGCCAACTCCCGAGCGAGCCAGCCCCGCAAGAATATTTCGAGTGGTTATCCCTATCGTGGAAATCTTTCCCTATCGTGGAAAATTTTGGCTAGCTGTTCAGATTTTACACCAACTCCCGGTTATCCCTATCGTGCAAATCTTTCCAAATATTTCGACTGGCACTAAAATCCCCCCCCCCCTGCACAAAAATATTACCCGCCTCGCAAGAATTTCCCACCATTTTTTTCTCCCCCGACAGTGTCACTCGCAATATTTTGCACGATGACGAAATGCTCGTAGAAATACCCCCTGCCCCCAAAAGTTGGTATCCCTCTTGCGGGAATCTTCCAAAACAGTTCGAGTGACATCGAAATACCCCGCTCCCGCCAAAAGATGTTACCTCTCTCATAGGATTCTTCCACCCCTCAAAATCGCCCCATCCCACCGCAACAAGAATTTCCCGCAAAAATATTCCCGCTCCCGCCGGTATCTCCCGGAATAATTTGTGTGAGGTTGAAATATCGCGCAACCAACCCTAGGTGAATCTCCTACCATTTTATTTATAGTAACACAGTTGTCTTCCGAAATATTTCCACGCCATCGAAATATTCCACAAAAAGAATCCTTCCTCGTGCCAGAAATTACGAAGAAAATATTTCTGTCCTCACCAGTGTGTCCCAAAATATTACGCACATTAGCGGAGCACTAGCGGCGATGGATCTCGTGCAACTACTTATCCCTGTGTTGTTGAATTTCCATCCAAAATAATTCAGATCACACTCGAATTTAATGCCAAGATATCGTTCCCGTCCTCAGGACGAAATATTTGGGTTTCCCGCCCGCAGTTGGCGCGAGAATAATTGATTGGGGTCCGTTCCCCCGCGCGCCCATGAAATAATTGGATCCACTCCTGGTTCCAGTAGTTGCAGAGTGACTGTCGGATGTGGAGGGACGGTTCGGATGGGCTGAAGAAAGGCATCGATCCGTGGCAGCTCGCGTTGGACCAATGAGAAGCCCAAAACCAAAACCAAAACCAAAACCAATCCAAGTCGTGTTTCCATCCATTCCAAGGTTCAAAACGAAAATGGAAACAAGAAACACGCCGCACCCCACCCACCCCACCCCACCTCCGCCGCCGCCGCCGCCCAATCTCCCGATGCGCCGCCCTCCCCCCGCGCTCAGCCACCCTCTCCCTCACCCTCATCCTCTCCCCATCTCCTGTCGCGCTTCCTGATCGGGAGAGCAGGAGAGGAGAGGCGGCGGCGCTCCAAGATCCGCGACGCATCGTCGTCGCGGCTGACGGCGAGGTGCTCGTCAAGGACCTTCGACCTGGCCGCGACCAAGGGTTGCTGGATCTGCACTCGCGCGGCCGAGGGCGGCCTTCTTCACCCTCACGTAGGGAAGGAGGGTGGGGAGGTTCCTCCGCCATCTTGAACCGAGAGAGGAGAGCATCCTCGAGCAGACAGCCGTGCGGTCGACCACAACGACACGGATGTTGTTGCTGTTCGGGCGTCAGGCAACCGGTGAGGGAGGAGGTCCAGAACCCCCGCCCCAAGGTCTCCTCCTTCCTCCACAACGAGGAACAAGCAGATCCACCAGTACGCATATGTACGTGCTTACTTCTTCCAATCCCCAATATGTTTGCTCTTTTTATCTTGCAAAAGGAATTACATTTGCTGCCCGTCACAGTCGTCGAGTCTCAGATCCCCGTACCATTCATGTTCTCTGTTGTGGATTACTACTGTGTTCACCTTTTGGCTCCAAGTAGATATGAAAGTCAGCTTCTCCCATTTTCCTGGAGCTGGAGGTCATGATCCTCTCATTTAAATTATCAACTTGTTCAAAGTAGAGACTTTTGAATCCTTAGGTTCACAGGGCTTCCAAATGTGATGCCCTCTAGCTGTTGACTATTACTGAGAATTAGTACATGACATCATACATGGTTCAGATTAGTTCCAACTTGACGATTTTGCTTGGGGACCTACCTTGTCAAACTCGAATTCTGTTTGGCTAGTCTGTTTTTAAAGGTTATCTTCTGTTGAGAGGATTTGGAATTGTGATGAATCATTTCTTCTCTATCGTTTACTATTTGTAAGGTGAATTGGTTCGTCGCGACAACTTGCTTCAGCTGTTTGCTAAAAAAAAGATGGCTTTAGCCTGTTATACACAGTAATTGGTTCCCGCAATAATTATTTTGACATGTTTTCAGATACGCGACCTTATGAAGTTATATCTGACCCGCAGTTCGTATGCGGACGTTTGCTTCCTGACGGTATAAGCCCCTTGTATCTGATCTGTCGTCAGTCACTTCACGATCAGTGCTTAAAATGGCGATTTCTTCGATACGGGTAGCCATAAATTTGCAACAGCAGTGATATACGGCTGCTGCTCTGTGCAATATGCAGGCTGGTACATGATCTAACCGCTCTGGTCATGAGCCCCAATGCATTAGCTTTTCGCGTTGCTTGTTTTGTCAGTGATCAGCGAGTGTCACTAATGTGCCCCCCCCCCATAGGATTCATGCCACTTTCCAAAAATTCAAAGGCCGGAGTTTTATTAACCCAACACACATATTTAGGTAGCTGTCTCTATTATTGGGTCGCTGGACTGGATATGTTTAGCTAGTTGTCTCAGTAATCTGACAGCATGTTGATATGTTTGTTTTACTTGAGTAAGACGCGGAGGCCTATACAGTAGCACTTAAGAAATGACATATTTTAGGTCCTGAATGACTTCATATGCTTAGCTAGCTTCAAAATGACATAATAACCTTACTTAGCTCCAAAATGACCTATTTAACCTAGGCTAGCTCTAAAATGACCTATACTTAGCATTTTTCCTCCTAAATAACTCAATATGCTTAGCTGGCTCAAAAATGACAAAATAAGCTTGATTAGCTCCAAAATGACTTATTTAACCAAGGATAGCTCTAAAATAACCTATACTTAGCATTTTTTCCTCCAAAAGGACTTAATATGCTTAGCTAGCTTAAAAATGACCTATTTAACCTAGGATAGCTCTAAAATGACCTATACTTAGAATCTTTTCCTCCAAAATCACTTAATATGCTTAACTGGCTCTAAAATGACATAATATGCTTAAGAAATGTCATATTTTAGCTCATAAATGACTTCATATGCTTAGCTACCTCCAAAATGACATAATGACCTTACTTAGCTCCAAAATGACATATTTTACAGATATAAGTTGCATCATAATAATCTTCACATTTTAGTTGCATCATAATAATTTTCTTCTTCTAGTCTTCTTCTTCTAACTTTCTTTTTTCCCATTTTACAGATTTGCTTAAGATCACGGAAGCTTGGGTTGATGGAGTGCTTGTATTTAGTTTTTGTTTTGACCTTGTGAAACTTGCTACCTATGGATGAAACTGTGTAATATTGATGAAACTGTGTATATGTACGTATGAAACTTGCTACTATTGGTAACATGTGTTGGATATATATATATGTGTTCATGACTATTGGTAATATGTGTTGAATATGCTATATTGGTCATATAAATATATTTGTGTTTGATTTTCTGTGAAAATGAATTGATATAAGAAAAACAAAATTAAATGGGGCAATATAGACACTTTGCCATCAGCTAGCAGATGGCAAAGAAACCATGTGTCATCCAGAGAAAAAATTTGGACTGGCCTATTTGGGCTCTTTGCCATCTGCCAGCAGATGGCAAAGCTCTTTGCCATCAGCTGGCTGATGGCAAAGTATGCAGCCTTTGCCATCTGCTCGCAGATGGCAAAGAGCCTGCAGCCTTTGCCATCAGCCAGCTGATGGCAAAGTATGCATCCTTTGCCATCTGCCGGCAGATGGCAAAGAGCCTGCTGCCTTTGCCATCTGTTGGCTGATGGCAAAGTATGCCGTTATCCTTCTAACGGGGCTAACCCTGTTAAGAGGCTTTGCCATCTACCAGCTGATGGCAAAGGCACAGGCTCTTTGCCATCAGCCAGCAGATGGCAAAGAAGTCTTTGCCCTCTGGAATTCAGACAAACTGTTTGCCATCTGCTGGCTGATGGAAAAGCCTTTGCCATTCGCCGACCATGCCTTTGCCATCTGCCATGGCAGATGGCAAAGTGCCAGATTCCAGTAGTGAGGGTATTTAACCTTCCCACACAAGACTTCAATATCTCTAACAATCCCAACTGGTGAAATAGTATCTCTATTAGCAAGCTTAATAGTAACATCAATCCCTTCTAATTCAATAGGTGCAATATCATGCATAATTTCGTTGTACAAATCAAAAGGTATAATACTCGCACTAGCACCTAAGTCGCATAAACCATGATAGCAATGATCTCCTATCTTAACAGAGATAACAGGCAAGCCTACAACAGGTTTATGTTTATTCCTAGCATTGGGTTTGGCTATTCTAGCAGACTCTTCTTGGAGGTAAATAACATGCCCATCTAAATCTTCTACCAAGAGATCCTTAACCATAGCAACACTAGGTTCAACTTTAATTTGCTCAGAGGGTGTAGGTGTTCTAGTATCACTCTTACGAACTACAGTTGAAGCTTGAGCATGATCCTTTATCCTAACGGGGAAAGGTGGTTTCTCAATATAAGCGGTAGGAATAACAGGATCAACATTATAAGTGATAGTCTTTTCTTCAACATTAATAGGTTCCACTACTTTTACTTCAATAGGGGGATGGTAGTTAAACCACTTCTTCTTGGGGAGATCAACATGAGTAGCAAAAGATTCACAGAAAGAAGCTACTATCTCAGAGTCAAGTCTATACTTAGTGCTAACCTCACGGAAAACATCGGTATCCATAAAAGCTTTAACACAATCAAACTTAGCGGTCATACCTGACCCCTTACCTTCGTCGAGATCCCAATCTTCAGAGTTGCGTTTAATTCTTTCCAATAAATCACATTTGAATTCAATAGTCTTCATCATAAAAGAGCCAGAACAAGAAGTATCGAGCATGGAGCGATTATTAAGAGAAAGCCGAGCATAAATTTTTTGAATGATCATTTCTCTTGAGAGCTCATGATTGGGGCATGAATATAACATTGACTTAAGCCTCCCCCTAGCTTGATCGATGCTTTCTCCTTCGCGAGGCCAGAAATTATAAATATAATTACAATCACGATGAACCTGGTGCATAGGGTAGAACTTCTGATGAAATTCCAACTTCATACGATTATAGTTCCATGATCCCATATCATCGCATAGCCTAAACCATGTAAATGCATATCCCTTCAAAGATAAAGGGAAGAACTTCTTGTTGATAACATCCTCGGGCATACTTGCAAGCTTAAATAATCCACAAACTTCATCCACATAGATTAGATGTAAATCGGGATGCAGTGTTCCATCTCCTGTAAAAGGATTTTCAAGAAGTTTCTCTATCATACCCGAAGGAATCTCAAAGCAAACATTTTCAATATGTGCAGTAGGTTGAGGAGCAACTCTTTGCTCTTCTCATCGGGCTAAAGATACCCCGAACAAGCCCCTCAAAGGATTTTGAGCCATAGTAACAAGTGACAATAAATTTCAGCACACTATATAAATGTTTCCTTACCAAATTCCACTTACCAAAGGCGCTTCACTCCCCGGCAACGGCGCCAGAAAAGAGTCTTGATGACCCACAAGTGTAGAGGATCTATCGTAGTCCTCTAGATAAGTGAGAGTGTGGAACCCAACGAGCAGCAGAAGGAAATGATAGGCAGTTTTCTGTAAGGTATTTTCTGCAAGCACTGAAATTATAGGTAACAGATAGTTTTGTGATAAGGTAACTGGTAGCAAGTGACAAACTGTAAAAGTAAATAAGGTGCAGCAAGGTGGCTGATACGTATCCAACGTATCTATAATTTTTTATTGTTCCATGCTATTATTTATGAAGTCTTGGATGTTTAATATCATTCACTTTTATATCATTTTTGGTATAACCTACTAACCCAAAGGCCTAGTCCAGATTGCTGTTTTTTTGCCTATTTCAGGGTTTTGCAGAAAAAGAATATCAAACGGAGTCCAAACGGAATGAAACCTTCACGAGAGATATTTTTGGAGAAAATCACGCACGCGGAGCTTGAGAACCACATCAGGGGATCGAGGGCTGGCCCACGAGGGTGGGGGCACGCCCCCGTTCCCAGGGCGCGCCCCCTGCCTCGTGGCCACCTCGAGCATCCCACGGTGCCCTCCTTCTTCCTATATAAGTCTACATACCCCAGAAACTCTGTGAACAGAGAGAAAACCCTAATTCCACCGCCGTACCTTCTGTTCCCGTGAAGATCCCATCTTGGAGCTTGTTCCGAAGCTCCACCGGAGGGGGATCCATCACAGAGTTCTTCATCATCCTCATCATCGCCCTCACCATGAGTTGTGAGTAGTTTACCACAGACCTTCGGGTCCATAGCTAGTATCTAGATGGCTTCCTCTCTCTATCTGGATCTCAATACAAAGTTCTCCTCGGTCTTCGAGGAGATCTATTCGATGTAATCTCTTTTTGCGGTGTGTTTGTCGAGATCCGATGAATTGTGAGTTTATGATCAAGGTTGTCTATGAAAGATATTTGCTACTTCTCTGAAATTTTTATGTGTGCTCATAATATCCTTGCAAGTCTCTTCGAATTATTGGTTTGGTTTGGCCTACTAGATCTATAGTTCTTGCAATGGGAGAAGTGCTTGGCTTTGGGTTCAATCTTGCGGTGTCCTTTCCCAATGACAGTAGGGGCAGCAAGGCACGTATTGTATTGTTGCCATCGAGGATAAAAAATATGGGGTTTATATCATATTGCTTGACTTTATCCCTCTACATCATGTCATCTTTCTCAAGGCGTTACTCTGTTCTTATGAACTCAATACACTAGATGCATGCTGGATAGCGGTCGATGTGTGGAGTAATTGTAGTAGATGCAGAATCGTTTCGGTCTACTTGTCTCGAACGTGATGCCTATATACAATGATCATGCCTAGATAGTCTCATAATTATTCGCTTTTCTATCAATTGCTCGACAGTAATTTGTTTACCCTCCGTAAAATATCTCTATCATGAGAGAAGCCACTAGAGAAAACTATGGCCCCCGGGTCTATTCTCAACATATCAATCTACATCCACTTTACTTTTACCACTTTTATTTGTTGTTCTTATAAACTAAAAATACCAAAAATATAAACTATCATCTCTATCAGATCTCACTTTCGTAAGTGACCATAAAGGGATTGACAACCCCTTATCGCGTTGGCCTCAAAGTTCTTATTTGTTTGTGCAGGTGCGAGGGACTCGCGCGTGGTCTCCTACTGGATTGATACCTTGGTTTTGAAAAACTGAGGGAAATACTTACGCTACTGTGCTGCATCTCCCTTTCCTCTTCGAGGGAATACAACGCAAGCTCAACAAGTAGCAAGAAGAATTTATGGCGCCGTTGCCTGGGAGGCTTACGCAAAAGTCATATACCAAGTACCTATCACAAACCCTTATCCTTCGCATTACATTTTTTGCCTCTCGTTTTCCTCTCCCCCACTTCACCCTTGCCGTTTTATTTGCCCTTCTTCCGACGTGTGTTTACCGTTAGCGTACCTCTTGTTTGCTCGTGTTGCTATGTGCCCTCAATTAGCTTGCATCTTCGCTTGCTAAAGTATGAATCCTCATCCACTTGCTAATCTCTTTAAGAGATCCAATTATGTTGAACCTATTGCTAGTGAGCTGCGTGCACTAGATTATCGATATGGGGTTTTGCTTGAAATTTGTGAATCTGAAAATTGTGAGGAATTGTGAAAAGAAAAAGTGATTCATGATAGCTTGTTAAATAAAAAGCATGATTGCAATTATGTTATTATAAATTCTATTAATGTCAATTGTGCTAGTGATATGCAAAACACTAAGCTTGGGGATGCTTATTTTGCTATGCCCATTACTTGTTGTAATGATCATGATTGGGGTGATGATTCTTACGATCTTGAAAATTTATTTAAACCCCATCATGAATATGAGATTGATAATAATGTTTGCAATACTATTGAAAGTGGGTTTAGAGAGGTCATGAGTTTAGTTAATGTTGATCCCACAATTTTGGAAGAGTGTCAACTTCTCATGCATGTGGATCGTATTGAGAATATGTTATGTGATAGATATATTGTTGATTTTTCTTATGATCCTACATGCAATTATTATGAGTGAGGAAAATATGGTTGTAGAAATTTTCATGTTACTAAATTACCTCTCGTTATGTTGAGATTGCTATTGTTTCTTTCTTCTTCCTTGCATAGGCTAAATCTTGCTTGTCTTGGTAATTTGTTTTCCTATAAGATGCCTATGCATTGAAAGTATGTTAGAATTATATGTGTTTGTCACATGTCTCATGATGCTTTCTTTGTGCTTCAATCCTTGTCTTTCATGTGAGCATCATCGAAATTATCGTGCCTAGCTAGGGCGTAAAACGATAGCGCTTGTTGGGATGCAACCCAATTTTATATTTTTTGTTTTTGTTGCTGTTAGGGAATAAATATTGCATCTAGCCTCTGATTAGATGTGGTTTCATGTTTTGTTTAGTGTTTGTGCCATGTAGAACCTTTGGGAAGACTTGTGTGAAGTTTATGTGATCTTGCTGTGAAAAACAGAATCATTAGCGCTCGCTAAAGTAGTATTCTGATTTTACTGGATCGTGCTTTTTAGTTGATTCCTTTTGAAAATGATTGGTAGAAAAATTCCGCAAATTTACCAATTTAGTTTGAATTTTTCGGAGTTCCATAAGTAGGCGAAACCTGTAGATTACTACAGATTGTTCTGTCTTTGACAGATTCTATTTTTCGTGTGTTGTTTGCTTATTCCGATGCATCTATGAGTAGTGTGGAGGATATGAACCATAGAGAAGTTGGAATACTGTAGGTTTAACACCAATATAAACAAAGAATGAATTCATTGCTGCACTTTTGAGTAGTGGTTTGCTTTCTTATACTAACAGAGCTCGCGAGAATTTTTGTCTAAGTTTTGTGTTGTGAAGTTTTCAAGTTTTGAGTATTGCTTTGATGGACTATGGAACAAGGAGTAGCAAAGGTCTAAGCTTGGGGATGCCCATGGCACCCCAAGTAAATTCAAGATAATCAAAAGCCTAAGCTTGGGGATGCCCCGGGAAGGCATCCCCTCTTTCGTCCTCATCCATCGGTAACTATACTTGGAGCTATATTTTTATTCGCAACATGATATGTGTTTTATTTGGAGCGTCGTGTATAATTTGAGTCTTAGATTGTTAGTTTGCCACAATCATCCTTGCTGGACACACCTATTTGAGAGAGTTAAATATGGCCTAGAAATTGTTAGAACACTCTATGTGCTTCACTTATATCTTTTGAGTTGAATAGTTTTTGCTCTAGTGCTTCACTTATATCTTCTAGAGCACGGTGGTGGTAATATTTTGTAGAAATTATTGAACTCTCATGCTTCACTTATATCCTTTTGAGAGTCCATTAAAACACCATGGTAATGTGTTTAGGCTAAAGAAACTAGTCTTCATATGATAAACAGCCAATGTCAATGTAGTAAAAAAAATCACACCAAGTTCATTGAATAGAATGAGATGTTGGATGCTTGATAATTTTTTTGAGACATGAGGATAGTGATATTAGAGTCATGCTAGTGGATTTATTATGAAACTGAGAAATACTTGTGTTAAGGTTAGTGATTCCCGTATCATGCACGTATGGTGAACCGCTATGTGACGAAGTTAGAGCATGAGGTATTTGTGGAGTGCCAACCTTTGTGTGGAGGTCGGGAGCGCGCGATGGTTAAATCCTACCAACCTCCCCCCTAGGAGCATGCATTGATTGCTTTGTTTTGATGACTCGTAGATTTTTGCAGTAAGTATATGAGTTCCTATGACAAATGTTGAGTCCATGGATTATACACACTCTCACCCTTCCGCCATTGCTAGCCTCTCTTGTACCGCACAACTTTCGCCGGTGCCATAAACCCACTATATATCCTTCCTCAAAATAGCCACCATATTGTTCCTCAAAACAGCCACCATACCTACCTAACATGGCATTTCCATAGCCATTCCGAGATATATTGCCATGCAACTTTCCACCGTTCCGTTCATATGACACGCATCATATTGTCATATTGCCATTGCATGATCATGTATTTGTGGCAAGGCCACCATGCATAATTTTTATACTTGTCACTCTTGTTTCATTGCATATCCCGGTACACCGTCGGAGGCATTCATGTAGAGTCATACTTGTTGTAGTATCGAGTTGTAATATCGAGTT
Organism: Secale cereale; assembly: GCA_902687465.1. Classification (NCBI taxonomy): domain Eukaryota; kingdom Viridiplantae; phylum Streptophyta; class Magnoliopsida; order Poales; family Poaceae; genus Secale; species Secale cereale. The sequence goes on from LR738714.1 coordinate 407,731,035, forward strand.
GTAATATCGAGTTGTAATGAAAGTGTGATAATCATCATTATTAGAGCATTGTCCCATGGGAGGAAAGGCTAAATCTATAAAGCCCCTCCGCAAAAAAAGAAAAAAAAGAAAGGCCAAAGAGAAAAAAGGCCCAAAAAAGAAGGGACAATTGCTACTATCTTTTTTCCCACACTTGTGCTTCAAAGTAGCACCATGTTCTTCATTGTAGAGAGTCTCATGCTTAGTCACTTTCATATACTAGTGGGAATTTTCATTATAGAACTTGACTTGTATATTCCAACGATGGGCTTCCTCAAATTCCCTAGGTCTTCGGGAGTGAGCAAGTTGGATGCACACCCACTATTTTCTTTTGTTGAGCCTTCATTCATATTTAGCTCTAGTGCATCCATTGCATGGCAATCCCTACTCACTCACATAACCCGTTGATACGCCTAGTTGATGTGAGACTATCTCCCTCCTTTTTCTCTTCTCCACAACCACCTCTATTCCACCCATAGTGTTATATCCATGGCTCACGCTCATGTATTGCGTGAAAGTTGAAAGGTTTGAAAAGATAGAGTATGAAAACAAGTGCTTGGCTGAAATTGGGGTTGTGCATGATATGAATATTTTTGTGTGATAACGAGGGAGCATAGGCAACACTATATGATTTTGTAGGGATAACTTTCTTTAGCCATAGTATTTTGAGAAGACATGATTGCTTTGTTAGTATGCTTGAAGTATTGTTATTTCTTATGTCAATTTGGACTTTTATCTTGAATCTTTCAGATCTGAACATTCATGCCACAATTAAGAGAATTACATTGAAAAACTATATTGATTAGCATTCCACATCAAAAATTCTTTCTTTATCATTACCTACTCAAGGACAAGCAGGAATTAAGCTTGGGGATTCTTGATACGTCTCCAACGTATCTATAATTTTTTATTGTTCCATGCTATTATTTATGAAGTCTTGGATGTTTAATGGGCATTATCATTCACGTTTATATCATTTTTGGGACTAACCTACTAACCCAAAGGCAACCCAAAGGCCCAGTCCAGATTGCTGTTTTTTGCCTGTTCCAGGGTTTTGCAGAAAAAGAATATCAAACGGAGTCCAAACGGAATGAAACCTTCGCGACAGATATTTTTGGAGAAAATCACGCACGCGGAGCTTGAGAACCATGTCAGGGGATCGAGGGCTGGCCCACGAGGGTGGGGGCGCGCCCCCCTTCCCAGGGTGCGCCCCCTGCCTAGTGGCCCCCTCGAGCGTCCTCTGGTGCCCTCCTTCTTCCTATATAAGTCTACGTACCCCAGAAACTCCGTGAACAGAGAGAAAGCCCTAATTCCACCGCCGTACCTTCTGTTCCCATGAAGATCCCATATTGGAGCCTGTTCCGGAGCTCCACCGGAGGGGGATCCATCACGGAGTTCATCATCATCATCATCATCATCATCATCGCCCTCACCATGAGTTGTGAGTAGTTTACCACATACCTTCGGGTCCATAGCTAGTATCTAGATGGCTTCTTCTCTCTCTCTGGATCTCAATACAAAGTTCTCCTCAGTCTTCGAGGAGATATATTCGATTTAATCTCTTTCTGCGGTGTGTTTGTCGAGATCCGATGAATTGTGAGTTTACGATCAAGGTTATCTATGAAAGATATTTGGTTCTTCTCTGAACTTTTTAGGTGTGCTCATAATGTCCATGCAAGTCCCTTCGAATTATTGGTTTGTTCTGGCCTACTAGATCTATAGTTCTTGCAATGGGAGAAGTGCTTGGCTTTGGGTTCAATCTTGCGGTGTCCTTTCCCAATGATAGTAGGGGTAGCAAGGCACGTATTGTATTGTTGCCATCGAGGATAAAAAGATGGGGTTTATATCATATTGCTTGAGTTTATCCCTCTTCGTAATGTCATCTTTCTTAAGGCGGTACTCTGTTCTTATGAATTCAATACACTAGATGCATGATGGATAGCGGTCGATGTGTGGAGTAATAGTAGTACATGGAGAATTGTTTCGGTCTCCTTGTCTTGGACGTGATGACTATACACAATGATCATGCCTAGATAGTCTCATAATTATTCGCTTTTCTATCAATTGCTCGACGGTAATTTGTTTACCCACCGTAGAATATCGCTATCATGAGAGAAGCCACTAGAGAAAACTATGGCCCCCGGGTTTATTCTCAACATATCAATCTACATCCACTTTACTTTTACCGCTTTTATTTGCTGTTCTTATAAACTAAAAATACCAAAAATATAAACTATCATCTCTATCAGATCTCACTTTCGTAAGTGACCGTAAAGGGATTGACAACCCCTTATCGTGTTGGCTGCGAATTTCTCATTTGTTTGTGCAGGTGCGAGGGACTCGCGCGTGGTCTCCTACTGGATTGATACCTTGGTTCTCAAATACCGAGGGAAATACTTACACTACTGTGCTGCATCTCCCTTTCCTCTTCGAGGGAATACAACGCAAGCTCAAGAAGTAGCAGTGTCCCAATCCTTTTTGTAGCAAAGGACAAGCCTAGACAAACTCTTATATAAAGGAAAGCGCTCCTGAGGAAACATGGGAACTATCGTCAAGCTAGTTTTCATCACGATCATCTGATTTGTGTTCGGTACTTTGATAATTTGGTATGTGGGTGGACCGGTGCTTGGGTGCTGTCCTTACTTGGACAATCCTCCCACTTATGATTAACCTCTAATGCAAGCATCCGCAACTACAAAATAAGTATTAAGGTAAACCTAACCATAGCCAGAAACATATGGATCCAAATCAGCCCCTTACGAAGCAACGCATAAAATAGGGTTGAAGCTTCTGTCACTCTTGCAACCCATCATCTACTTATTACTTCCAAATGCCTTCCTCTAGGCCCAAATAATGGTGAAGTGTAATGTAGTCGACGTTCACATGACACCACTCGAGGAGAGACAACATACACCTCATCAAAATATCGAACGAAGACCAAATTCACATGACTACTAATAGCAAGACTTCTCCCATGTCCTCGGGAACAAAAGTAACTACTCAAAAGACATAATATTATTCATGATCAGAGAGGTATTAATATGCATAATGGGTCTGAACATATGATCTTCCACCAAATAAACCAACTAGCATCAACTACAAGGAGTAATCAACACTACTAGCAAACCACAGGTACCAATCTGAGGTTTGGGTACAAAGATTGGATACAAGAGATGAACTAGGGTTTGAGAGGAGATGGTGTTGGTGAAGATGTTGATGAAGATAGCCCTCCCGAAGATGGGAGAGTTGTTGGTGATGACGATTTCCCCCTCCCGGAGGGAAGTATCCCCGACAGAACAGCTCTGCCGGAGCCCTAGATTGGTTTCCGCCTCGGTTTCGCCTCGAGACGGCGGCGTCTGGTCCCGAAAGCCTCCTTATAATTTTTTCTAGGTCAAAACACCTCATAAAGGAGAAGATGGGCATCGGGGGCCTTCCGGTTGTGTAATGCCCAGTATGCGGCTATGTCCCCCACGTGTCGAGGCACAACTTAAGGACATAAACGCATACTAGAATGATCTCAAGTATTGTATCTCTGCACAACTCATGTAAATTCAGGGATGAAAGTGTAAAATGATAGTTGGCTTACACTCGCCATGTCACGCAAGTGAATACAATAGCATACATCATCCAAATAACATCAGAGTCTGACTACGGACAAAATCTAAACGAAAAGATACCATAAATAACACAAGCCCGGATCCTCCTTGTAAGAGCCACTACTGATCATCAGGATAAGACACATAGTAACGTCCACGCTCTTCGTCAAACTCCCAGTACAGCTCTGAAACATCTCATGTATAGGTCTCAACGGTACCTGCATTTGGTGTGTGTTGAATCTGTGGGCCACAAAGGACTCAGCAATCTCGTTCTTGGGTATCAAAACTAACAAAGCCTTAGGTGTGGAAAGGTTGTAAACAAGGTTGCAGCAAGCACTAAGAACTAGCTCACGAGTTTAGAGTGAGAAGAGAACAAGTGCCAACGATCGCCAAGTCGATCAAGAAGTGATCCTAACTACTCACGATCAAACAAAACCACACCGTGTTCACTTCCCGAAGCCCTTCGGAAAGAGACCATCACGGTTACTCACGCAGGTAGTGTATTCTTAAATAAGCTATCAAGTTATCTACAACCGGATATTAACAAATTCCCATCTGCCACATAACCGCGGACACGGCTTTCGAAAGATCAAACCCTGCAGGGTTGTCCCTACTTAGCCCATCACAAGCTCATGATCTACGGAGTCGCAACTCCAAAGTGGGAAGACCCGAGTATTCTCGGAATCCCGTGCTCAAGATATTTCGACAAAGGTAAAACTAATCTAGCAAGGCCTCCCGACGTGCCAGCACCCTGATAGTAGCCGCGCGTATCTCGTCTCAGGTCATGACCGGATGGGTGATCATACATGTTATACCAGATACCTCGAGTTTCCCCAAGGTGGCCCCGCATAACCCCCAGTTTGGACCAACACTCATGAGGAGCACTGGCCCGGGTTGTTAATTAAGTCCACGGGGTAGCTAGTCCCTATGCAAAAAATTTGGTGTTAGGCAAATGTAAAACCAATGTTAGGCCTTGCTGGAAAAGCTTTAGCACTGAGCAAATTATCAAGGGGGGCCATAAACCCCAACCGTGTTAGGGACGCAAAATCAAGGAGCATAACACCGGTTTATCGGTTCCTAGGGTGGCATGAGTGGAACAAAACACCAAGACAGAGGCTTAGCCTTCCACCCATTACCAATATATAGGTGATTTAGTTTAACAGATTATATATTGTGATATCCCAAAACAAGTTCATCATGAAGCAATCTTCAAATCTTCACCTGCAACTAACAATGCTATAAGAGGGGCTGAGCGATGCGTACTTAGCCAATCAACGGTTTGCTAGGAAGGTGATTAGAGTGTTTAATGGCAACAATAGGAGGGCTGACAAACATGAATAGGCATCGAGGAAATATCTAAAGAGCGAGACATCTAGCATAGGCAAAGATAGAAGTGATATATGGGAATGGTCATCTTGCCTGGTAAGTCGTCGGTGTGATCGTAAGATGGCTCCTCGTACTCAGCCTCGAAAGGAACCTCGAACTCCGAATCGGCTCCCAGCTCTACCCAACACAAGAACACAACAACGGCACAATATCAAACACGGTTCAATGCACAATCAACATGATGCAAGTATAGCATGGGATGCAAGTATGATGTGCGTATGCATGAGGATACTCTTGAGCCTAAGGAGAAGATGATGGAAAAGACCTCATCTTGGGAAACCAAGCAAGCCACTGGATAGAGGGGAAGATTTTGGTTGAAATCGATATAAAGATCACCGGAAACGGACTCACGGTTTGTAAATGACAAGCAAAACAATATTCAAGCAAAACCGCAGTTTATAGCGACATGGCATCTTTGGAGCAAGAAAATAATTATGCTACAACACCCAAACAAGGAGACCAAGGACATGGATGTGAAATAGACATGATACTTAACAAGCATGAAATTAGAGCACACCAAAAACATTGATGGAACACAATTAAACAAGCATGGCAAGTTGCAATAAATTTACAGAATTCTTAGACTTAGTGAAAATTACAAGGCATGGCAGAATTACAATGAATAGGCATGTTTACAAGCTCGTGCAACTCAACTCAAAGCATAGCATGGGAAGTTAAGATAACCAACAGCAAGAAGACATATTTGAGAAGCTACTCAAAGCAATAACATGCTCATAGGGTGCATAGAACACTAGCTACACTCGTGGCAAAACTGAACTTGTTGCTAACATGCTGACAGATACATTTTATAGCCTCTCGATAGCATCTAAGCAACAAGTTAGAGCAAGCCATCATGCAAGCAAAAGGCACGGAAATAACATACATAACATGCTCTTCAAGAATAAAAAAAATTCTACTTCTACCACATACTAGAACATGTCCCAAACACCATGGCAAAAGTGCAAAAGTTCATCCAGACTTAGCAAAAATCTGGGCACGGCAGGAATTACAACATGAAGGCATGTTAACAAGCTTGTTGCACTCATTTCAAGACATATCATGGCATGAAAATGAATCTGTCATGTATAGCACATACTCAAGAGCAAAACTCATGTTGACACCTAGCTCATATCACACATCGATTAATATGCAAAAGCAAGGCAAAACATGATCTCATAACAAGATCAAGAACTTATTAGCCAAATGCACTTTTGCAACAGAGATATACATGCTAATATGACACCTAACATGAATGCTATAGCAACCATCATGTGGAGCATTTCACAACGAAGATCTAGACATATCATTCACTTCATTCAGACCAACATGCACAAAGTTACTAGCTCACGAACATGGCAACAAATTTACACAGACAACAAGTGCTGAAACAGTTTCAGAAACATGCACTCTTTCCATGAAGATTAAGTCAACTAGATGAACTCTAACATGCATGAAACTGGTACTAACATGTAGAGCACGACGAGACGAATATTTCGACATATCATACGTGCAAAACGGAGCACCGAGCACCAAGTTATTGCTCGAAGAAGGCAAAAAAATTCAACCGATCCGGGACTTAGTGGAATTTACCTCTGCGAAAAGTTAAGCGGGACGAGGAGAAGAGGGACGGAGGGATCTGGGATGGAGCGGGATGTTTGGTTGGTGGAACGGGTGGATCTCGTCCACCTAGATCCAGATCTGGGGCGGTTCGCCGGAGCGGGGCGGCGGCTCACCGGAGAAGGACGGGGACGGCGGCCGGAGTGCGGGGAGGCGGTGGCCGGCCGGCGGCGGGGCGGCGGACGACGCCCCGCAGCGGGGCGCGTCGGCGGGGAGGAGGCGACGGCCGGCCGGGGCGGCGGCGACGGGGCCGGCCGGGTGGCGGACGGCAGCGCCCGAGTGGCGGAGACGGGAAGGACCGGCGGTGCCGGGCGGCAAGCTCCACGGCCGGCGGTGGCGAAGAAGGTGCGGGAGGGCGCGGTGGCTTCGGCCCGGGAGGCGGCCCGGGGCGGGCCGGAGTTGGGCCGGCGGGCCCAGCGGCGCAGCGTGTTGGAGGTGGCGGCAGGGGCGCCATGTGTCGGTTGTGGAGTGGACGAGGAGGCGGCAGACACGTCCGAGGCGCGGACGGACACGTCCGGCGTCGGACAAAGGAGCTCGGGACAAAGGAAGAGGAGCTTTTAGCCCACTAGGTTAACCGTTGGAGTATCAAACGACCTCCAAACGCGATGAAACTTGACAGGCGGTGTACACGTACTGAAACAACAATGCACAACAAGTCTCACCTCATTCCAAGAACGTTTCACGACCACATACAAAAGAAGGTCTCAGAGGTGCCACCGGCACGTGTGTCAGTGTCGGAACTCGAAACGGACAATGGGAAGAGACGAGCATGACCGGGTGCAAGTGACAACATGAATGCAATGCAGTGCACATGATAACATGACATGGATTGAATGCACACAGGCACACGACAAAAACGAAGAAACCCGAAATGAAGGAAGGGCCCAGAATGGAATTGATGAAGTCAACGTTGCATATATTGCCATAAATGGAATGTATCACATATGGGGTGTTACAAACTCTCCTCCACTACAAGAAGATCTCGTCTCGAGATCTAGGACTGAAAGACGGAAGGATACTCGGAATGAAGGGGATCTTCTCATTCCCACGTAGCTTCTTGGTCAGTATGGTGTGACCACTTCACTTTCAAGAATTTGATGGACTGGTTGCGGATCTTGCACTCAGTTTCTTCAAGGATAGCAACGGGGTGCTCACGATAAGACAATTCTTGTTGAAGATCAATCTCTTCGAACAGAATGGTGCGTTCAGGCGTCTTGAAGCACTTGCGGAGTTGAGTCACGTGAAACACATCATGAACATTTGCAAAGTTGGAGGGAAGCTCGAGTTGGTAGGCTAGATCGCCTCTCTTGCGAAGAATGTTGAAATGGCCCACGTATCTTGGAGCAAGCTTGCCCTTGATACCGAACCTCTGAGTGCCCTTCATGGGAGAAACACGGAGATAGACATGGTCTCCAATGTTGAAAGCCAAGTCATGATGCTTGCCGTCATAGTAGCTCTTTTGACGCGATTGAGCGACTTTGAGATTGTCACGTATGACTTTGCGCATTTCTTCGGCTTCTGAGATCAAATCATTTCCAAGAATTTGACGTTCACCAGTCTCGGACCAGTTGAGAGGGGTACGACACTTTCTGCCATAGAGGATTTCAAACGGAGCTTTGTCGGCACTTGCTTGGAAGCTATTGTTGTAGGATAATTCGGCAAACGGAAGACAATCTTCCGATTTCATACCGAAGGAGACGACACAAGCTCTTAGCATATCTTCAAGGATCTGGTTCACTCTTTCGACTTGACCACTAGTCTGAGGATGAAACGCAATGCTGAAGTGAATCTTTGTGCCCATGGCTGACTGAAAAGAATCCCAGAACTTGGAGGTGAACAAGCTTCCATGGTCTGAGGAGATCACTTGAGGAATGCCATGCAAAGAAACAATTCTTGAGGTGTACATCTCTGCCATCTAAGCTGCGTTGATGGATTCTTTGACTGGAAGAAAATGAGCTACTTTGGTTAGCTTGTCAATCACCACAAAGATAGCATCATTTCCCTTCTTGGACTTGGGAAAAGTGGTGACGAAATCCATCTCAATTTGATCGAATTTCCACACATGAATAGGTAGATGTTGAAGGAGTCCGGCTGGACGTTGATGCTCTGCCTTCACTCTTCTGCAGACATCACATTCATTCATGAATTGGGCAATCTCCCTTTTCATGCGAGTCCACCAATATGATTGCTTGAGGTCTTGGTACATCTTGGAACTTCCGGGATGAATCGAGAGGAGGGAGTCATGTTCTTCGTTCATTATGAGCTTCCTGAGATCACCTTTGGGAACCACAATCCTGTCCTCAAAGAACAAGGTGTCTTTCTCATCAATGTGATAGCACTTGTACTTGGGAGTACACTTAGCAATACCATGTTTCACTTTCTACACCATAGCATCACTGAGTTGGGCCTCACGGATTTGATCTTCCAAGGTACGAGCAACTTGAAGGTTTGCAAGAAAGCCTTGTGGAACGACTTGGAGGTTGAGCTTCCTGAATGATTCACAAAGTTCAGGATGGACGGTTTGAGAAGGAGACTGTTGCAATACACCTTTCTGCTCAAGGCATCTGCAATGACATTGGCTTTTCCAGGAGTAGACTCAATGCATGGATCGTACTCTTGAATCATCTCAACCCAACGAGTCTGGCGAAGGATAAGGTTTGGCTGAGTGAAGATGTACTTAAAGCTCTTGTGATCGGCGAAGATGTCAACTTTTCTGTCCAACAGAAGGTGTCTCCAAGTGATCAAGGCATGTACAACTGCTGCTAGCTCAAGGTCATATGTGGGGTAATTCTTCTCACTTGGTTTAACCTGACGAGAAGTGTATGCAACGATCTTCTTGTCTTGCATGAGAAGACCACCAAGACCTTGCAATGAAGCATCACAAAAGACTTCATAAGGCTTGGACTCACCTGGAGGAGTAAGAACCGGAGCAGAAATGAGCTTCTGTTTGAGGGTATTGAATGCCACATCACAATCAGGAGTCCACGAGTACTTGACATTCTTTTGCAACAGGTTGGAAAGAGGCTTGGCAATCTTGGAGAAGTTCTCAACGAACCTTCTCCAATAGCTAGCGAGACCAAGGAAGCATCAGAGTTGCTTGACATTCTGAGAAGGTTCCTAGTTGACAATAGCTTCAACCTTCTCGGGGTTCACAGAAATGCCCTCGGCAGAGATAATATGTCCAATATAGAGGACTTTATCAGCCAGAATTCACATTTGGAGAACTTCGCATAGAACTTGTGTTCACGGAGCCTGTCAAGGACCAAATGGAGGTGCTTGGCATGGTCTTCTTCATTCTTGGAGAATACCAAGATATCATCCAGATAGACGAGAAAAAATTCATTGGTGTAGGGGTTGAATATGAAGTGCATCATCCGAGAGAAAGTGGGTGGAGCATTTGCAAGGCCGAAAGACATGACCGTGTATTCATAGGAGCCATAGCTTGTTCTGAAAGAGGTCTTGGGAATATCTTCTTCACGGATACGAATATGATAGTAACCCATCCGGAAAACCAGATTCGAGAACACCTTTGCTCCTTTGAGCTGCTCAAACAATTCATTGATATTGGGGAGCGGGTACTTATTATTTATTGTCTTCTTGTTCAATTGCCGGTAATCAACGCAAAGGCGTTCCGTGCCATCCTTCTTCTTGACAAATAGAATACCACAGCCCAAAGGAGAAGTACTAGGCTTGATTAGACCCATAAGTTCTTACTCATCGAGTTGTTTCTTCAGCTCCGTCAACTCTTCAGGAGAAAGCTTGTACAGACGCCGACATGCTGGCTCAATACCGGGTTCAAGTTCAATGACGAACTCAACTTGACAATAGGGAGGCATGCCTGGAAGCTCTTTAGGGAAAACATCCTCATATTCACGAACCACTGGAATCTAAGAAATGGCATTAATCTTGCCCTTATCATTGAGAGAGAAGAGCCTGATTGTGTTATCTCGAGAAGCGAAGATAATCACGTCTTCGTCAGGGTGAGTTAGCTTGACCTCCTTATTTGCAGAATCAATGTTTGCATCATGCTTGGAGAGCCAATCCATCCCAAGAATAAGATCAATGTCCGAGTTACCAAGAATAACCGGAGAAACCTGAAAACAGTAATCACCCATATGAATAGATATGTCCGGAGCAAACACGCTAGAATGCATTAGTTTTCTCGGAGAAACAATTAATAACTCCCTTGGTAAACTTTTGATGTCAACATTGTGCTTCGATGCAAAAGGTTGAGACATGAAAGAGAATGATGCACCCGAATAAAACAAGACTTTAGCAGGTTTAAGGTTCACTTGATGATTACCAAGTATCACATCTGAAGAATTCTCTACTTGAGCTGCATTCATCAGATTCACTCTTGCCGACTTGGGATTGTGCTTGACAATAGCATTGCTGACAGGTGGAGGAGGCGGAAGGCGCCTTTGAGTACAATTGTTTGCATAATGACCCTTCTGGCCACACTTGTTGCAAGTAACTTTTGAGAGAGGTCGGTGATGAGGAACACTTGATCTTGAAGCTTGAAACTGAGGCTTGGACTGAATGCTTGTGTTGGGTGGGTGGGAGGATCCACGACCACCTGAATGCTTGTTGTTGTTTGGAGGACGGAGCACTGGAGGAGGCAGTAGCCAGAACTTATGCTGCTTGGCAACCACTTGAGAGGAAGAGGAGGAGTGAACAGCATCTCTAATCCTCTTTTTGGAAGTTTCACACTTGAGCTGAGCTGCCTCTTGCTTGAGAGCGATATTGTAGAATTAGTCAAATTCATCCGGCTCGAACAAGGTGAGAGCTAGTTGGAGTTCATCTTTTAGACCACCTCGGAACTGATAAATCTTGCTCTTGGCATCAGGGATGTCTTGCTTCGCATAACGGGCAAGATTCTGGAACTTGACATTGTATTGGTAGACGGACATGGTGCCTTGCTTCAGGTTGTGGAATTTCTCACACATGCCTTCAATGACACTGGTTGGAATGTGGTGAGAGCAGAAATCTTTGCAGAAGTCAGTCCACGAGATCTCACGTTCACCTCTGGAATCTTTGTACTGTTGCCACCAATCAGCAGCTTGATCTTTGAGTTGGAAAGCGGCAAACTTGACATAATCCTCAGGCCTCACGTTACTGCATTCAAAGTGCTTTTTGATGTATGTGATCCAGTCTTCAGCATCTAGCGGGTCCACACAGTAACTGAACGACTTTGGTTGGTTTGCCAGGAATTGGTTCAGTGTCGCAAAGTGAGGTTGATTGAACAGATTGCCTTGGCCTTGGTTCCCATGATTGCCTTGATTTGCTTGGTTGGCTTGAAAGTTCTGCAAGATCTGCATGAGCATCTGAGTGTTCTGGTTGGTTGCTTGCATAATCGCTCTCCATGCCTCAGACGGAGGAGGTTGGGAAGGAGGACGCTCTTCTTCACCCTCTTGGTTAGGGATGGGAACCCTCTTGGGAGCCATCCTGAATATGATGACAACCATTAGCCATTGATGCAAAAAGATAAGCTGAATCAACGGCTAGAAATTTGCAACATAAGTCTTCACAATAAACATTCTAACAAAAATGAACGAATGAATTCCACAGTTTAATGGTACAACAATCTTATCGAGAAACAACTTGGGAGAACAAAAGATAAAATAAAAACAACAAGGTGCAGATGGAACCAATACATGATAGAAGCTTCGTCCCACATGTTCGTGCTGAATGCCCCATGGAACGTGTTACAAAGGGTGTTTCAATCCCCGGATCAGCATAGCCAAGGACCCTTTAAGATGCAACTCCCAATTGGAACAATGCCCATGAAACCTCTTCACTCGATGTTGAACCCCAAACCTCAAACCATGCACTCGTTGGAAGAATGCCTACGAGCTACTTGAAGAGCCAACCTATTAATTCCCGAAGGTTTCCGGTTATGCAATCTGGTGTTGGGGATACAGGGGAAGCATCGCGCACTCAATTCTAAACCTGCATCCAGCTGTATCCATCCATCAACACATAACCAGTCATCCTCGAAAATTGTTTACCTCGGACCTTCGAAACGCATCCGCTATACTAGCTGTGGCAATACTCCCGAACTACCTCCCCAGTACTGGGCGTCGTCGGGGTTATCTCACCACTAACCGCATAGAAGAGTTTTCGATGTTGGCCGTCTTAAGTATTCTAGAACCGATGTGATACATTTGTGACGACAACACCTCAGAGCTCAACTCCTCGAGACACTGTCACAACCCCTAAATGACAGGAGGAATCGAGAACAATGTTCTCGTCACAAAGATATCAGAACAATCCAAACAATACTCGCGTGATCCTAAAAAAAATTAGTGAATTTTTGAGAGTAGAGGAGATAGAACAACGTCAGGAGTCCTCACCAGAGCGAATAAGGGGTGAGGAGTAAAAAGAAATCCTACTTCCAAAATATATATGGGACTCAAAACATTTTTTGTGTGTGTGCCTAGACTCAACCATCAATGATTCGATCAATCAGTGGGCTCCTAGGTCGAAGAAGGCTCTGAATACCAACTTGTAATGCCCAGTATGCGGCTATGTCCCCCACCTGTCGAGGCATGACTTAAGGACATAAACGCATACTAGAATGATCTCTAGTATGGTATCTTTGCACAACTCATGTAAATTCAGGGATGAAAGTGTAAAATGATAGTTGGCTTACACTCGCCATGTCACACAAGTGAATACAATAGCATACATTGTCCAAATAACATTAGAGTCCGACTACGGACAAAATCCAAACGAAAAGAAACCATAAATAACACAAGCCGGATCCTCCTAGTAAGAGCCACTACTGATCGTCGGGATAAGACACATAGTAACGTCCACGCTCTTCGTCGAACTCCCAGTACTGCTCTGAACCATCTCCTGTATAGGTCTCAACGGTACCTGCATCTGGTGTGTGTTGAATCTGTGAGCCACAGAGGACTGAGCAATCCCGTTCCCGGGTATCAAAACTAACAAAGCCTTAGGTGTGGAAAGGTTGTAAACAAGGGTTGTAGCAAGCACTAAGCACTAGCTTACGAGTTTAGAGCGTGAAGAGAACAAGGCCAACGATCGCCAAGTTGATCAAGAAGTGATCCTAACTACTCACGATCAAACATAACCCCACCGTGTTCACTTCCCGAAGCCCTTCGGAAAGAGACCATCATGATTACTCACGTAGGTAGTGTATTCATGGATAATATGTCAAGTTATCTACAACCGGATATTAACAAATTCCCATCTGCCACATAACTGCGGGCACGGCTTTCGAAAGATCAAACCCAGCAAGGGTGTCCCAACTTAGCCCATCACAAGCTCACGATCTGCGGAGTCGCAACTCCAAAGTGGGAAGACCCGAGTATTCTCGTAATCCCGTGCTCAAGATATTTCGACAAAGGTAAAACTAATCCAGCAAGACCTGATAGTAGCCGCGTGTATCTCAGCTCAGGCCACGACCGGATGGTGATCATACAGGTAATACCAGATACCTCGGGTTTCCCCAAGGTGGCCCCGCATAACCCCCAGTTTGGACCAACAATCATGAGGAGCAGTTGCCCGGGTTGTTAATTAAGTCCACGGGGTAGCTAGTCCCTATACAAATTTTTTGTTGTTAGGCAAATGTAAAACCAATGTTGGGCCTTGCTAGAAAAGCCTTAGCACTGAGCGAATTATCAAGGGGGGCCCATAAACCCCAACCTTGTTAGGAACGCAAAATCGAGGATATAAAGATCACCGGAAATGGATGCACGGTTTGCAAATGACAAGCAAAACAATATTCAAGCAAAACTGCAGTTTACAGCGACATGGCATCTTTGGAGCAAGAAAATAATTATGCCACAACTCCCAAACATGGAGACAAAGGACATGGATGTGAAATAGACATGATACTTAACAAGGATGAACTTAGAGCACACTCAAAACATTGCAGGAACACAATTAAACAAGCATGGAAAGTTGCAATAAATTTACAGAATTCTCACACTTAGTGAAAATTACAAGGCATGGCCGAATTACAACGAATAATCATGTTTACAAGCTTGTGCAACTCAACTCAAAGCATAGCATGGCAAGTTAAGATAACCAACAGCAAGAAGACATATTTGAGAAGCTACTCAAAGCAAGAACATGCTCATAGGGTGCATAGAACACTAGCTACACTCGTGGCAAAACTGAACTTGTTGATTACATGCTGACAGATACATTTCACAGCCTCTTGAGAGCATGAAAACAACAAGTTACAGCAAACCATCATGCAAGGAAAAGGCATGGAAATAACATACATAACATGATCTTCAAGAATAACCAAATTGCTACTTCTACCACATACTAGAACATGTCCCAAACACCATGGAAAAAGTGCAAAAGTTTATCCAGACTTAGCAAAAATCAGGGCATGGCAGGAATTACAACATGAAGGCATGTTAACAAGCTTGTTGCACTCATTTCAAGACATATCATGGCATGAAAATGAATCTATCATGTAGAGCACATACTAAAGAGCAAAAGTCATGTTGACACCTAGCTCATATGACACATGGATTAATATGCACAACCAAGGCAAAACATGATCTCATAACAAGCTCGGGAACTTATCAGCAAAATGCACTTTTGCAACAGAGATATACATGGCAATATGACACTTAACATGAATGCTATAGAAACCATCATGTAGAGCATTTGACAACAAAAATATGGACATATCATTCACTCCATTCAGACCAACATGCACAAAGTTACTAGCTCACGAACATGGCAACAAATTTACACAGACAACAAGTGCTGAAACAGTTTCAACAACATGCACTATTTCCACAAAGATTAAGTCAACTAGATGAACTCTAACATGCATGAAACTGGTACTAACATGTAGAGCACGACGAGACGAACATTTTGACATATCATACATGCAAAATGGAGCACCGAGCACCAAGTTATTGCATGAAGAAGGAGGCAACAAATTTACACCGATCCGGGACTTAGTGGAATTTACCTCCGCGAAAAGTCAACGCGAGACGAGGAGAAGCGGGACGGAGAGTTCCGGGATGGAGAGGAACGTTTGGTTGGTGGAACGGGTGGATCTCGTCCACCCGGATCCAGATCTGGGGCGGCTCGCTGGAGTGGGGCGGCGACTCGCCTGAGAAGGACGGGGACGGCGGCCGGAGTGCGGGGAGGTGGTGGCCGGCCGGCGGCAGGGCGGCGGATGACGCCCGGCGGCGGGGCGCGCCGGCGGGGAAGAGGCGGTGGCCGGCCGGGGCGGCTGACGGGGCCGCCCGAGCGGCGGCGGCGGGAGGCGAGCTCCGCGGCCGACGGCGGCGAAGAAGGCGCGGGGGTGCACTGTGGCTTCGGCCCGGGAGGCGGTCCGGGGCGGGCCGAAGTTGGGCCGGCGGGCCCTGCGGCGCGGCGCGGTGGAGGTGGCGGCGGGGGCGCCATGTGTCGGCTGTGGAGTGGACGAGGAGGCGGCGGACACGTCCGGCGGCGGACAGAGGAGCTCGGGACTAGGGTTTGCCCGAAAAATGGAGGGGTGTGGACGTTTTTATAGGCATAGGGAGCTAGGAATGTCCAAATGAGGAGCGGTTTTCGCCCACACGATCGCGATCCGACAACCGGGAGGATGGGAGTGGTTGTGATGTGTTAGGGGGCTGTTGTGGAGGGGGTCTTGGGCCTAAAGGAAGATGGGATTTTAGCCCACTAGGTTAACCGTTGGAGTATCAAACGACCTCCAAACACGATGAAACTTGACAGGCGGCCTACACGCACTAAAACAAAAAATGCACGACATGTCTCACCTCATTCCGAGAACGTTTCATGGCCACATACAAAATAAGGACTCGGAGGTGCCACGGGCACGTGTGTGAGTGTCGGAACTCGAAACGTACAACGGGAAGAGACGAGCATGACCGGGTGCAAGTGACAACATGAATGCAATGCAATGGACATGATCACATGACATGGATGGAATGCAGACACGCACACGACAAAAACGAAGAAACCCGAAATGAAGGAAGGGACCAGAATGGAATTGATAAAGTCAACGTTGCATATATTGCCATAAATGGAACGTATCACATATGGGGTGTTACAGGGTGGCCCACAAGGCAGGGGGCGCGCCCTAGGAAGGGGGGCGCGCGCCCCACCCTCGTGGACAGCCGATGGCCCCCCTCGTGGGCTTCTTTCACTAGATATTTTTTATATTTTCTAAAACGGCGTTCTATTGAGTTTCAGGGCTTTTGGAGTTGTGCAGAATAGGTTTCCAGAGTTTGCTCCTTTTCCAGCCCAGAATTCCAGCTGCCAGCATTCTCCCTCTTCATGTAAACCTTGTAAAATAAGAGAGAAAAGGCATAAGTGTTGTGACAAAACATGTAAGAACAGCCCATAATGCAATAAATATCAACATATAAGCATGATGCAAAATGGATGTATCAGAGCGCATGTGTGCGCACAAATCCCTCCCACCGGGTTGGGGGGGAGGCAAGCACGCGATGCGTCATAAACCAGATCTGTGTGGGGACTGTGCGATTTGCGACGCATGCATGCGCCACATGAAAATGTCATGCTTTTGGTATTCAAACATATATGTGTGCATCATGCCTGACCATACATATGTTTGGGGCACATCCATGTAGTGGTTGTCTTTGGACACTCTCCCTTGCTTGGATATCATCGACGGCCTATATATTTGTGGGCCCACATGGATGTCCATCACTTCGACCAACAATGCGAGAGAGGTTACCAGGGTCGATTCTTCTTCTATTGGTTCGCGTTATCGTATAGTCATATGTTGATCATGGTGAGATTCGACACCTAAGTTCGAGGGCTTGCATACACATGAATCCCTATATATATATATAGTATCCGCGTTGTGAAGCCTCACTCCATGTGGGGACTTTCCGGTTCCAAATGCACGGTACCACATCATAGCTGTGCATTGGGTATATTCAAACACCACGTGACACTTCATACATATGTTTGCATTGAGACACATGCACACAGTGGTTGTCTTCAGGCACTCCCTCGCATGGTTATCGGCAACAAGCTTGCCTACTTTGTGGGGACGCATGTGGACTTTCATGCATGAATTTGACCCAACAGCAAGAGAGGTTATACAACCAAGGTGGTGATTCTTCTTGGTGAGATGCCCCATCCCACCGCCTCAAAGTGTGTGGGGGGGGGCACAGTACTACTTCACACTAGATGAAACTCCATGGGGTTGGGGATGTTCGGTTAATTTGTGATTCACATGCGCCACATCAAATTTGTGATTTGGTTATTAAATATCACGCACCACATCATTTTCACACAAACACACACACACATATCAGGCCACCCGCAGGTGTGGTTCGTATGTGGTCTCATCCATCTAACGCCAGAAGAACACATCCATGGGCCTGCACATGGTCCACATACGGTCGGAAGCAAAGGGGTCCATGGGCCTGCACAGTTGACCATGATGTACTCCTTTCGGTTTTGTGTTATGGTAGGGTGAGATGCCAGACCTAGCTATTTAGGGGCATGCGTTCATATCTAGGATTCCCCTCCCGCCAACACGATTACACGAAGTGTGTGTGTGCGTCTAGGGGGGGGGGGTGGGTTGTTAGCCATACAGTACAAAAAAGACACATCCGTGACATTTTGGCCCGAACGATTTTTTTCTATCATGCTTATTACACTTCTACGATGATAATTGTGAAAAAAATGGTATCATCATAGATGTGGTGGGCTCCATCTTCTATGACACAAAATCATGACTGAAAATGGGCTTTACGTCCTGGGCGGGCCAAAGACACACCGACATAACATTCTTTGGGCCATCCATGACGGAAAAAATCATGGTGGAAGCAAGGGCGAGGAAAATTTCTATGAGTTCCCGGTTACGGTGGGTGGTCGGGGCAGTGCGATGCATAGAGGTTTGCACATTTCTCTCGTATACGTACGCGCATGTGTGTGAGGTGTTGGGCTCTAACTGAACCCGAGCAAGGCGTTCGCTTACTGAACCCAAGAGATTGCACTAGCTATGTTACTGAACCCTAGCGATCGATCCCTTCGCTGCTAACTGAACCCGAATGACTCATATGCTGCTAACTGAACCCGATCGATCGCTGCTGCAGCTTACTCATGCCGATCGAACATGTTGCCTCTTGATGGACAGTGAACGTGGAGTGGGTTGAACGAGTTGAGACGTACGTGGATGGGGTTGGATGAACAATTCCCAATGGGGGTTGGATGAATAGGACCTCATGGTAGTAGTAGTAGGCGGTTGCCACTGGATTAACAGGACCCTGAGACGAGGCCGCCACATCCGAGGTGTTGGGGTGGATTACCAGGACCTCGTGGAGGGCTGGTTGAACAGTAGCCGGTGGAGGGCACATTGAATTGTAGCCGGTGGAGGGCTGGTTGGATGAATATGACCCCGTGGAGGGCTGGTTGAATAGTAGCCGATGGAGGGATGTTTGAACAGTAGCCGGTGGAGGCAGAGGAAGATGCGGTAGATGAACAGTGCAGGGGGGCTGGAGGAAGTCGACGGTGGGTGAATAGTGGCCCGTGGAGTCCCGTTTTGCGGTACGCCACCGCCCTCCCAATGAAAAGGACCCACGTTTCGACCTTAGCGCTCCAGCACAACTCCTTTTCCTCCGTTTTGTGGTATGCTAGACCGCTCGCGATGAACAAGGTCCCGTTTCAACCATAGCCCGTCAAGTAGAAGGCCATTTCCTCCGTTTTGTTGTATGATAGACCCTTCCCGATGAACATGACCCCATTTTGACCGTACGCACTCGAGCAGAAGGTTGTTTCCCTCTGTTTTGTGGTATGCCACACCAGGTTTCAGCTGTTCCGTCCAAGCCGGTTGGCTCCCGATGAACACGAGATGTTTCTCCGTTCTGACCCCGCCGGTTGGCTGCCGATGAACACGACGATGTTGCTGCCATCTCCATAAGTACGGGACTGTATGGTCGTACGTATGTGCCAGTACGCGCTCAAGACCCCGCCCGTATGTATGTATGTGGCTGTATTTTTTTGGCATCTAGTTGTATGTACGTGTACACAGTTTTGACTGGACTGCCTGAACTGCTACGTTGGAGGCTCTACTACTACACGTGCCGCTTCTTGCTCGGCCACGGTTCATCACTATAGAGACACCGATCGACAAATATATACGTACACGTACAAGACGGGAGTGACAACCCTACGTACGATTCCACCGGGTGGGTCCCAGCTGTCAGGGAGGACAAGGAGGCACTTCCTTGCGTGCGAAGATATAGCTAGCGTGTCCTAGTTGTCAGGGGCGAATCTATTTTTTGCCAGTAATAAGGAAGCACTTCTTTACGTGCGGCCGTGGACCCAACTATCAGCCTCTCCACGTATGGTGCTCTTCTGATGGAAGTCATTCCTTGACCATGTTGACGACGCCATGCCAAGAGCACCAAGGCGGTGGATGACTGCGAGGCATAGGAAGGGATTGACCCGGAGACGGGGGAGATGCGACAGTGGAGTCGTAGCAGGAGAGGAGTAGGACGTACGAGGGTTGACTGGTTCGGTGCGGCCTGGGACTGCAGTCGGCAAAGAATAGCAGGAGGGGTGGACAGGTGGCTTGGCTGGCGCTGAGTAGCGCTTCCCGGCGAGGCGTGCGAAGCAGCGCTACTGGCCGCCGAAGGCAGGAGCAAGAAGTCCAGTCGGTGCTGGAGGAAGAAGACGAGAGATTCAAGATGCATGCCCGCCGTTAGATGTACATCCAATGACATCAGATGTCAGAATCATTTTGTTAACTAATTTGACAAAGCATTCCGTAGGCGACCTAATGGCCCACATGTCAGGCTCCTTGCTGGTGGGTCCAGGCTTTCAGTGGGAGGAATAATTGGTTTTTACCCATAATAAGGAGGCACTTCCTTCCGTGCGAAGATGTAGATGAAACATTTTTTCCGCGTAATAAGGAGCCAGTTGTATGCCTGCGTCCATGAACTGGTGCGTCCCCACTGTTAGCCTCTACATGTATTGTCCTCATCCGATGACTCTCGTTTGTTCAACATGTTGACCAGGCAGCGCCGAGCGCACCAAGGCGATGGACAATGGCAAGGTCCCTGGCTGGAACGAGCCGGTGATGGGAAGACATGGCAGTGGAGTCACAGACAGAGAGGAGTACGAGGGTTAATAGGTTTTGGTGCTGCGTCGGGCTTCAGTCAGTGGAGAATAATAGGTGTGGAGTGGTGGAGGGATAGCCTGGCCGGCGATGCGGTAGTGCTTTGCAGCGATGCGTGCTAAGCAGAGCCGCTAGCTGCCGGAGGCCGGAGCAGGTGATGCCGACGGCGCTTGAGAAAGAAGACGAGATTGAAGATGCATGCCGGCCATTGGATATATATCCAATGGGTGTGACATAAGAATGATTTTTTGACTAATTTCACAACTCCTGCCGTAGGCTTTGACCTGTTGGCCTACATGCCACCCTGCAAATACGTGGCTCATATTTAACACATGTTTTCGAGAATTTACAGTCAATTTGTTGGTCTGGGTGAACGAATAGCGTAGCATCAATTCGGCCCATTCACTTGTTATAAGAAATCACAGCTCATTTGCACTTTCTTAAAATACATGAATTTGCTGGGCTTTGTAGTAAAGATAATATTAGGTTAGACGGAGCAATTAGTATCAAAAATTAAACTAGAGCTGGACATTATATTATATAGAAAATAACAAATTAGCGAGTTATTTCTCAAAATAAAAATGAGCATGTTATTATTACATTAGTCCTTAAATCTTCGCAAGCTTTTGTGCGCAATCACCTGGATTTTCGTTGCCTTAGAGTAAAAACAACCAGGATTTCCCTTGCCAACTTATGTTAAACATTTATTTTCATAAGTTAATAAGACGCGGGATATTATTATAATGTATATAAGTTTGTATTAAATATACAACAATAACAACAATTATAATAATAATATATAATGTGGTTATAATGGAAAACATAAATTGGGCCCCGCATTCTTATTCTTATATATAGAAAAAAAGAGCAGCGATCTGCGTTATATTAAAAAAAATTGGGCTGCCGATGTTTGAGAAAAAATAAAACCTAGGCTGGGAGGACCATACGCCGGTACATACATGATGGACCTCATAAAACAAGTTGAAACCACTGTGTCGATATGTCATGGGCTGCACATGTCGTGGTTGAACACTATTAAAAATATGGCTGCCAGATCCCCGGTAACCCTAAAAAGCTCATCGATGACTGTCTTCGTTGTAAATTTACTTTGTTTATTGACTACTAGGTTGACAAATCCGTGGGCCCAAAGCGCGGTACACAATTAGGAAGAAGCATTTTTTCAAATGAGTCACTTGCTTGCGTAAGGCCACAGACCTGGTTGGTCCTAACTGTTAGCCTCTAAACGTACAGTCCTATCCAGATTCCTCTCGTTTGTTGAGCATGTTGATAACGGAAGACGGCGGCACTGTGGTGAGCGCACAAAGCCGGAGGAGGACGTCGTGAACACGGATGTGAACGAACCGGAGCTAGGGAACACGCCTTAGAGAAGTGAAAAAGAGCGCCTTCATTATTTTCATCATACATGGAGTAGCCCTGGCGGTACAGCCGTATCACCCAGAAGTAGCACTATTAGGATTTGATTCCAAATGGTGCAGTTGAAAATTATAATTTTTTTGCCTCAGCTATTACTAACATGTGGGTCCCGCTATGTCATCTACACACACGACCTCCATCACTTTCCATAATTTTGTCCCTAGCTTACCCAATTTTTCGCACACTCAACATTATCTTGGCATTTTGAATATAGTATATATTTTTGACTGTACATCATACGAAGATGTGCTATACATGAATGTTAACTTGTTGTTAGTTCCATTTTTTGACTATGACTAAAATATCCAACATTATATTATCCATGTTTGAAAAGTGCGTGCTGATTTAAATGTTCTGCCTCTGAAACATGCACTTTCTTATCTGATAACAGAAATTTGCAGCTTCTTCTCTGAAAATCACTAGGATAGGCCACCAACGCCGGTGGTGGATTGGATGCCACCCTTCTTCAATCCCCCGACAGCGCTAAGGGGAAGAAGATGAAACTTACATCCCATGCTGGCCGTAGGGGGAATGGAGCGAATTGGATTTAACAGGGGGGCGTGGGGCACGATGCGAGGCAGCGCTACCGGCCCTTGAGCGGCAGTTGGCAGTACAACCGCGCTACTTGGTTGGGCACGTCAAAATCCGACAGTGTACATTCTAACAATCCCACAGTATATATTCTAACAAGTTCACATCACAAGTACAACATAAAAGGTAAACATTCATGGTCATGCAACCTTTCTTATGAACATTTATAGCCCATTAGTTTTGCTGGCATAATCCCGGGATAGTTAAGCTACAGTAAACCCTTCCTAATCATGCCAGGTCATCATAACTAAAGTTTTGCTAAACCTCACTTGTTTCAAACTAAGATCAAATTCAAATTCAGAAAACAAGTCAAATTATTATTTCTTCAAACTGTCAAATATAAATGTTCGATGGGCGGTAAATATCGTTAAGTAATGAACATGTTGGAACCAACCTCATTTGTTTTTAAATTTTGCCCATGGAATTAATTTAGAGGAACAACAAGATTAAATAAAAGCATTTTAATTCAAGTGTGAACTTGAACCATTCCAATTGGCCTCAAACTTTTTGTGCAACCTTATAGTGTTAACTATGAATGATGCAATGTTTCATAGTTAACAAAAATCATTTGGCAGCTAAAATAAATAGAAAGCAGTAAATAATAATAATAATAATAATAATAATAATAATAATAATAATAATAATAATAAAAAGAAAGAAAGGGGCCAACCCCTGGCCCAACTGGTCCTCGACCCAGCTGGCCGGCCCACCTCCACGCCTACCTAACCCCACTCCCCCG
>LR738714.1:407759790-407771623 GCA_902687465.1 Secale cereale
GCTCGCCGCTTCTTCCCGCGCTGCCGGGTGCGGGATCTACAACCGGCATCGCCGTTGGCGAGAGCCTCATCTTCTTGGAGCTGGGGTCAGCCAACAACATTTTCCTTGCGGGCATCGTGCCTAGCTCACGGGTTTGAGCAGAGTAGCCAGAGATGAGCGTAGTGGCAGTGCGAGTGGGGAAGAAGGAGGGTTGGGGTTTTATGTAGGAGTGGAAGAAGAGGAGCATGCATTTTCTGTACGGGTGAGGAATATGATGAGCAGGGTTTTTTTGTACGAGTGACGAAGATGTGGAGCGGGGGGAATTGGGCGACGATGGAAGCGGGAGAGTCCAGCGAGCTGCAGTATAAGTGGAAGCGAGGAGGAAGGATGGTTTTTCTGGGATCACCCCCTCTTCAAGAAATATGGGTTTCTCCTTGCCATAAACAAAAAAAATGGCCTTTAAGATGGATAGGCTTTTGTATCGGCCTAGTCGGCTGCCCGTGTTTCATACGAGATGGCTTTAACACTAGAGGCAGCCCATTAGAGACACTCTCCAGCTCTCCAGCTTATTGCTCATTTGAAAGAAAAAAATATGCCTCCAGCTTAATTATGGCTCCTCATCGGTAACATTTTTCAACTTGAGCAAAAGTTATAGTTCCTTTTTGGGCCGGCTTGGCATCCACTAAATTAGAGGATAGTGTACTAGATGCAGACACTCACACTGGTCGTAGCGCGGCAAAATAAGGGGTCAAATAACATGCCCACAATATATATAGATTGTAAAGGTTGACACGCTAGTCACTTCTCCAACTAAAGTAAGCTTCACAAGATAGAGTATGATACAAGCTAAAATTCACAAGCACTTAAGTTTAGCATGTTTACGCATCTAAATGATTCACAAGACTATAACATAGACATAGCTATGAGAAGGTGTAGAAATTAGATAAAGAAAAAACGATCGATGCTTCTCTGAGCAAATGGCCACCCTACGCATGCATTAATTTCCTAGGCGTGTTTCTTTCTGCTCAATGTTGTGTGTACTTTGAGCATGTTGGAAACTCCACAGCTAGCTTGATGACTCATCTTGCAATTCACGCTGACACTTTGCAGCAAACATAGGAGGCCATATAGATCACACATCATCAGACCATTTTGTGCAGTTGCACTGAAATCATCTTCATTGTCTTGAATGTGAAAAGATAGGAAAGCATTTTACTTAAACGGCGTCACAAAATATTAGCACATATCAATAGCTCGGCATGAAAAAATACTATCATCTGGACGAAGGGGATACTGACCTGCATGAAGAAGATTACACATAATTTTATAGGTGGTTAGTTGATTTCCACCTTGGGATCTCCTATGATGGCCCGAAGGAAATTCAAAGCAATCGACGAGCCCAATTCCTTCCATGTGGCTGTACAAAATTTTTCCGATTAACCCCAATATCTTTTTTGTGCAGTTACACTAAAATAATGCACCGCTGTTTGCACGACCCTACTCACAGCCCAGGCCATGAATGACTCGGTCTCTTTTTTCTTGGATTGACGATGCGGCTGTAGTGCTTGTTTGCTCCTCCACACATGACAGCCTCATTCCACACTTCAAACAACAAGTCAGCATACGAATAAACTTATTCCATCTTGCGTTGGTCATTCTACCTAGTTACGAATGTAGGAATACCTAGAGCACCGTGAGGTCAGGTCACATCAGGTTTAACTAAAATTAAGGTTTGTGCTTCCGTTTTCACAAATAGACACCGTATGGAGATACAAAACCCTGTTTGCACAAATATGTAACATGGTTATTTAAGTAGTGTCATTTTTTTGCAGGGGCATAAGATTAACAGCAACATTTCATATGTTATCCATGGCGTTAGAGTGACAATATGAAAAGAACCATTAACTAAGAAGTGCCGTCACATCAAATCAACACTATCACTAGATTAACGGTGGCTTACATTAACGGCGGCAAACGTGCAAAGCATGTCTGGATTTGTGCATTTTTTTTCTTGTCAGTGACCTTTCCTATGTGACCACAAGAACTCTAGACTTGCTCATTCTCGGTTGCATAGTCGACCCAACGCCCCCACTTTATTTCCTTTTTCGAGCCAGAGACCGGTCAGGCAAGCATCTTTATTTCCCTTTCCAACCAAGAGATCGGTTTGTTAGCCAGTATATGCAGTACATTTTTTCCTCTAACAGTAAAAATTTAGGTGGTGTTCGAGTGTTCTACAGGCCGACGGAGCTAGCTACATGGGGAGCTTTGTAATACTAGAAGAATATCCCCATGCAGTATGCAACAACATGGGGAGCAATCCTAACTTGGTGAAAAAAAGGCTGTAGTGACGTGAGGAGCTTGGCTATTAGAACAAGGCCGGTTCTAAAATAAGTTATACCTCTGGTTAGTGGGATATGGCGAGGCAGGTAGCGGCCTCCCGTGTTCTTCTTCTCCTCAATGATGGCGGCATGCAGGGACGTCCTGGCCGTCACCTCGTCAACATCCGCGTAGCTACGTCACCTCATCGACATCCGCGGCGGCTTCTTTCTTTGCCTGCATGGCACGGCTATGCGCGTGTCGATGGTGTATGGCACAATCGCTGGCACTAGAGGCGATGTACGCCGCGGCGGCGTCCAGGGCAGCGGCGATGCCCTAGCCGTCGTGCTCCCCAGCAAGTCAGTGTGGAGCAACTCGACACTCTTCCTCGATCTGGATTGGAGCGGCAAGGTGCGGTTCCACGCGCTGGCTTAGGGTGGCTACTGGCTCCGTCGGGATAGGCGAGGTAGGTGGAGCAGCGAGCTGCCTCGCTCATAACTGTCGGGCTCGACGGGCCACCCGGACGGCTTTTATGCCGGACAACTCACCCTTCCAGCTAGGATTTCAATGACCTGGCATGTGTTATAGCCAGTTGACTAGGCTTATTATACTTGCTCTAAATGATGTGCCGCTGCAATAGCCGCCTATATTATTAACCATGCTCTAGAAAGGTTGCACAACTTTGGCTATAGTACTGTACTAAAGGTTAGTTGGTGACCTTGCGCTTGGCTCTTCCCCTCTTCCTTAAGTCGAACAATGCTGATGGTACTACAATACGTATATACGTCTGGAAACCTGACACATAATGAACTGCTGCACATTCACTGCTTGTACAGCCCGCTATTGTAAGAAAAAATCTTCTCCACGTGCAGTGAGCCACCGCGCGAGCGTGGGCGAGGGAGAGGGCTTAGTAAGCAGGCTTCTCCTCATTCTCCCTGTTGACGGGACACATCAAAATTAGTTAGTACTCTCTCCAAAAAGTGCCAACCATGTCCATGGCTACCATCCCGTGCTCCGTCACGTGCCATCGAGGAGAAAAAATTGCATAGTATGTGCCATCGAAGTGCACGACTCACTTACGCACTTCTCATCTCCAATTTCTTGCATGACACGTTCACATTGATGATAGATGTACCGTGTGTTGGAAAAACAATGAATAGGCGGTGTACGTGCAGCACAAATTAGTGCAAACACGGCCGGTTATGTTGTAGTAGGTAACCTTGTGCTTGGCTCTTTGCCTCTTCCGGAAGTCGAACAATGATGATTGTACTACTACAATATAAATTAACTTTTTGCCGGTGCTGCAATATATATACTTGTGGCAATTTGACACCGAATTAAGTGATGCACGTCCACCGCCTGTATAAGCGCATTATAATAAAGCAAAAGCTTCTCCTCATCCTGCGAGCCACCGCGCGTGTGCGTGAGCGAGATAGAGGTCATAGTAAGCAAAGCTTCTCCTCGTTTACGAGTTGACGGGACACATCAAAGTAGTGTAGTCTCCAAAAAGGGTCGACCATGTCCATGGCTACCATCCTGTGCTCCGTCATTCAGTGTGTGCATGATTCACGTTCCATTGAGAAAGTAATGTTGCGTAGGTGCCATCAAATAGGATAACTTAATTTATAAATAATGTGCCACAACGTCATGGTCGTATTTTCATTCGTTCACGTGTGGCTCCCGAACAACTACCACACTCGCCAAATTATCACGTGAGTTGCCTCTTCGTACAGAAATGAGCTCACAGTGTACCCAGATGAGTCTCTCATACTTTTTACTACTTACCTCCATTTTCTTGCATGACACGTGGACCTGGATGCTTGATGTCCCACGTGTCGGCAAAACGAAGAGGAACACTTTCCGACGATCAAGAAGGAGCAAGGAACCTTGCGGTGGACCGTCTGGACTCTTAATATTTTATATTCAGTGATATAAAATCAACCCAATCTTCTCCACATCCTAGTAGGAGTAGTAGACCAGCAGAGTCTGAAACACGGTAGCCCAGTGTAGTTATACATCATACATGGCCCACCTCACGCTATCATCATACTTCTTGGCCTCCGTGTGACACCTAGCTCTAGTGAGGCGGGCTGGCCATTTTGCCATCTATTGAGGTCGGTTAACTCACTCACACTCTCTCCCACATGTTAGCGACATGGCAAGAGCATTACAAAAAAATATTGTACTTCTATTGTTATGCCAAGAAGAGGAAGCGCTTTGACCGACAGACCAAATTAGACAGGCATGCCATGCCATGAGTGGGTCATATTTCTTGTTTTGAACTTGTTTGGTGTAGTGTAGTAGTGACACTTGGTTTTGCACATTCATAGAATGATGCAAATCCCCGCTAAAAATGCACTTTGCTTTCTGCTAATCCCGTCAAACGTTCTTGTTATGTGCATTAAATTGTTAAGTGCCATGATTATGATATAATTAACCAATGCATGTGAGGCATTCTTCTTTTTTTGAACATTCATGTAAAACGTTCCTATTTACTGTAGTACTCCTCACGCATGCATGTGTTGAGTACTACTCCCTTCATCCATACATGTTGTGTTTGCTAGTGTCAAGTCATTGAAAGCACACGTGCCCCACATCTCTTATTGGTTGATTGCTTTATCCATGTCTAAAAACAATAAACGAGGTGAGAGTTAATGCATCGCGCCTAAGTATTCTGGGACTGTTTGGTTTTCATAAGGTGACTTATACACCTAGACGGAGGGAGTAGTATATTTCTTGGAGTCCTTGCGCATCAGTCGGCCGATCTCTTCTTCCTCCCTGTCTCCTTTTCCTTGGCCGACTGTCGGCAGTGAATTGCAACGCGTGTCCCCTTTGGTGAGTGGCGCGCAAGACCGACTGTGGTGGGTGCAACGCGAACACGACAGGCATGCTTTAAGTGTGTCACCTTTTCCTTTTTAACTTGCAAAGTGTAACATTTTCTACTATGTTCTTCCCTTCTTCGTGCGATCCATCGATACAAATCCACAACAAAATGACGAGGGTGGGGCTTTCCCGCGCGTTAGGCGGGCTTGTTTGGCCTAGTGGGTCTGAGTGATATGATGTGCTACAGTGCCTTGAAGTCTTCGCGTGTGGTACTAGTATTGCCGGTAAAGTAGTTTCTTGAAGAAGAGGATTCAACGAAGTCATGATGGTTCCTTCGTCCGAGCAACTTACAGTGGGAAAGGTTGGGCCTGTGATTTGACGGCTCATTAGTCATTATTACTGCGGAGCTACGATAGTCTCCCCTCCAGTTCTGTGTGATGCACTCTAATTTTGGTGTCATGGCAAGTGGACCTGGATGGTCGACGTCCCACATCTCGGCGAATGAAAGTATTCTTTCAGATATTGAGGACGAGCAAGGAAGCCGGGCGGGATAGTGTCACTTCTCTTTTGCAATACTATTCATTTTTTTATGAAAGCTATTGTCCCTAGTCTTACGATGGAGGAGTGTGAAACACGGCAGCCTAGTGAACTTGGCATTTGCACTACTCCCCCCGTCCGCGAAATTGTATACATATCACATTAACCAAGAGGAACCTCCATGGCATAATTAACGCCCGAAGCCGCAATTCAACAAAGCGTAAAATTATGGTTGTTTCTCCCGAGAAACTTTTACTAGTATACTGCGGGAAAGGTGGGGCTCTATGATTTCGCTGCTCATTAGGCATTATTACCGCGGCGCAACGAGCAGGGTGAATATCGCCTACGGTCACGTGGACCCGGATTCTAGATGTCCCACATGTGGGCAAAATGATGTTTGAAAGATTTCTGGCATTCCTATCAAGCTTCCGGGAAATGTTTATATGTAAACATAATTTTCCAGCATAATGAAATTTTTGTTGTAAGGCTATGAAGCTTTCAACTTGGTTACATGTGTCCTGTTGCCTCCAAAGTTGTCTCGTTACAACGTTCCATCAAATACAAATGAAACTAATATGCATGCTAAAGCATGTCAATGATTTGCATATCATATTTACATCAGAGTTGAATACAAAGTTGTTAGAATGTGTACAAATAAAGAAAAATAAAGAAACTAAAGGATGATGTCCGTATGAGCGGTTCCATTTCCTCGCATCATTGGTTGGCACCTAGTTTCATGCAGCTCTATTGAATTGAACAAGAAATGTTATCCAAGAAAGGATTCTATGGACGACATGGACCATCAGATCATTTTGTGAGGTTCCACTAAAACCGAGCTAGCTGAGCATGCCTGTTTGCAAAGATATTGAGCAGGTGTTATAACATTAATAGTGGCACCACTAGTTGTTGATGAAACATACACACACAAGTAGAAGCCACTCACCTTTGCAATCACTCATAAAACTAACCACTTGTTGGAGAAGATTAGGCTCGGAGTTGGACGAGGATAGCAAAACCGACCTCCCTTTGTGCAATTGCACTAAAATGTAGGGACATTGCCCGTGTGACATTTTAGTGGAACTGCACAAGACATTCTTAAAGAAAAAATGATTTGTGTAGTTCACGAAAAGGTTGCAATAGCAACAAGGTAGAATGGATAACCCTGTTTGCAAAAAAGAGGTTGAAACGAAACAATTACTGGCCAATGACAGTTGATGACACATACGACGGCGAAAAGAAGCATATTCCATGGCCAAAGGGAAGATAGCATCACGGTTCTTTACCAAAAACAGTTGTCGGTGTCAAAACCGGCGGATCTCTGGTAAGTGGTCCCAAACTATGCGTTTGAGGATCAATGGTAACATGAGATTGGGGACACGATGTTTACCCAGGTTCAGGCCCTCTCAATCGAGGTAATACCCCACTTCCTCCTAGATTGATCTTGATGAATATGATTACAAGAGTTGATCTACCTTAAGATCGTAATGGCTAAACCCTAGGAGTCTAGCCTATGATTCTGTTGTTTCTCTTCTACCTTAGGCTCTACGGACTAAATCATCCAGTTTATATATGTACCTGAGGGCCCTAGGGTTTGTACGTAACCATCTTGCAGAGGAAGGAAAGATTACACCCGAACCTAAAACCTGCCATTATACGTATACATGTGTCCTATCCGGATACAAGAGACGATCTTCAGCAATGATCTTCACGGCCCACCAGTCCGGTCCATCACGAGTTATCCGACCACATGTGGACGCCTCTATCTAGGACTCCCTCAGTAGCCCCTGAACATGTCTTCGATGACGATGAGTTCAACTTCCATCTTAACTTCGGCATTGCATAGCGGGTTCCTTCCTCCGAATATATCTTCTGCAAAAAGTCTATTGTGGTCGGCTCTGCATGGTTAGTACATCCCTTAGCCTCGAAGGCAAGGCACTGAAAGAAAATGAATATTGTGTCCTTACTAACAACTTTTTGGTGAAGCGTCGCGTTGATCCCACTAATATACTAGACCGTTTTATTTGGTCCTAGTTTTGCGTTTCAAGGCATAACCCCCCTTGGCACGTCCTATCAATGTAGAGATCGTGCCCGCTTATTAGGGGATCCTTATCAATGTGATGTGAGCATCCAAACCGCGCATTACACACGACCGCTTTGGGAACCAGTGAGGTTCGCGGCTAAAGTAGGGAGACGTTCTGTATTCACAACATTATAAAAGGATACCAATCCCTTCCATCAGCCCCACGCTTTCCTCAAGCTCGAGTTTTCCAATCTTCCTAGCCCTAGCATCCTCAGCTCTTGCGCCCGTAGTTTTCTGTTCCTCAATCTCCACATCCTTCCCCAGCAATGGCAGGATCCGGCGCCAAGGGAAAGTGGGAGGCCCCCACGGTTACTGAGAAAGTCATGGAGGATCTCCGGAGTGCGAGCTATCTCGCTGCCAACATTGCGCACAGAGTCCCCTCCAAGGACTAGGTGGTTCCCGTCCCAGAGGCGGGTGAGAGAGTCGTGTTCCTCTCGCACTTCGTTAGGGGGCTAGGATTTCCTCTTCACCCCTTTGTACGGGGTTTGCTGGTTTTCTACGGGCTAGATTTCCATGATCTAGCCCCGAATTCGATTCTTCACATCTCCGCTTTCATAGTGGTCACTACAAGAAATATGTCAACTTGTGACCTTGACTATTGGTCACTGAATGGTCATTATTTTCCATTTGTGACCTTTTTGTGACCAAAAACAGATGGTCAAAAGTTGGCGGTCGTAAACTGAAATTAACGACCTTCTCTGTGAGAAGGTCGTAGACGTTTATGACCAAAATATGCCTACTGTCTTGTTTTGGTCACTAGCAGCCTCCCCAGGCCACGTAGGCATCCGACGTGGCAACCTGATGTGGCACAAGAATCAGCTCGGTCTAATTCGTTGTTTTACATGGGCCGAGCCCAATAATTCGGCCTTTTATATATTTTTCCATATTAATTCTAGACAGCCACATGGGCCAGGCCCAACATTATAGCCTTTTTTTTGGGCCAAGCCTTTTTTCTCAACCGTTTTTATTTTTCTCAACATTATTGCTTTTTTATTTTTGGGCCAGGCCTTTTTTACTATCGGGCCTTGGCCTTTTCGTCTAAATAATTTTAATTTCCTTTTTTTTATTAAATGGGTCCACCTGTAAGATGGGTCCGAGTTGTCAGGTTTGGGTCTGGTAAGTTAGTCCCATCTATCAGGCTCATATTCTTCATATTTCAACTAGTATTTAACTTGGCAGAGAAAAACACACATGATACTTCAAATAAGAGCAACCAAATCACGTTGCCAATACATATGACCATGTGTAATACAGTACTTCACAAGATCAACATGTGTAACGAGCTCTACAAGTGTGATACAATACTGCTTTACAAGAAAATGATGACATGCCGGACTCGCTGGACAACCATAGTCAAGGCTGGGAACAAATAAAACAGCAACATGCCTTCCTCGGTCACCCTGTTACATGAATCAATAGAGAAGAATCAGAAAACTGGGGAAAATATATTATGAACAAACCATTCAAGAAAAGGATAGTTATTTAGAAAGATAACACAAATTGAGCTAGTACCATGCTTTTTGTTCTCTAGCTAGTTAAAATGAGATACTCTGATACAAGAAAACGGAGACACAATATGAAAGCTAATAGAACTGCTACGTACCAAGCTGATGAGCATTCTTCGACAAAATGATAATGAATCATTGAGACCAGTAACAACACTTGGGACACGGTTGATGAGCATTCTTCTACAGGTGGTGCTTCCGTTTACTCCTCCTAGTGACACCTGAAAAATAGAACAAGAAATTAGAATCTCGGGACAAGATGCTAGGATTTCAATTACAGAGCAGAATTTACAGGGACATATAACCTTGACGGTCTCGAGCTGTTTCCCAGGTTGCTTGTTCTGAGAAAATCTGGCACCTCCAACCAAAAGGACTAGATTACATCACCAGTAGTGGCACACACTTCTCCCTGTGCACACAAATTCCCAGAGAAATAAAGAGAGCTACTGCCTGCAGTAAACAGCAGGGGAACATCTAAAGTAGATAGATGAGAAACCACACCTTAATATAAATGACAGGGATTAACTCAGTCAGCTGAAGCATGTCTAGTGGGAGTACAAAGAACAGTAAAGAGAGTAATGTCACTGGAAACGAGAATGACACGTCTAATTAATCTACATTGTCATCTTTTGTCTGTAAAAATGTAAGCATATTATCAATCAATTATGGTTCATGTTATATGCCCATGTACTAGACCCTGCACATGATAAACTACTCTTTGTTATACCCCAAGCCGACTGACAAAAAAAGAAGCATGCATGGTCTTCCAGAGGATCTGGGGCAACCAATATCAAACAGCAAGCACATGCACAAGTAGCCAATAACAGGACACTTAGATGCATGGGTAACATAATAAGAGTTATAGCAATAGTACGTCATCAGACAGGGCATCTCCAACTTAATTCTAAAAGAGACACGGAGGATAGTTATTTAGACAAAGAACTGCTACGTACCAAGCTCGGGCCTCGTTTGATTTACAGGATTGGTAAGGTGTAGGAACAGGAAAACCAGAGGAATAGGATGCCTGTCCAGTGAAATCCCACGGATAGCAAAACAGTGGAATTCTCACAACTGCTATTTGATTCTAGTACATGAAAACTGCAGGAACTCATCAGCATTTAATAATATATTTGACAGTTTGAACATTCAAAGAACTAGCCGCTGCTCTGAACTAGCTAGCCGTTGCTCTAAACTAGCTAGTCGTTACTCTGAAACTAGCCGTTGGCATCAGATCAGGTGCATCACAATAGCTCTGTAAATACATACAAGACATCACTTAGCACATCAACGCCGACTATTCTTACCATAAAAACTTGAACCAGCACCAACTTACTTTGTTCATCACAGAAGGGGCACATCCCTTGCTGCTGCTGGCTAAAGGCTTCTTTGAGTAATTTGGTCAGCAGGTCCACAATTAGAAAACAAAGGTTAGTTCTCATGTACATACATAACACATTTGTTTCTTCTTCCGCAATCTGAACATAGGTTCTTCTATGCCCAAATGAGTCTCACTAGTTTCAATTAATGAATTTCAGCATCCTTTGTTTTGTGCATACCATGGATCCAAGCTATCGTCGTAGATCAAACAATGAAGATGAGTTCATTTATTTTTTTCTTCCTACCATGGATCACTAGGTATCATTCGCAAGAGCAAGGAAGGGTATGCCAAAGACCACAAAACTACAAGGAATTATTTAACCTCCGGCATGCACAACTTCACAATCATATTGAGAGAATTATTGGTATATTAAAAATGAGATTTCCAATACTAAAGGTAGCTTCGCACTACGCGGTTGATAAACATATTGATATATGTGTGGCTTGCTGTGTGCTTCACAATTTCATACGTCTACATAATGGAGATATGAGTTGGCCTGAAAATACTACTATTGATATTGATCCATAGGAGATTATTGATGTGCCAAGTGGTAATCACAATTATCATAGTGATATACAAGCATTTAATTACTCTAGAGAGGCAGGAAATAATATGAGAGATGCTATAGCGCAACAAATGTGGGCACAATATATAGCACGAAAATGATTGTAACATGGAGGATACTTGTGGTGGTTCCATTCGCGTACAAGAAACATGTAACATGGATGATACTTGTGGAGCCCTTCTACATCTCATGTTGCCATGCCCTACCAAAATATACTAAGCAACCGGATCCAGCCCCGCCAGATCCTAAGCAACCGGAGCCATCCAGGGCGGGACCGGCGGCGAGACATCCTGAGTGGATGTGCGGGTAGGAAGAGGAGGCATGATTGGAGGAGGGTGGGGAGAGGGGTGACGTATATGTTGGTGGAGATGCCGATGTTGATGTCTTGGTCTTCCTCGCCTTCGTCCCCAGCGGGCGCTTGTGGAGCAGTGCCGGAGTTGTCGTGGGTGCGGGGTAGCAGGTCGCCGATGCGGCCCCGCGGAGTGAGACTCTCCTGGCCGTGGCGGCACGGCCCCTCGGCGCTGCGGACGCAGCTGAGAAGGAGGGGAACGCCGCCGAGGATGCAGTGGCGAGGGCGGGGGAGGCAGAGGCCTTGAGCGCGAACGCCATAGATGCGGGGGAGGGGAGGGGGAGGGAGGAAGGGGTCGATG
>LR738714.1:407773460-407796491 GCA_902687465.1 Secale cereale
GAGGGGTGGGGGAGAGATCTAGATTTGGATGGGGGAGGGAGGCAGCAGCGCCCTAGGGTTTCTCAGGAAGGAGGGGATCGAGAGACGCTGGATCAGCAGGGAGGACGGCTCAGATCGAACAAAGGGGTGATCCGTGTGCTGTGTCCTGATTGGTTCGAAAAATGAGTTATTAAAAATTACTCTTCTTAGTGCTACAAACATGGAAGTTTCATGGCTTTTAACTCAAATGCCAATGTTATGGCCGCATCGATGGCATAGTTTGTCCAAATGATCTCATATCATGCACAAAGGGGCATCTTG
Source organism: Secale cereale (assembly GCA_902687465.1). Classification (NCBI taxonomy): domain Eukaryota; kingdom Viridiplantae; phylum Streptophyta; class Magnoliopsida; order Poales; family Poaceae; genus Secale; species Secale cereale. The sequence continues at coordinate 407,773,761 of LR738714.1, forward strand.
GAATGGCAAACAATTTTGCATAAGGAAGTTTTCATTTTCTTTGGACGAAAAATCAATTTTCCAATTTTCGAGTTCCCCAAATGAGTTTTTTTGTGAAGGACCTACCATATATTTGTTGCAAATTTTCACCAAATCAATTTTATAAAATACTAGGACATATTTAATGCAAAATTTACGAAGTGGTTGGGTTTCAAAAGTTTTGATCCACCTCTCGTGAAAAAGACGAATTTCCGACGATTCAGCAGGAAGAGGGTCAAATTTGAACTACAGCTATCTCATAGTTTGCTCTTTATTTTTTCCAAAAATCATTTCTAGGTACATAAGTATCTATTTAATCAGAGAAACACCAAAAAAATACCAAGATTCAACCACTAGCTAGGAACGGTCATTCCCGCCGTTTTGACCGCATTTTGAACGGGCATAAAAAATTCAAAAAATTGGAAAACCTTCGCATTGTGTCATTATATATGACCAAGTTACCAGGAAAAATAATAAACTTGTAATACGACAATTCTTTTAAAAAATGTTCTCAGAAATGAGCTATCATGCGTGAAGATTCATGGCTTTCAAGCCAAATGATCAATCCTATGGCCACATTCATGTCATACTTAGTTCAAATGATCTCATATTGTGCACAAGGGTGCATCTTGGAATGGCAAACAATATTGCCTAAGGAAGTTTTCATTTTCTTTGCACGAAAAAATCATTTTCCATTTTTCGAGTGCCCCAAAGGAGGTTTTTTTGTGAAGGACCTCCCAAATAATTGTTGCAAAATTGAAACAAATCAGTTTTCTAAAATACTAGGACATATTTAATGCACAATTGACAAAATGTTTGGGTGTAAAAAGTTTTGATGCACCTCTCGTGAAAAAGACAAATTTCCGCCAATTCAGTTGGAAGCGGTTCAAATTTGAACTGCAGCTACCTCATAGTTTGCTATTTATTTTTTCAAAAATTCATTTCTAGTTACATAAGTATCTATTTAATCAGAGAAACACCAAAAAATACCAAGATTCAACCACTAGCTAGGAATGGTCATACCCGCCGTTTTGACCGCATTTTGAAACGGGCATAAAAAAATCAAAAAAAATCAAAAAATTGGAAAACCTTCGCATTGTGTCATTATATATGACCAAGTTACCAGGAAAAATAATAAGTTGTAATACGGCAATTCTTTTAAAAAAATGTTCTCAGAAATGAGCTATCATGCGTAAAGATTCATGGCTTTCAAGCCAAATGATCAATCCTATGGCCACATTCATGGCATAGTTTGTTCAAATGATCTCATATTGTGCACACGGGTGCATCTTGGAATGGCAAACAATATTGCCTAAGGAAGTTTTCATTTTCTTTGGACAAAAAAATCATTTTCCATTTTTCGAGTGCCCCAAAGGAGGTTTTTTTGTGAAGGACCTCCCAAATAATTGTTGCAAAATTGAAACAAATCAATTTTCTAAAATACCAGGACATATTTAATGCATAATTGGCAAAATGGTTGGGTGTAAAAAGTTTTGATCCACCTCTCGTGAAAAAGACAAATTTCCGCCGATTCAATTGGAAGCGGTTCAAATTTGAACTGCAGCTGCCTCGTAGTTTGCTATTTTTTTATTTTAAATCATTTCTAGTTACATAAGTATCTATTTAATCAGAGAAACACCAAAAAAAATAACAAGATTCAACCACTAGCTAGGAACGGTCATTCCCGCCGTTTTGACCGCATTTTGAAACGGGCATAAAAAATTTAAAACAAAAATTAAAAAATTGGAAAACCTTCGCATTGTGTCATTATATATGACCAAGTTACGAGGAAAAATAATAAACTTGTAATACGGCAGTTCTTTTAAAAAAGTGTTCTCAGAAATGAGCTATCATGCGTGAAGATTCATGGCTTTCAAGCCAAATGATCAATCCTATGGCCACATTCATGGCATAGTTTGTTCAAATGATCTCATATTGTGCACATGGGTGCCTCTTGGAATGGCAAACAATATTGCCTAAGGAAGTTTTCATTTTCTTTGGACCAAAAAATCATTTTCCATTTTTCAAGTGCCCCAAAGGAGGTTTTTTTGTGAAGGACCTCCCAAATAATTGTTGCAAAATTGAAACAAATCAATTTTATAAAATACTAGGACATATTTAATGCAAAATTTACAAAATGGTTGGGTGTAAAAAGTTTGATCCACCTCGCGTGAAAAAGACAAATTTCTGCCGATTCAGCTGGAAGCGGTCCAAATTTGAACTGCAGCTGACTCATAGTTTGCTATTTATTTTTTAAAAAATCATTTCTAGTTACATAAGTATCTATTTAATCAGAGAAACACCAAAAAAAATACCAAGATTCAACCACTAGCTAGGAACGGTCATTCCCGCCGTTTTGACCGCATTTTGAAACGGGCATAAAAAAAATTTGGAAAACCTTCGCATTGTGTCATTATATATGACCAAGTTATCAGGAAAAATAATAAACTTGTAATACGGCATTTCTTTTAAAAAAAGTGTTCTCAGAAATGAGCTATCATGCGTGAAGATTCATGGCTTTCTAGCCAAATGATCAATGCTATGGCCACATTCGTGGCATATTTTGTTCAAATGATCTCATATTGTGCACAAGGGTGCATTTTGGAATGGCAAACAATATTGCCTAAGGAAGTTTCCATTTTCTTTGGACCAAAAAATCATTTTCCATTTTTCGAGTACCCTAAAGGAGGTTTTTTTGTGAAGGACCTCCAAATAATTGTTGCAAAATTGGACCAAATCAATTTTCTAAAATAGTAGGACATATTTAATGCACAATTGACAAAATGGTTGGGTGTAAAAAGTTTTGATCCACCTCTCATGAAAAAGACAAATTTCCACCAATTCAGTTGGAAGCGGGTCAAATTTGAACTGCAGTTGCCTCATAGTTTGCTATTTATTGTTTCCAAAAATCATTTCTAGTTACATAAGTACCTATTTAATCATAAATACATGGTTTGGTGGCGATACGTCGAGGTTTGGGCGGTGGCCGAGGGCCCCAACTCTAGAGTGCGTAAACTCGCATGCCCGCCGCGTGGTCACCGCGTGATTGTGGCGTTGCCATGTGTTCTGGGAGGCCTAGGCATGTCTACTGGGTTGGGCACTCCCCAGGTAGATGCTAGGAAGAAAATTACAACATAAGATTCTCACGAGGAGACCGATCGATGCTCAAACATGAATTAGCAGCCAAGTGTTTGATTAGCGGTACGAGAAATGCACATGGCTAATGGGCGCGAGTTTTGGTTGAGGATGATCAGTTACTAAGAAGACCGTCTTCACAAATTTTTAGCTCAAAAGGAGGAGTCTAGGTGGTACTAGCTTTGCAAAGAACCACACTGGACATAAATACGAATGTTGAAGTTGGGCTCAAAATAATGAATGGATTTAGCTGGCATTTGGTGGAGGATGGTTATTTGGGCATAGGAAAGCACTGTAGAAAATGGATACCATTTGGACATGCCAAAGTGGTACTTCCTTCACAAAGTGTTTTTTTGAACAGAATAGGAAAATGAATATTTTTGAATTATTTTTGAACTAGGGAGGGAAGTTTTTTTTTACATATTTGACTAAGATATGACCAAAAGAATTTATGAGATTTTTTGGGGAATTTTAGGAATGCAGAAATATAGGTTGCTTCACAACCTAGGGCAAAAACTGCCACATGGACATGACACATAGGCAAAACTGATGAGGTGGCGCCTAGTCGTAGCAACCCACCACAATTTACAAGGTTATGACCATCTATATTGTTCATGATCAGCTAGAAATAAGGCAGCGGACCAGTGCTATCTGCTTTATGACCATTTCGTGTAAGGAAATTACGACCTTTCTGACCAAAATGGTCGTTACAGTTTAGGGTTTGGAGCCCGCCGAATAGCTTTTGACCAATTGGTTTGAAATGGTCATAGATCTGTGACCAATTCTTCTAGGGACACTGACAGAAGGTCACTAGTTGACATATTTCTTGTAGTGGGTGTGTGAAGCTTTCCTCCATGTTCCCTCAAACTTCGGCCTATGTCTCAAGACCTTCAACATAAAGCCGAAAGTGGTGGATGGGCAACACGCGGAGTGCGCGGGCGTTGTGATAAGCAAGCTCCAGAATACAACCTAGCCAAAGTGGTCGTTCGTGGAGAGGAGCAAGGTTTGGAAGCATAACTGGTTCTACATCACTGAGCTTCGCAACGCCAAATGGGCAGCGGCGCCTGCCTTCAGATCTGGACCCCCGGAGAGGTTAACCTCTTGGACCGATAAGGGTCCTAACTGGGGGTCTCAGACTAAAGTGACAGTACTCCAAGGTCGTGTGTCCAGCATGATCTCCAAGGGCTACCAACTCACAACCGTGGTTCAGGTAATGCTAGCCTGACTCGTTCTTCCCTGCCAACACCAGGGCTCCTCCCTATGGGAGTTCGATCTGGTTGGAGACCTTCCCCTAAAGAAACTCTTCGGCTTCAAGCACAAAGAGATCTAGAAGCATCTCATCAAGAGCCAGAAGGAGTGGCCAAAGGAAATGGAGGACGCAGGCTACAGCGTTGCGTTTACCGCCCAAGAGGTAATCAAAAAATTCTGCCGAACATATATCCCCTTCTTATTTTAATAATAATAGGAATAGGAATTTTTGCGCGATATACACGGTTGGACGAAGAAGGCAATCTGGATTAAGTGTTCGGCACCTTTGCCAGAAGAACCAAAGGCGCCTCAACTAACGGCGATGCTGGTCCCGGCGCCGTACAAGGCGCCGGACAAGAAGTCCAAGAAGAAGAGCAAGGAGACCAAGAGCGGCCGACGCCCTGCGGACGCAAAGTCCGAGGAGATCAACATCCTCTCCTTCGAAGAGGAGGAGGATGATGAAGAAGAAGAGTCCCCTGTGCAAGGTAGGGGGAAGAAGAGGGCGACTGCTGCTGCTGCAAGCAAGGCCGCACCCCGGAGGAGGCTGAACCTCCCCGTTCGTTCGGACTCATCGTCCAACCATAGCTTCATGGTAAAGCCTAGGGAGAAGCCCCCAACCGAAACGTAAATTTGTTCGGATATATTAATTACTGCTCCTTGCTTATTTTAGCATTTTAATGCTTTCTAAGTATTTCTCACCTGCTGACCTACATCCCTCCCCGAGCACCCCCCGACGCCTCCTTATCGGAGGGGAAATTAGCGCCTGGAGAAACTGAGGTGACCCGCTGGTCTGAGCTCCATCGCCCGTGGCCCGCGGGGAAAACGAAGTGTCCTCCCAGCGTGTGTCTTCCGCTCAAGGAGATGAGGGCGGCGTAGGTGATAGGACGACTTAGGGTAACACCTCGGATGCCGCTGACCATGGGGAAACAATCCCCATGGAGACCGAAGATGGGGGGCCCAAACAATCCGGGGCCCCGCCGAATATTGATCCGGAGCCAAGCACGGCTTCGGGGTCCGAAGACCAGACCCCCAAGGCGGGGGAGGATACTACGGCGCCCGGAGTCAATCCGGAGGCGCCGGACCCACTATAGGGAGCACTACAGAGTGCTTCCATCGTGGAGTAGCATCGCACCGTGATGGGTGCTGTGATGAAGAACATTCAGTCCATCAAAGGTGGACTGAACGAAGCCTTCAACAGCCTGCTAACAAGCTTTGAGGTAAGCAATGTAATCTTCTTTATGGAACTTTATTAGTTTTATATGCACATATATAGCTAGTAGCCCCTGATGCTTTGTGTGATTCTGAACAGAATCGGACGAAGTATCCATAGTATAGCATATTATAGAGCTGAACTGTGTGCTTTTATACTTGAACAAGCTTCACTAGTTGTGGCAACTACAAGAGATGCAGAAGTTTCCGAACTAAATCGGAAGCATTTGTTGGCCAACACGGATCTCGACTGCATCAACCGGCATTTAGATGAAACGCAAGGTATGTGAATTTGAAAAAATTGAGATGTCAAGAAGACTAATTAATTGAGTATGAGTATAAACTCTTTATGATATTCTGTATTAAACAGTTGGCGCCACTGAGCTCAAGGCCCTCAAGGGCGAACTCGCGAAGGACAAGAAGGAGGCCGAGGCGAGCAAGGCAATCGCTGACAAGGCGGTTGCCGATCTAGAGGCCGAAAAGGCCGCGTGCCAACAGCACGTGGCTCGGGTGTCCGAAGTAGAGGATGAACTCAAAGAAGCTATTCGCAACTGCGAGGCATTGGAGTTGAATTCTTCGGAACAAGCATCCGAGCTTAGTGTGGCACTTAAGGCTGCCTAGGATGTGCGAAGCGAGTCGCGCAACGCCTGTGAAGAAATCAAGCAGGCTTGGGAGATAGCATCTGGTAAGACTTTTCTATTACAGAGCACCTTCGGAGGGCAGAATTACCTTGTGCTAATAGGGTTATGGAGTTCTCCACGCGTGTTTGCTGATCATCCGAGGAGCAGTGCTTACGCCGCCCAATACTTCCGAGCCCAGGAGGGGAACGACACAAAGAAGTTGTTCTGTCGCAGTTCTATGTGCCAAAACATCCGATGCCCCTCAATGACCAGATGAAGGAGCTGGTTGAGCTGCACAATATGGCGGGTTCCGCCATGAAGGACATGATAGTCCTGCTATGACCCACTGAGCGAGTCCCAATTAGCTACTTCGGATTGGTGAAGCGGATCATCGAAGCAAGTCCGCGGGTCGACGCGTTGAAGCGTTCGGCCTGTATAGAGGGTGATCGGATGGCCTTTGCTCGTGTAAAAGTGCACTGGGCGAAGATGAAGGCGCATGATATAGCTACTACTGGCACGCCCGAAGGCAAGGAGCACTGCAAGCCAGAGAGATACTTCGAGGACGTCATAGAAGGCGCCCGACTTGTATAAGGCCAGTGCTCAAAATATATCATCTTTGAGTAGTTGTGTCCGATTGTAAATACTTTAGCTTATGAACCGATGTATATAACTTTTGTGCTATTATAATGTGACTGACTTTTACCTCATGTGCGGCCGTTTATTTAACTCTAAAAGTTTCCAGTCATCGGCTTCTGCCCCCGTGTGAATAGTACTGGGGTGTTCGGTCATATGCACAGACACTCTTTATCCAACGTCTTGGTCCATGTAGGACGTGTATGCGGAGCCAACCAGGCAATCAAACTATGCAGCATTATTGTTTTCACTTAGCCATAGGAGTTTGACAAGTGGGGCTAGGTACTAGCCCCTGGTGCGTATATGGTATTTCCGAATTAAGGTATCCATTTGTACGCAGCTGGGAAAAAAACCAACCCTTCGTATAACACGGGGTAGATCTCCATCTATCGTAGTATAACACTTAGTCACCGGATCGCGGACAAGGTTCTCGCATATCATCACAGTAAATTTTCGGCTTTCTCTCCTGAGGTACTTGACCGGACGAGCTAGAAGTACAATCGCAGTAGTTCTCCCTTTACACCCTAGCCGAACAATCGGGAACATGGGGCTAAGCACAGGAGCCGGGCAAATAGGCAACCCAACTATTGACCCAAGACATGATTCAAAGCTGATGCATATAAAGCAAATATCAAGGATGCCGAACACTCCCTATAGGTGTTCGGGCTTTTTGACATATATCGGGCTGGATACAGCCCCTGATAATGGACCCTGTTGTCAAGGCACATGTGGCAATCTGGCGTGGGGAGAGAACACTGGTGGTGAGAGAATAAAACTCTAAATATAATATAAACCAAGCCGTTTATATAATATCCCATTATAGTACGGCGAGCCGTATGTTTACAGATAATGCCGATAACTTCCGTGGACATTTTACATGCCAGAAAGGTATAAAATAGAAAAGAGAAAAAGGTTTACATAGGGTCTTAATCTAAAAAGAAACCTTAGCGCTGGTCCCTGCTGCACGTCTGCGCTATTTTCTCCTTTGTAATGTGTCCTTGCAGTGGGGAGTGTGACGGTCGTCTATAAAAAAGAAAGAAAAAACCTGGAAAAGAAAAGAAATCTATTGTGGTCGTAAACAAAATCGGTTCATTTAATGAACCTTGAAGAATAATTTTAAAGTCCGAATAAAGTTCGAGCTGAACTATGGACTATTTGTCTGCAGTGTGCCCCCAGCACCGCCCAAGGAATTTTAAGGGCATAATTGTGTGCATGAGGCACGTATGCTACCACCTTATGGGGCAGTCGGTGGGAGCGGAACTACTAATCTATCTCAGGTTCATCCGAGCTGCCGCACTATGGCATATGCCGGACACGTTTAGCTGTGTCTGTGGTCTTAACGACTGATAGGCGAACCGGCTTCAATAGGCCGTTTTGGACTTCAGCTGCTAAGGCCGTAGTGTCCTCCTCCGTACGGAGAGAGCACTCCATATTTCCATTGACCATTTTGAGCATTAAGTAAGCATAATGCGGCACTGCTTTAAAGCGAGCGAAGATCGTTCTTTCGAGTAGTGCATGATAGCCACTTCGGAATGGAGCTATGTCGAATATTAGCTCTTCGCTTCAAAAGTTATCGGGAGAGCCGAATACAACCTCGAATGTTAAAGAGCCCGTGCAGGGGGCTTCTACGCCCGGTATCACTCCTTTAAAGGTCATGCTGCTTGGCTTGATTCTTGACGGATCTATCCCCATCTGGTGGACAGTGTCCTGATAAATCAGATTGAGACTTCTGCCGCCATCCATAAGGACTCAAGTGAGATGGTATCCATCGATTATTGGGTCAATCACTAGGGCAGCCGAACCCCCATGACGGATACTAGTTGGATGATCTTTGCGATCAAAAGTGATCGGACAGTCTGACCATGGGTTGAATTTGGGGGCAACAGGCTCGATGGCATAGACATCTCGGAGTGCGCGCTTATGCTCTGTCTTTGGGATATGAGTGGCGTATATCATGTTCACTGTTTTGACCTCCGGTGGAAATTTCTTCCGTCCCCCTATGTTCGGCTGGTGAGGTTCATCCTCGTCTTCTCTCTGAGGTCCCTTTCCCTTGTGTTGGGCGTTCAGCTTGCTGGCCTGCTTGAAGACCCAACAATTATGGTTGGTACGGTTTGCATGTTTATCTGGGGTGCCGTGGGTCTGGCAGGGCCTATCTAATATTTTGTCCATGCTAGATGGACCGTCTTTGTTGCCTTTAAATGGCTTCTTTCGTTGACCGGGTCTGGAGCCACTAAATCCGGCGTTTACCGCTGTTTCATCTGGGCTTCCAGCATTATTTCGACGTTTGTTTTTATTACTTCGTGGCTTTTCCATTGCCGTCCCTTACTTCAGAGTTTCCAGGGTCGCTGGTGCTGCTACAAGCTAGCCAGCTGTCCTTGCCTGCGCAAAAACGGGTCATGAGTGTAGTTAGGGCTGCCATTGTCCTCGGCTTTTCCTGTTCGAGGTGCGTAGCTAGCCACTCGTCCCGGACACTGTGTTTGAAGGCCGCTAAGGCTTCGGCGTCCGGACGGTCGACGATTTGGTTCTTCTTTGTGAGAAACCGATTCCAAAGCTTGCGGGCTGACTCCCCGGGTTGTTGGATGATGTGACTTAGATCATCATCATCCGGGGGCCGGACATATGTCCCTTGAAAATTGGACCGAAAAGCTTCCTCAAGTTCTTCCCAACTTCCAATGGAGTTCTCTGGGAGGCTTTTTAGCCAGTGCCGAGCTGGTTCTTTCAGCTTGAGGGGTAAGTATTTGATGGCGTGGAGATCACCTCCGCGAGCCATGTGGATGTAAAGAATAAAGTCTTCTATCTAGATAGCAGGATCTATCGTTCCATCATACGCCTCGATATTTACGGGTTTAAACCCTTCTGGGAATTCGTGATCCAGCACCTCATCGGTGAAGCACAGGGGGTGTGCGGCACCCCTGTATTTTACTATGTCAAGACGTATGTCCGATGGTTGTGATGTTCGGTATTGACCCCGAACTGGTATATGACAGGCATTATTGGCTTGATAGCCGCCTTCCCTTGTGGGAGCACGGTCCCTGGATCCATAGATTGATCTGGTCTTGCCAGCCTTTTTGTTTAGGTCCTCACGCAGATCGTGTTTCCGGCCCTCAGCCGCATCCTCCTTTCCTTTACGGGGCGGGGGTGCGGGCTTGTGTACGCCTTTGCTAGCCACCCTGTCCCGTCCACGAGGTGGTCGGTCCGGCTTGTCGGCGGTGTCATTCTTCGGCGGTATAAGCGCAATAGCCTCGTCGTCGAATTCGGGCAGCAGTTTATGCTTAGGATAACCTTTATTTTGGCGATTGCAGCCATATTTTTGATCAGCGTCCAGCAGTTCATTCCATCTATCATTGAGCGTATCTTGAGCTGCTCGAAGTCATCACTGCTGATTCTTCAGGCTCCTTGGGGTGGCAATAAGCCTCCGATGGAAGCGCTTTTGTTGTAAGGGTTCTTCTGGGACGATTTATTCGTCATCGCCCAGGCTAACATCCTCTTCGGAGACAGGTTCATAATTGATGTGTTCAGCATCGCTGTCATCAGACAACGGTCTTGGACTATGTTCGCCATCATCTCGCTCGTCCTGCTCCATCGCTGGATCTGCGGGGTCTTCGGCTTGCTCCGGATTGTCACCGTCATTAGTGACAGTGTTGCAATCATTCCCTTTACGGGATTTAGTTCGGTGCTTCGGGCACCAACGCTTGGGAAGTTCATTGACAGGCTTGTCCTTTGTGGGATCATTTTCGCCGTCGCCCTCCTTCTCCTTAGGTGTATCCACCATATAAACGTCCTATGAAGACGTAGCTATCCATCGCCCGGTTACGAGCGGGTTTTGGTCTAGATCTGCTTCAGCTTCAAGGTCCATCCCTTCAAGGTCTTCGGAAGTGTAGTCAAGTAGATCAATTAGATCTTCGACCGTGGCTAGCTACCAAGTGGGTGGTGGGTGGGACTGAAATTCTCGATCATCAGCCTCCAGTTCGAACCAGATATAATTCAGCTGTGTGTCTCCAGCTAAGGGGAGAGATTTTAGTGAATGCAGCACATCGCCAAAAGGTGAGTGCCGGAAGATATCTGCAGTGCTGTATTCGGCGATAGACGCCTGATCAAGCTCGAAGGGCGCAGATGCACATGGTTCGGAACTTGCAGCCAGAGACGAGTCTGGAGTTCCGGTAACATAGATCGGCTCAGAGTTGGGTCTGTGTGCGGCTCCAGCGCCGCTGAGTCTGCGGCCTCCGCGGCGGGGTTGAGATTCCCGTCCTTGGGTGACGCGATATATTCTGGATCTAAGCCCAAAACGGTTGAAGGTGCTATTCCCTGGAGGTAGTCCGATGACAGAGTTAGGTCATGTTCATCGTTGTGGCAGGGAGCGATTCCCGTGGGCTCGAATCTGTTGAAGATCAAGTCTCCGCGGATATCAGCAACATAGTTCAAGCTTCCAAACCTGACCTGATGGCCAGGGGCGTTGATCTCAACCTGCTCGAGGTGGCCTTCTGTGTTGGCATGGAGCATGAAGCTACCGAACACAAAAAGCTGGCCGGGAGAAAAAGTTCCCTTGGTGGTGTCGTCATTGTTAACGAAGCGATCCATCAGTCCTTCGGTCCACGACATAGTGGAACTCTCAATGAAAGCACCAATGTCGGTGTCAAAATAGGCGGAACTCGGGTAGGGGGTCCCGAACTATGCGTCTGAGGATCGATGGCAACAGGAGACAGAGGACACGATGTTTACCCAGGTTTAGGCCCTCTTGATCAAGGTAATAGCCTACTTCCTGCTAGATTGATATTGATGAATATTATTACAAGAGTTGATCTACCTCGAGATCATAATGCCTAAACCCTAGGAGTCTAGCCTATGATTCTGTTGTTTCTCTTCTACCTTAGCCTCTACGGACTAAACACTCCAGTTTATATATGTACCGGAGGGCCCCAGGGTTTGTACATAACCATCTTGCATAGGAAGGAAAGATTACACCCGAACCAAAAACTTGCCATTATACGTATACAGGAGTCCTATTCGGATACAAGAAATGATTTTTAGCAATGATCTGCACGGCCCACCAGTCCAGCCCATCACGAGTTATCCGACCACATGTGGACCCCTCTATCCCGGACTCCCTCAATGGTGTGAGTAGGAGATTGCAACATGGAGAGTACGTCAGTCAAGCTACATTTTAGGACAAGAACTATGGAGAATCCACGGGCAATGACGTCGGAAGTTGGGAAGTGGAGCAAGGCCGGTTTCAGAAGAAGTTGTACCTGAGGGTCGTCGTTGTGTAACGCGGAGGGCGGCGCCGGGCGGGATATGATGCGGTGGCGAGCAAGGGGCGAAGGCCCTACCACGCCGGTCATCTAAGAGAACGTCGTGTACCGCAGATCGGGACACGTTGGTAGTGGGTTTCCTCCCTCGACGCCAGCGACAAGAGAAACACTGCACATCCTGCCTTTCCGCCGGTGGGCAGGTTCCGGCCAAATCAGTCACCAGCGGTGAGAGAGAGAGAGAGAGTGTGTCCACCGCCATTTTCTGTGATAGAGTGTGAACTATGAAGAGACCAACCCCAGTAGGCAGAGCATCGGATCCTGGCTGTATTATATATAGTGCAACCGTTTTCTAAATAAAACTCGTCACACTTTCTTTCATTGATGCGTGGTACACGACCCTCTATCAAGTGGACAAGCACTACAGGCGTCAATTTTTCAGAACGTGGGCTACTTTTTTCATACAGAAATGAGCTCCACGGTGTACCCGCGGGGGTGTGGTCGGGCCAAAGACGGGAGTACGTGTGTTGCTGCGTGCACCTCTTCTCTTCCTACACATACATCACCTATGTGGGGATTTGTGAGAAAGATGGTGTGTGCGTTCGTGAGTGTGTTTTATGCGGGTGATTTCATGAGTGTATCTTTGTGCGGGAGACACGGATAGGGAATAGGTGTCGATGATATCTCAAACCAAAAAAATGGAACATACAGAATGTGTGTGAAACTTAGGCCTAGCTAGATATATCATACACATGATGTGATCCATGAGAATAGAGGGGAGGGATGATACGTCTCCATTGTATCCATAATTTTTTATTGTTCCATGCTATTATATTATTTATTTTGGATGTTTTATATGCATTATTATGCTATTTTATATTATTCTTGGGACTAACCTATTAACCTAGAGCCCAATGCCAGTTTCTGTTTTTTCCTTGTTTTTGAGTTTCGCGGAAAAGGAATGTCAAACGGATACCAAATGGAATAAAACTTTCACGATGATTTTTCTTGGACCAGAAGACATCCAGAGGACTTGGAGTGCAAGTCAGGGAAGCCACGAGGCGGCCACAAGGACGGAGGGCATGCCCAGGGTGGTAGGGCACGCCCCCACCCTTGTGGGCCAGTCATGACTCCACCGACCTATTTCTTCTGCCTATATATTCACATATATTCGAGAAACATTAGAGGAGGCCACGAAACAAATTTTGCACTGTTGTAACCTTCTGTATCCACGAGATCCCATCTAGATGCCTTTTCCAGTACTCTGCCGAAGGGGGCTTCGACCACGGAGGCCATCTACACTATTGCCCTTCCTATGAAGCATGAGTAGTTTACCATAGACCTACGAGTCCATAGCTAGTAGTTAGATGTCTTATTCTCTCTCTTTGATTCTCAATACCATGTTCTCGTCGATGTTCTTGGAGATCTATCCGATGTAAACTTCTTTTGTGGTGTGTTTGCCGAGATTCGATGAATTGTGGATTTATGATCAGCTTATCTATGAATATTATTTGAATATCCACTGAATCCTTATATGCATGATTTAATATCTTAGTAATTCTCTTCAAACTATCGGTTTGGTTTGGCCAACTAGATTGGTTTTTCTTGCAATGGGAGAAGTTCTTTGCTTTGGGTTCAATCTTTCAGTGATCTCACCCTGTGACAAAAGGGGATGAGGCACGTATTGTATTGTTGCCTTCGAGGATTAAAAGATGGGGTTTTCATCATATTGTTTGATTTAATTCCTCTACATCACACCATCTTACTTAAAGCGTTACTCTGTTCTTTATGAACTTAATACTCTAGATGCATGCAGGAGTCGTCGCTGTGTGGAGTAATAGTAGTAGATGCAGGCAGGAGTCGGTCTACTTGACACGGACGTGATGTCTATATTCATGATAATTGCCTTAGATATCGTCATAATTATGCGCTCTTCTATCAATTGATTGGTAGTAATTTGTTCACCCACCGTAATATTTTCTATCTTGAGAGAAGCCTCTAGTCAAACCTATGCCCCCGGGTCTATTTTCCATCATATAAGTTTCCGAACTACAATATTAGTTCCCTATTTATTCTTTTTGCAATATTTTACTTTTTGCAATCTTTTTGTCGGTGTACAAAAAGGGGGGCACACTTTTTGTGCCCCTATGACTGTGCACGGGCAGTCTGAGCCACGGGAAGCGCCGCACCAAGCAAGGCAAGGGAGGTAAGCCAGGGTTAGACCGAAGCTCAAGAGAACTAGAACATGACCACGAAGACCCAAGGGACGAGGCGGGCTCCCCTGACAAGATCCTTGCCGGGGCCGGCTTTAGCAGCCCCGGCAAAACCCTTGACGCGACAACTCGCCCCACGCCTACGGAGCAAATCACCCTTGAGTCCGCTCCCCCCATAGGGCAAGGATTCGAGAGACATCCCCATAGTGTTATGCAGATCTTTGTGAAGACATTCAAGATCAGATACGCACTAAGAAGACGACGACCCTTGGCGGGATCCCAGCCAAGGAAGACCACAAGACCTCCGGCAAGCACCTTGCCGGGGATGAAACCAGGCGCCGCGGCAAGACCCTTGCCGGGGCCCTGGCAAGGCCCTTGCCGAGGACATCCGCAGGGCCACCATCAGGCCCACGCCGACTAAAACTTCCACCACCGTATGCAGCTGTCGACCCAACCAGCTGGGCAGGCACCTGCGTGGCGACATGCAGATCTTCGTGAAGATCCACCATTGTGCCACCTCAGCTGCCTGCCTACCTACATGGCATCTCAGGCATCGCTGGTCAGGGCGCGTGTCGGCACAAGAAGGAGTGGCGACGGACATGAAGGAAATATGCCCTAGAGGCAATAATAAAGTTATTATTTATTTCCTTATATCATGATAAATGTTTATTATTCATGCTAGAATTGTATTAAACGGAAACTTAATACATGTGTGAATACATAGACAAAACAGTATGTCCCTAGTATGCCTCTACTAGACTAGCTCATTGATCAAAGATGGTTATGTTTCCTAGCCATAGACAAGAGTTGTCATTTGATCAACGGGATCACATCATTAGGAGAATGATGTGATGGACAAGACCCATCCGTTAGCATAGCACTATGATCGTTTAGTTTAACTGCTATTGCTTTCTTCATGACTTATACATGTTCCTATGACTATGAGATTACGCAACTCCCGAATACTGTAGGAACACCTTGTGTGCTATGAAACGTCACAACGTAACTGGGTGATCATAAAGATGCTCTACTGGTGTCTCCGAAAGTATTCGTGGTGTTGGCATAGATCAAGATTAGGATTTGTCACTCCGAGTGTCGGAGAGGTATCTCTGGGCCCTCTCGGTAACACACATCACAATAAGCCTTGCAAGCAAAAAGACTAATGAGTTAGTCACGAGATGATGTGTTACGGAACGAGTAAAGAGACTTGCCGGTAAACGAGATTGAACTAGGTACAAAGATACCGACGATCGAATCTCGGGCAAGTAACATACCATTTGACAAAAGGAACAACGTATGTTGTTATGCGGTTATGACCGATAAAAGATCTTCGTAGAATATGTAGGAGCCAATATGAACATCCAGGTTCCGCTATTGGTTATTGACCAGAGATGAGTCTCGGTCATGTCTACATAGTTCTCGAACCCGTAGGGTCCGCACGCTTAACGTTTGATGACGATCGGTATTATGAGTTTTTGAGTATTGATGTACCGAAGGTAGTTCGGAGTCCCGGATGAGATCACGGACATGACGAGGAGTCTCAGAATGTCCGAGACATAAAGATTGATATATTGGACTGCTATATTCGGACACCGGAAGTATACCGGAAAAGTTTCGGATTTATCGGGAATGCCGGAGGGGGTTACCGGAACCCCCTACGAGAGGGAATGGTCCATAGTGGGCCTAAAGGGTGAGAGAGGGGCAGCCCATAGGGCTGGCCGGCGCCCCCACCTAGGAATCCTAGTTGTACTAGGATTGGGGGGGGGGGGGGCGCCACCTCTCCTATTCCTTCCCCCCTTCTTCCTTTCGGTGAATCCTACTAGGAATAGGATTGCAATCCTATTCCTAGTAGGACTCCCTTCCTAGCCGCACCAGGAGAGGCCGGCCGGCCTCCCTCCCCTGCTCCTTTATATACGGGGGCAGGGGGGCACCCAAAGACACACAAGTTGAATTGTTTTAGCCGTGTGCGGTGCCCCCCTCCACAGAATCACACCTCGGTCATACCGTCGCGGAGCTTAGGCGAAGCCCTGCGCCGGTGAACACATCATATCCGTCACCACGCCGTCGTGCTGAAGAAACTCTCCCGTGAAGCTCAACTGGATCAAGAGCTCGTGGGACGTCATCAAGCTGAATGTGTGCTGAACGCGGAGGTGCCGTACGTTCGGTGCTTGATCGGTTGGATCGCGAAGAAGTTCGACAACATCAACCGCGTCACTTGACGCTTCCGCTCCCGGTCTACGAGGGTACGTAGACACACTCTTCCCTCTCGTTGCTATACATCTGGTAGATAGATCTTGCGTGATCGTAGGAAAATTTTAAAATACTACGTTCCCCGACAGTGGCATCAGAGCATGGTCTATGCGTAGATGATATGCACGAGTAGAACACAATGAGATTGTGGACGATACTAGTCATACTGCTTACCAGCATGTCATACTTTGCTTCAGCGGTATTGTGAGATGAAGCGGCCCGGACCGACATTACGCGTACGCTTACGCGAGACTGGTTTCACCGTTACGAGCACTCGTTGCTTAAAGGTGACTGGCGGGTGTCTGTCTCTCTCACTTTAGCTGAATCAAGTGTGGCTACGCCCGGTCCTTGTGAAGGTTAAAACAGCACATACTTGACGAAACATCGTTGTGGTTTTGTATGCGTAGGTAAGAAAGGTTCTTGCTAAAGCCCGTAGCAGCCACGTAAAACTTGCAACAACAAAGTAGAGGACGTCTAACTTGTTTTTGCAGGGCATGTTGTGATGTGATATGGTCAAGACATGATGAGTTATACGGTTTTTGTATGAGATGATCATGTTTTGCGAGGGTGATCATGACGGTGCTTTGAAGATGGAGATCAAAAGCACAAGATGATGATGGCCATATCATGTCACATATTTTGATTGCATGTGATGTTTATCTTATTATGCTTCTTATTTTGCTTAGTACGACGGTAGCATTATAAGATGATCCCTTACTAAATTTCAAGGTATAAGTGTTCTCCCTGAGTATGCACCGTTGCGAAAGTTCGTCGTGCCGAGACACCACGTGATGATCGGGTGTGATAAGCTCTACGTTAAAATACAACGGGTGTAAGCCAGTTTTGCACACGCAGAATACTCGGGTTAAACTTGACGAGCCAAGCATATACAGATATGGCCTCGGAACACTGGAGACCGAAAGGTCGAGCGTGAATCATATAGTAGATATGATCAACATAAGATGTTCACCATTGAAAACTACTCCATCTCACGTGATGATCGGACATGGTTTAGTTGATTTGGATCACATGATCATTTAGATGACCAGAGGGATGTCTATCTAAGTGGGAGTTCTTAAGTAATATGATTAATTGAACTTTATTTTATCATGAACTTAGTCCTGGTAGTATTAGCATATCTATGTTGTAGATCAATAGCTCGCGATGTTGCTCCCCGTTTATTTTTCATATGTTCCTAGAGAAAACCAAGTTGAAAGATGTTAGTAGCAATGATGCGGAATTGTTCCGTGATCTGAGGATTATCCTCATTGCTGCACAGAGAAATATGTCCTTGATGCACCGCTAGGTGACAGACCTATTGCAGGAGCAGATGTAGACGTTATGAACGTTTTGACAAAAGCTCAGTATGATGACTACTTGATAGTTTAGTGCACCATGCTTTACGGCTTATAACCGGGACTTCAAAAACGTTTTGAACGCCACGGAGCATATAAGATGTTCCAAGAGTTGAAATTAGTATTTCATACTCATGCCCGTGTCGAGAGGTATAAGACCTCTGACAATACTTTGCCTACAAGATGGAGGAGAATAGCTCAACCAGTGAGCATGTGCTCAGATTGTCTGGGTACTGCAATTACTTTAATCAAGTGGGAGTTAATCTTCCTGATAAGATAGTAATTGACAAAGTTCTCTAGTCACTATCACCAAGTTAGTAGAACTTCGTGATGAACTATAATATGCAAGGGATGACGAAAGGAATTCCCAGCTCTTCGCGATACTGAAGTAGGCGAAGGTAGAAATCATGAAAAAACATCAAGTGTTGATGGTTAACAAGACCACTTGTTTCAAGTAAAGGGCAAAGGGATAGAAGGGGAACTTCAAGAAGAATGACAAGCAAGTTGTCACTCCCGTGAAGAAACCCAAAGCTAAACTCAAGCCTGAAACAAGTGCTTATACTGCAAAGGAAATGGTCACTAAAAGTGGAACTGCCCTAGATACTTGGCGGATAAGGAGGATGGCAAAGTGAACAAAGGTATATTTGATATACAGATTATTAATGTGTATTTTACTAGTGTTCATAGCAACCCCTCGGTATTTGATATTAGTTCAGTTGCTAAAGAGTAGTAACTCGAAGTGGGAGTTGCATAATGAACATAAACTAGTTAAAGGATGAAGTGACGATGTGTATTGGAAGCAGTTCCAAGATTGATATGATCATCATCGCACACTCCCTATACTTTCGGGATTAGTGTTGAACCTAAATAACTGTTATTTGGTGTTTGTGTTGAGCATGAATGTGATTTGATCATGTTTATTGCAATACGGTTATTCATGTAAGTTAGAGAATAATTGTTGTTCTGTTTACATGAATAAAACCTTCTATGGTCATACACCCAATGAAAATAGTTTGTTGGATCTCGATCGTGTGATACACATATTCATAATATTGAAGCCAAAAGATGCAAGGTTAATAATGATAGTGCAACTTATTTGTGGCACTGCCGTTTAAGTTATATTGGTGTAAAACGCATGAAGAAACTCCATAATGATGGACTTTTGGAATCACTTGATTATGAATCACTTGGTGCTTGCGAACCATGCCTCATGGGCAAGATGACTAAAACTCCGTTCTCCGGAACTATGGAGCGAGCAACAGATTTGTTGGAAATCATACATACTGATGTATGTGGACCAATGAGTGTTGATGCTCGCGGCGGGTATCGTTATTTTCTGACCTTCACTGATGATTTGAGCAGATATGGGTATATCTACTTAATGAAACACAAGTCTGAAACATTTGAAAAGTTCAAAGAATTTCAGAGTGAAGTAGAGAATCATCGTAACAAGAAAATAAAGTTCCTACGATCTGATCTTGGAGGAGAATATTTGAGTTACGAGTTTGGTCTTCATTTGAAACAATGTGGAATAGTTTCACAACTCACGCCACCTGGAACACCACAACGTAATGGTGTGTCCGAACGTCGTAACCGTACTTTATTGGATATGGTGCGATCTATGATGTCTCTTACCGATTTACCACTATCATTTTGGGGTTATGCTTTAGAGACAGCTGCATTCACGTTAAATAGGGCACCATCTAAATCCGTTGATACGACGCCTTATGAACTATGGTTTGGCAAGAAACCAAAGTTGTCGTTTCTTAAAATTTGGGGCTGCGATGCTTATGTGAAAACACTTCAACCTGATAAGCTCGATCCCAAGTCGGAAAAATGTGTCTTCATAGGATACCCAAAAGAGACTGTTGGGTACACCTTCTATCATAGATCCGAAGGCAAAATATTCGTTGCTAAGAACGGATCCTTTCTAGAAAAAGAGTTTCTCTCGAAAGAAGTGAGTGGGAGGAAAGTAGAACTTGATGAGGTAATTGTACCTTCTCCCGGATTGGAAAGTAGTACATCACAGGAAATTGTTCCAGTGATTCCTACACCAATTAGTGAGGAAGTTAATGATAATGATCATGAAACTTCAGATCAAGTTTCTGCTGAACATCGTAGATCAACCAGAGTACGTTCCGCACCAGAGTGGTACGGCAACCCAGTTCTGGAAATCATGTTACTAGACCATGATGAACCTACGAACTATGAGGAAGCGATGATGAGCCCAGATTCCGCAAAATGGCTTGAAGCCATGAAATCTGAGATGGGATCCATGTATGAGAACAAAGTATGGACTTTGGTTGACTTGCCCGATGATCGGCAGGCCATCGAAAATAAATGGATCTTCAAGAGGAAGACCGACGCAGACGGTAATATTACTGTTTACAAAGCTCGACTTGTTGCGAAAGGTTTTCGACAAGTTCAAGGAGTTGACTACGATGAGACTTTCTCACCTGTAGCGATGCTTAAGTCTGTCCGAATCATGTTAGCAATTGCCACATTTTATGATTATGAAATCTGGCAAATGGATGTCAAAACTGCATTCCTAAATGGATATCTCAAAGAAGAGTTGTATATGATGCAACCAGAAGGTTTTTGTTAATCCAAAAGGTGCTAACAAAGTATGCAAGCTCCAGCGATCCATCTATGGACTGGTGCAAGCATCTCGGAGTTGGAATATACGCTTTGATGAGGTGATCAAAGCATATGGTTTTATACAGACTTTTGGAGAAGCCTGTATTTACAAGAAGTGAGTGGGAGCACTACAACCTTTCTGATAAGTATATGTGAATGACATATTGTCGATCGGAAATGATGTAGAATTTTCTGGAAAGCGTAAAGGAGTGTTTGAAAGGAGTTTTTCAAAGAAAGACTTCGGTGAAGCTGCTTACATATTGAGCATCAAGATCTATATAGATAGATCAAGACGCTTGATAAGACTTTCGATGAGTACATACCTTGATAAGATTTTGGAATAGTTCAAAAATTGGATTAGTCAAAGAAGAAGTTCTTGCCTGACTTGTAAGGTGTGAAGTTGAGTAAGACTCAAAGCCAGACCACGGCAGAAAAATATAGAGAGAATGAAAGTCATTCCCTGTGCCTCAGCCATAGGTTCTATAAAGTATGCCATGCTGTGTACAAAACACATTGTGTACCTTGCCAAGAGTTTGACAGGGAAGTACAATAGTGATCCAGGAGTAGATCACTGTACAGCGGTCAAAATTATCCTTAGTAATTGGATGACTAAGGAAATATTTCTCGATTATGGAGGTGATAAAGAGTTCGTCGTAAAAGGGTTACGCCGATGCAAACTTTGACACTAAAACCAGATGACTCTAAGTATCAATCTGGATGCGTATTGAAAGTGGGAGCAATTAGCTAGAGTAGCTCCATGCAGAGCATTGTAGACATAGAAATTTGCGAAATACATAGGGATCTGTATATGACAGACCCGTTGACTAAACTTCTCTCACAAGCAAAACATGATCACACCTCATTACTCTTGGGTATTAATCACATAGCGATGTGAACTAGATTATTGACTCTAGTAAACCCTTTGGGTGTTGGTCACATAACGATGTGAACTATCGGTATTAAATCACATGGCGATGTGAGCTAGATTATTGACTCTAGTGCAAGTGGGAGACTGAAGGAAATATGCCCTAGAGGCAATAATAAAGTTATTATTTATTTCCTTATATCATGATAAATGTTTATTATTCATGCTAGAATTGTATTAAACGGAAACTTAATACATGTGTGAATACATAGACAAAACAGTATGTCCCTAGTATGCCTCTACTAGACTAGCTCATTGATCAAAGATGGTTATGTTTCCTAGCCATAGACATGAGTTGTCATTTGATCAACGGGATCACATCATTAGGAGAATGATGTGATGGACAAGACCCATCCGTTAGCATAGCACTATGATCGTTTAGTTTAACTGCTATTGCTTTCTTCATGACTTATACATGTTCCTATGACTATGAGATTATGCAACTCCCGAATACTGTAGGAACACCTTGTGTGCTATCAAACGTCACAACGTAACTGGGTGATCATAAAGATGCTCTACAGGTGTCTCCGAAAGTATTTGTGGTGTTGGCATAGATCAAGATTAGGATTTGTCACTCCGAGTGTCGGAGAGGTATCTCTGGGCCCTCTCGGTAACACACATCACAATAAGCCTTGCAAGAAAAAAGACTAATGAGTTAGTCACGAGATGATGTGTTACAGAACGAGTAAAGAGAATTGCCGGTAAACGAGATTGAACTAGGTATAAAGATACCGACGATCGAATCTCGGGCAAGTAACATACCATTTGACAAAAGGAACAACGTATGTTGTTATGCGGTTCTGACCGATAAAAGATCTTCGTAGAATATATAGGAGCCAATATGAACATCCAGGTTCCGCTATTGGTTATTGACCAGAGATGAGTCTCGGTCATGTCTACATAGTTCTCGAACCCGCAGGGTCCGCACGCTTAACGTTTGATGACGATCGGTATTATGAGTTTTTGAGTATTGATGTACCGAAGGTAGTTCGGAGTCCCGGATGAGATCACGGACATGACGAGGAGTCTCAGAATGTCCGAGACATAAAGATTGATATATTGGACGGCTATATTCGGACACCGGAAGTATACCGGAAAAGTTTCGGATTTATCGGGAATGCCGGAGGGGGTTACCGGAACCCCCTACGAGAGGGAATGGTCCATAGTGGGCCTAAACGGTGAGAGAGGGGCAGCCCATAGGGCTGGCCGGCGCCCCCACCTAGGAATCCTAGTTGGACTAGG
>LR738714.1:407796617-407846932 GCA_902687465.1 Secale cereale
GGTGGGGGGGGGGGGGGGCGCCACCTCTCCTATTCCTTTCCCCCTTCTTCCTTTCGGTGAATCCTACTAGGAATAGGATTGCAATCCTATTCCTAGTAGGACTCCCTTCCTAGCCGCACCAGGAGAGGTCGGCCGGCCTCCCTCCCCTGCTCCTTTATATACGGGGGCAGGGGGGCACCCAAAGACACACAAGTTGAATTGTTTTAGCCGTGTGCGGTGCCCCCCTCCACAGAATCACACCTCGGTCATACCGTCGCGGAGCTTAGGCGAAGCCCTGCGCCGGTGAACACATCATATCCGTCACCACGCCGTCGTGCTGACGAAACTCTCCCGTGAAGCTCAACTGGATCAAGAGCTCGTGGGACGTCATCAAGCTGAATGTGTGCTGAACGCGGAGGTGCCGTACGTTCGGTGCTTGATCGGTTGGATCGCGAAGAAGTTCGACAACATCAACCGCGTCACTTGACGCTTCCGCTCCCGGTCTACGAGGGTACGTAGACACACTCTTCCCTCTCGTTGCTATACATCTGGTAGATAGATCTTGCGTGATCGTAGGAAAATTTTAAAATACTACGTTCCCCGACAGGACAAGACGGATCTCTCCCCCGTCCCCGATAAAGCTAGGACACCTAAGCAAGACACATTAAATGCGCCTTGTCATGTAATGCGAGGGATAACCTCACATCACTGTACCCTTTCCACCTCATGTGTGCCACTGTGGCAACCCCTTTTTCTATAAAAGGAGGCCCGAGGCGACCAGGAGGAGGATTCGGCTTTTTGGAGCACCTCATGCCCCATAGCTAGCTGAAGAACACAGATATACAATCCACCAAAGCAGGAGTAGGGTTTTACGCATCCTCGCGGCCCGAACCTGGATAAACGAACCGTGTGCTATCTGTTTGATCCGCTCTTCTCTCAACCCAGCGCCCCGCTAACCATAGTAGGGATTCTTGTGATCCCATAGGTGTCATTCCCACCGACATCTTTGGTGCGCCGGGTAGGGGTGCAGTTGTGAGAATCGGCTTTAGCAGTTAGTTCGATGCTTCTTCATCATCATGGTACCCAAGAAGAAGACGACGGTGGCGGTTGGTCAGTCGGAAGCCGGACAGCCCGTCCTGACACGGGCGAGCAGCGGACCGGTCGCGGAAAGGACCCGGGGCACTGCTCGCGAACACCAACGCCGTCCCATCAATCGGAGTTTGGGAGGTGGCGATGTTTGTGCGCCTGGTAACGGTCCACACACCGCCAAATCTAAAGACGGAGCCAGGCCCTCCGCGGGTGGCGCGGGGCTTTCCAAGATCGCTGCCGCATCACCCGAAGGAGACGCAAGGGCCTCCAGGACTCCCACGCCGGCGCCAACAGCGCGCTCCTCCCAAGCAGCGTGCGACGAACGGCGTCATCACGCCGAAGATCCCGGGCGTCGCCGCGGGAAGAGCCCTGAGCGCCACTCCCGAGACGTAGAGGACCTGCCCGCCCGCCGAAGCATTGGTGGAAACGGCATGCGACCGTGGGATCGTGATGGAGCTCCTCCTGACATGGTCAGGAGTCGAAGCGCTTCGCGGTCCATGCAGGTTTCGCTACCGCTAGCCCCAGCGGAAGCCCTGGCACGCGCGTAGTTGCTCCTCGACTTTCCTCCCGTTATGGGGAAACTCGATGAATGGAGAGCCACCATCCGAAGCCTTGTCGCAGTCGCCAACAAGGATGAACTAGGTCCAGCGAAGCCCCTGGGTCGACGCTCCGATGGGGTCCCACGCACCGGTGGCGGGAGGACCGGCAGCACCGTGACCACAGTGCATTCACCTCCTCCTCGCCCGGTACCGCGTGTGTCGACTTGTCGGGATGTCGCAGGTGACGACATCTCCATAGCGTCGTCCGACCCACGGACCCACGGCGAGCAGCGTCAAGTTCTTCAGGAGCGAGCTCATGAAGAGACTCGAACCACCATCGAGCACCGGCGAGGAGCGCGGCACCAGTCAGACAGGCGAGCAGGGCCTGCTGTGAACCGCCCAGCACCGGAGAACCCTGGAGTTCTACCTTACGAGGTAGGCTGTCCGGCTTTTACCCATGAGCTACGGCAGTTCCAGTGGCCCACTCACCGCACCTTCAAGCCTGACATTGGCGAGAAGTACAACGGCAAGACCCATTGTCGGAGTTCCTCAGCATCTACACCATCGTGATGCAAGCTACCGGAGCCCGCGACGATAAGGTGCTTGCGAATTACTTTCCATTGGCTCTTAAACCCAACGCCATGTTGTGGTTGATACACTTGCCGGTAGACTCTATTTCCTCCTGGTCGGATTTGTGCCATGAGTTTGTTGGCGCCTTTACTGGAGGTCACCAAGACCATGGCCAAGCAAGTGACCTGCACGTCATTCCCCAGAAGGGAGGCGAGAGTCTGCACAAGTATATACAGAGGTTCGGCCGGGTACATAACAATATCCCTGATGTTCACCCTGCCGCCTTCATAAGCGCGTTCCATCAGAACGTGCGTAACCGCAAGATGCGTGAAGAACTGGCAATGAACAAGGTGAAAGATGTGGCAGAACTCTATGTTCTTGCTGACAGATGTGCCCGGGCTGAAGAGGGAAGGAAGTACCCCGACGAAGATGCCGGCGTGGAAACCGACTCTTCAGATGAGGATACTGCCGCCCCGGCGAAGAAAGGCTGGCGCCGCAATAGGAAGCGCAAGGGTAAAGTCATGCTTGCCGTCGAGGGATCTGATGAGCCGGCTCTGCCAAGAAAACCAGGGCGGATGACCCCGACAAGGAAATTGCCGGGTGTGTCGCCTACCGGTCCTTGGCCGCTGCCGAGAAGCCAGGAAACTCCGACAAGCAATACTGCAAGATCCATCGCACCAAAGGCCATGATCTCCAGAACTGCCGACAGGTTAAGATCCTTGCTGAGAAGCAGAGGGCTGAATATGATAGGCGGGACAAGGAGAAGGGCCAGGATGGTGCTGAGGGGTCCGGCAAGAAGCGTGACGGCCAAGCAGGCCGTCGCGGCAAGGATAAACAGCAGGAGAGGCCCGCCCGGGACCGTGACAGAAAGCCAGAAGACCACGATCACGAAGAGGACGACGAGTCCGGCGACCAAGAGTTTCAGAAAGCCACAGAGGCCATGTGCGTCGATGGCGGCGCCTCGCTGCATACTTCTCACCGCCAGCTTAAACAGTAGGCTCGTGAGATTAAGCGGCGGAGCCGTCGTTTGGTGCCCAAAAGCCGCTGAAGTGGTCCAGCACGCCTATCATTTTTGACACTAAGGATCACCCCGACCGCACTACCACGGTCGGGTGCTTGCCATTGTTAGTTTCACCAACAATACGCAACCTCAAGGTGACAAAGATGCTAGTCGATGGTGGGGCCGGTCTGAACTTAATCTCACCTACCGTGATCGAGAAGTTGTAGATTCCTGACGGAGACCTTGAGGAAATGGGCACGTTTCAGGGGGTCAACCCGGGAAGAAGTCAACCAAAGGGGAAGGTCACGCTGCCCGTGACTTTTGGAAGTGACCTGAACTATAGGATAGAAAGGATCGTGTTCGATGTCGCCAAGAGCCCCTTGCCCTACAACGGGATCCGTGGCCGCCCAGCGCTGGCCAAGTTCATGGCAGCGTCACACTACGCCTACAACACCCTGAAGATGCCAGGACCTGTGACGATCATCACCATCCCCTTCGATAAGAAAGATGCGCTGATTTGCGCTGACCAACTACACCAGCAAGCAGTTGCAGCCGCCGGCCCCACTAGGGCACTTGCTCCTACCACTAGAGCCCCGGGGGCGAAGAAGAAGAAGAAGACCGGTGAGACCTCGGACACCCACTCCGGCAAGCGCACCTCTTTGTAGTGTAGTGCTCCTGTCAAGGACGTGCCAGAGAGCTCCACCGACAGAAACAAGAAGTCCAGGGCCACACCGCCGGGAACCAAGAAGGTTTCTGTCAAGGAGGACGGCACAGGCGGAGCTTTCACCATAAGCTCCACCCTTGACGACAAATAGGATGACGCGCTCGTCACCTTCCTGCGGGCAAATGCCGATGTGTTTGCATGACAGGCATCCGACATTCCCGACATTTCCAGGGAGGTGATTGAGCACCACCTTGCTGTTTGTCCTCATGCGCGGCCCGTCAAGCAGAAGGTCAGGAAGCAAGCTTTGGAATGATAAGAGTTCATCACAGAGGAGATCCGGAAACTGGAAGCAGCGGATTTGGTAAGAGAGTGCTCCATCCAACATGGTTGGCCAATCCAGTAGTAGTGCGCAAGGCAAACGGGAAGTGGAGGCTGTGTATTGATTACACAGATATCAATAAGGCTTGTCCCAAAGACCCCTTCCCGTTGCTGTGCATCGACCAGATTGTTGACTGCATGGCTGGGTGTGACCTATTGTCATTCCTCGATGCCTACTCCGGCTACCATCAGATCTTCATGACAAGAGAAGATGAAGAGAAGACAACATTCATCACCCCATGTGGTACGTATTGTTTTGTACGAATGCCTTTCGGGTTGAAGAGTGTTGGATCAACATTTGCAAGGGCAGTCCAGATTGGTTTTCAACCCCAGCTCCATAGAAATATGGAGGCTTATATGGATGATATTGTGGTCAAAACCAAGAACAGGGCAACCCTTATACCGGATTTACAAGAAACATTTGCAAACCTACGCAAGATCAATCTCAAGCTGAACCCTGAGAAGTGCGTCTTCGGCGTCCCGTCAAGCTTCTCGGGTTCTTTGTGTCATAGCGTGGGATAGAGGCAAATCCGGACAAGATCAAAGCTATAGAAAAGATTAAAGCACCCAAACGGGTCAAGGATGTGCGTCGGCTTGCTGTCTGCGTTGCCGCCATGAGTAGATTCATTTCCAAGTCTGCCAAGCGCGCCCTTCCCTTTTTCAAGATTTTGAAAAAGGCGGGCCCAATGGAGTGGACGCGAGAAGCCAAAGCAGCATTGCAAGATTTGAAGAGGTATCTTTCCTCCACGCCAGTACTAGTTGCGCCTAGGCCACAAGAACCGTTGCTGCTATACCTGGCGACAATGAACCAGGTGGTCGGCGCCGCACTAGTGGCACAGAGAGAAATTAATGACGAGGTGATAGCAGCGATAGAGCCTGATGCCGTTGGTGCCGAGACAACACGGCCGGTTAGAGTGCTGCCAAGGAAGAAAATGATGCAGCACCTGGTCTACTTTGTTAGCTCCCTTTTGCAGGGGGCTAGATCAAGGTACTCCGGTGTGCAGAAATTGCTCTTCGGCCTTCTTATGGCCTCGAGGAAGCTGCGTCACTACTTCCAGGCACACGAGATCACTGTCGTCAATCGCCTCCCTCTTCAACGGATATTTCACAATCCAGATGCAACGGGAAGAATTGTAGAGTGGGCACTGGAGCTGTCCCGCTTTGGCCTCAAGTTTGAAAGTATCTCTACGATTCAAAGCCGAGTCCTAGCGGAGTTCATTGCAGAATGGTCCGCGACGCCTGATGAAGAAGCCCAGGTAACTGCTCTCCCCAGCAAAGAGGCGAGTTGCGACTGGATGTACTTTGATGGAGCTTTCTCCTTACAGGGCGCCGGGGCTGGCGTACTGCTTGTCGCGCCCACCGGAGAGCACCTCAAGTACGTGGTCCAGATGCACTTCCCCAGGGAGGTATCAACGAACAATACTGCCGAATATGAGGGGCTGCTTGCTGGTCTTAGGATCGCGATAGACCTCGGAATCAAGAAACTCATTGTCAGGGGCGATTCGCAGCTTGTCGTCAAACAAGTCAACAAAGATTACCAATGCCCTTTGATGAAGGCCTACGTCGATGAAGTGAGAAATCTGGAAGAGCGTTTTGATGGTATACAGGCGGAGCACGTTCCCCGAGCAGAGAACGACATCGCCGATTACCTGTCAAAGCGCGCTGCCCTCAAGTTACCTGTGAAACCAGGTACCTTTGTGCTTCAGCTTTCTCAGCCATCTGTTGATCCATCAACACAGCAAAACAAGAGGAGGAAATCAGGGCCCGGCAAGTACTTTCCCGCCGAGTACCCCGGAGCAGCCGGCAAGGATGTTGCCGGGGACACTGAGCCCACCACGGGACGACTAGCTCCGGCGGAGCGTCAAGCTCTTGCCGTCGAGACAGCCACTCCTATAGCGGAGGAAATGCCTTTAGTCCTCGCCGTCGAGCCCCAGGCTCCAGCGTGGGCACAACATACCATCCGATTCCTCCAAACTGGGGAACTTCCTGAGGAGCAGGAAGAAGCCGAAAAAGTAGACCGTCGATCTGCTATGTACCAGTTAGTCGATGACGTCCTGTACAGAAAGAGACCGAACGACGTGAAATTGAAGTGTATCCCTCGAGAGGAAGGACTGGGGCTATTGGCAGAGATACATGGAGGCATATGTGGATCCCACATAGGGTCAAGAGCCCTTGCCGGCAAGGCATTTCAGCAAGGCTTCTACTGGCCCACTGCCCTCCAGGATGCGACAACACTGGTCACCAGGTGTGAAGCGTGTTAGTTCCATTCAAAGAAACTTCATCAACCAGCTCAAGCCCTTCTAACCATTCCTCTCTCCTGGCTCTTCTCGGTCTGGGGGCTCGACATACTGGGTCCTTTCCCCTGCGCTGTCAGGGGCTTTGAGTACTTGTACGTCGCAATCGACAAGTTCACAAAGTGGCCAGAGGTGGAGGCAGTGAGGAAGGTCACAGCCCAGTCAGCCGTCAAATTCTTCGAGGGACTAGGGTGCCGTTTTGGTGTACCCAACAGGGTCATCACCGACAACGGCACACAGTTGACAAGCCGCACGTTCATGCAATATACCCAAGACCTCGGCAGCAAATTCTGTTTTGCTTCCGTTGCTCACCCACGAAGCAATGATCAAGCTAAGAGAGCAAACGCTGAAGTACTGCGAGGCTTAAGGACAAAGACCTTTGACAGGCTGCGCAAGAGTGGAAGGCGCTAGATTGATGAGTTGCCGATGGTTCTTTGGTCGATCAGAACAACGCCAAATCGAGCCACCGGCCAGACACCCTTTGCCCTAGTATACGGGGCAGAAGCAGTTCTCCCCACTGAACTCATATACGGGTCACCTCGAGTGCTCGCTTATGATGAGATTGAGCAAGAGCAACTGCGGCAAGATGACGCAACGCTCCTTGAGGAAGATCGTCTTCGGGCGGCTGTGAGAGCAGCACGCTACCAGCAAGCCTTGCGCCGCTACCATAGCCGCAAGGTCTGTGCCCGAAGCTTTGAGGAAGGCGACCTTGTTCTTCGGCGCGTTCAATCGGCCAAGAATACCAACAAGTTGACGCCGAAGTGGGAAGGCCCTTATCGGGTAATACGAGTCACCAGGCCTGGCGCAGTCCGCCTGGAGACCGAAAATGCCGTTCCGGTGAGCAACTCCTGGAACATGGAGCATCTTCGCAAGTTTTACCCGTGAGGTGCGGCTTGCCGGGCCCCCCGGCAAGCCACCTTTTGTACAAGCCTTGCCGACAAGGCATGTAACCCTTTGTACAAAGCCAGGCGCAGACCCTGAGCATAAATAAATGAAGCGCTGGCGCCCTAAGTTATAGCATGCATGCTAGGTCGAGTCTCGTCCTTGGTTAGGGTTGATAGTGCTTAGCGGCGGCTAACCCCTAGCTTAGAGGTCGATTTTGCATCTCTTTGTATTTCTTTTATCTTCTTTGGTTCACAGGACACACAGATATCCTTGCCGAAACCACTTGGGGAGAAAAAAAGGAACAGACTAGCATCTAGGCCCCAGCAAAGCCAGTATTGCTGGGGGCTGCAAGAGCAAAGATTCACCCACGGCAAACCAGGGTTGCCGGGGGCTGCAGCATTAGATAAGTTCTTCATCCCTTATCATGCATTCCATTATGGACTGAGGTATGTGAAACCTTGTTTCTTCCTTAATCTACCGTGCTCCCCTAAGTCTAGGCCCTAGGGCTCGTTCCTGGGACCAAGTTTGGTCGTAGTCGCGGCAGCGAAAGGATGAAACAAGGAGCCTGAACCCGCCTCATCCCTGCCTCCGCCAAAGGTGTGAGAAAGGTAGAGCGAAGTGAGGAGACGGCAAGGCCTGTTGCCGGGCGAGAAAGTATTTATCTTAAAGATATCAAGGATTTATTCCTTGTCGTGGGTTTCACCCACACACAAATGACCCGGCAAACATCGCTTTTTCATTAAAAACATTCCACTCAGGTACAGTCCATAGGGAATGAAAAACATGAACAAGGGGATTACAAGTTTTAAATTTAACAGACACCCAAAGTCTTACAAACTAAAAAGAGATAAGATGGCCGTAATCCCTTTCCTGTCCCTCTCCTCAGGAGGCAGGTCAAGGAGGCGAGAAGGGCAAAAGGAGCGCCTAGGCGAGCTACGAGTGGCAGAAGACACCAAGAGAACATCTTGGTGGCCGCCCAAAGGCTGGATGGTGATGGCGGCGCCGGAAGCAGAGCTCAAAGACGAGGCGGCAGGACGTCAGTACGCGTCGAAGGCGTCGGTGCCCGCGTACTCCGACTTGATGGCCTTGCCGCCCACCCTCTTCCTCTTCCACAGCCCCCCAACGCCAGCCGCCCAAGAAGACGGCCCCGAGAAGTTCAAGGAGCCGGCGACACGGATGATGGGGTCACCGGTGCCGCATGGAACGGCGCCCGACATCTAGTCGGACCCGTCATCCTGCCGCCTAC
Organism: Secale cereale; assembly: GCA_902687465.1. Taxonomy (NCBI): domain Eukaryota; kingdom Viridiplantae; phylum Streptophyta; class Magnoliopsida; order Poales; family Poaceae; genus Secale; species Secale cereale. The sequence continues at coordinate 407,805,262 of LR738714.1, forward strand.
CGCCGTCGTCGTCGCTGCCGCTGTCCTCTTCGTCACTCTCGCTCGAGGAGGAATCTTCACTCTCAGAAGAGCTCTCCACGCAGCACCTTGTACGAGTCCCAAAGTGCCCGAAGACCTTGACCGATAGAAGGCCACCCTCCATTAGCTTAAAATGTAGAGTGAGCCCCTCCGTCAAGCTATGGATATGAGCAAACGTCTTCCATCCCCGACGAAGATACATCACATGAGGAGCAGGGAAATCGACGCGGACCCGCGTGCCACTGATTCCGCAGCCCCTCATGTGCAGCCGCAATGACTCCGGCGGATCCAGCTCCATCTCCCGCGCAAATGGAGTCGGGAGACGAAGGCGATGGCGCGGCGGCCGGCCCAACCTGACGAAGAACTCACAAGGGTCATCCCCAACATGGCCCTCCATTGGAGGAGGAGCTGCTGGCGGGGGCGAGGCCGGCTGGCCACCCCGTCCTCCTCTTCCCCGAGCGTCCCGGCCTCGCCCCCTCCCCCTTCCCCTCGCGGCCGGCTCTGCCACCGCAGGCGCAGGAGAAGGAGGGACACGTTGTGGAGCGGCGACCCTCGCCGCCACCGTTAAAGGGCCGGGATTACTTCTCTCCATGACGAATGGAAGAGAGGAGCAGAAGCTGAAGGAGGAAGAAGATGGAAGAATGCGGGACGTCGTCCCACCCCTCCCGCTCTTTATAAAGGAACGGGGTTGGGGCTCGACCGCCCCGCTCTACCAATCAAGACGCGGAAGGCGCAGGGAGCCAGGACCGACCCGCCGCCCCAACCAGCGACGGCCCGGTTTCCCGCCACCACCGTTTGCCACTCCAAGCGCATGGGACACACGTGGCAGATGTGCAGAACCGAGGGGACGGGTGAGGCGACCTCTCCCCACCCCGTGATCGTGGGGAGTGGACGCCTTGAGGACCGCGCCTCGGCCCCATTCAGTAAAAGGGCCGCGCCTCCACGCCTCCCTCCGTTTATGGGGAAGGCGCGAACCGCCCCTTTACTACGACGTCACACATGCGTGCAAAGACCAACCCCACGCATGCTGCCCACGTCACGCACACCCCTCCACACCGCGCCACGCGCGCGGATCGTGGGAGGCGCAGCGCCCCAAAAGTCTTACCACGGTAAAAACCGTCCCGCCTGCCCACGCACCGTTCTGGGCCTAGCCCAACAACGCGTCGCGCTTATGTGTGGCCCAGGCCCGGGGGCTCTGGTCGATGTACAAAAAGGGGGGTAAACTTTTTGTACCCCTATGACTGTGCACGGGCAGTCTGAGCCACAGGCACCACCGCACCAAGCAAGGCAAGGGAGGTAAGCCAGGGTAAGACCGAAGCTCAAGAGAACTAGAACAAGACCACGAAGAACCAAGGGACGAGGCGGGCTCCCCCGACAAGATCCTTGATGGGGCCGGCTTTAGCAGCCCCGGCAAGACCCTTGCCGCGATAACTCGCCCCACGCCTACGGAGCAAATCACCCTTGAGTCCGCTCCCCCCATAGGGCAAGGATTCGGGAGACATCCCCGTAGTGGCATGCAGATCTTTGTGAAGACATTCAAGATCAGATATGCACTAAGAAGACGACGACCCTTGGCAGGATCCCAGCCAAGGAAGACCACAAGACCTCCGGCAAGCACCTTGCCGGGGATGACAGCAGGCGCCGCGGTAAGACCCTTGCCGGGGCCCCGGCAAGGCCCTTGCCGAGGACATCTGCAGGTCCACCATCACGCCCACGAAGACTAAAGCTTCCACCGCTGTATGCAGCTGCCGACCCAACCAACTGGGCAGGCACCTACGTGGTGACATGCAGATCTTTGTGAAGACCCACCATTGCGCCACCTCAGCTGCCTGCCTACCTACATGGCATCTCAGGCATCGCTGGCCAGGGCGCGTGTCGACACAAGAAGGAGCGGCGATGGACAAGACAGATCTCTCCCCCGTCCCCGATAAAGCAAGGACACCTAAGCAAGACACATTAAATGTGCCTTGTCATGTAATGTGAAGGATAACCTCGCATCACTGTACCCTTTCCACCTCCTGCGTGCCACTGTTGCAACCCCTTTTTCTATAAAAGGAGGCCCGAGGCGACTAGGAGGAGGATTCGGCTTTTTGGAGCTCCTCACGCCCCATAGCTAGCTGAAGAAGACAAATATACAATCCACCAAAGAAGGAGTAGGGTTTTATGCATCCTCGCGGCCCGAACTTGGATAAACGAACCGTGTGCTATCTGTTTGATCCGCTCTTCTCTCAACCCCGCGCCCCGCTAACCGTAGTAGGGATTCTTGTGATCCCATAGGTGTCGTTCCCACCGACACTTTTACTTTCCTACCTATAAACCAAAAATACCAATCCTATCTATCTCTATTAAATCTCAACTTTGCAAGTAACTGTGAAGGGATTGACAAACCGTTTATCGCCTTGGGTGCAAGTTGTTGACTGTTTGTGCAGGTATTTGGTGACTTGCACGTTGTCTCCTGCTGGATTGATACCTTGGTTCTCGAACTGAGGGAAATACTTAGTCTACTTTGCTGCATCACCCTTTCCTCTTCAACAGAAAAACCAACGCAAGCTCAAGAGGTAGCAGGAAGAATTTCTGGCGCCGTTGCCGGGGAGATTTTCGCCAAGTCAAGAGTCAAGATTTGTCTTCTTTCAAATCGCCAATTTCTGGCGACGTTGAAATCTACGTAAAATCAAGACATACCAAGTACCCTTCATAAAACACTCATCTCTTGCATTTACATTATTTGCCATTCGCCTCTCATTTTCCTCTACCCCACTTACAAAATTATTTTCGAAAAGATTATCCTTTTTCCTTCACCTTTTCGTCGCCCCTCTTCCGTTCGTCTTCTTCGGTTGTTTTTGTGTGCTCGTGTGTTGGACTGCTTACTTTGTCATGATGGCTCAAGAGAATACCAAATTATGTGACTTTTCCAACACCAATAATAATGATTTTATTAGTACTCCGGTTGCTCCTGCTACTAATGCAGAATCTTGTGAAATTAATGCCGCTTTGCTAAATCTTGTTACGAATATCAATTTTCCGGCCTTCCTAGTGAAGATGCCGCATCCCGTCTAAACAATTTTGTTGATTTGTGTGATACGCAAAAGTAAACAGATGTGGATAATGATATTGTAAAATTAAAGCTATTTTCGTTCTCACTACGAGATCGTGCCAAAACTTGGTTTTCGTCTTTACCTAAAAATAGTATTGACTCATTGAATAAGTGTAAAGATGTTTTTATTTCCAAGTATTTTCCTCCCACTAAGATCATCTCCCTTAGGAATGATATTATGAATTTTAAGCAACTTGATCATGAACATGTTCTACAGTCTTGGGATAGGATGAAACTAATGATGAGAAATTGCCTACACATGGTTTAAATCTATGGATTATACAAAAAAATTATGTTGGATTGAACTTTTCTACTAGAAACCTTTTAGATTCGGCCGCGAGAAGAACTTCTATGGAAATCCCTTTAGGAGAAGCTACTAAAATCCTAGATAATATAATGGTAAATTATTCTCAATGGCATACCGAAAGTGCTTGCAATTGAAGAGATTAAAGTTGGATGAGCTTATGAAATTATTTGCTAGCAAGGGTACTCATATTGATCCTAATTATACGCCTTTGTCTACTTTGATTGAGAATAATAATGAATCTATGGGTGTGAATTTTGTTGGTAGGAACAATTTTGGAAACAACGCGTATAGAGGAAATTTTAATCCCAGGCTGTTCCCTAGTAATTCCTCTAATAACTATGGTAATTACTACAACAATTCTTATGGAAATTATAATAAGATGTCCTCTAATTTTGAGAATAGTGTTAAATAATTTATGAGTTCGCAAAAGAATTTTCAATGCTTTGATTGCAGAAAAATTGCTTAAGATTGATGATTTGTCTAGGAACGTGGATATAATTTCTCTTGATGTTGATTCTTTGAAACTTAGATATATTCCACCCAAGCATGATATCAACGAGTCTCTCAAAGCTTTGAGAATTTCCATTGATGAGTGAAAAGAAAGAACCGCTAAGATGCGTGCTAAAAATGATTGGTTTCTCAGAATGTGTTCTTCTAGTTTCTGTGAAAATAATTATGAAGATCTTAAAGTGATTGATGTGACTCCAATTGAATCTTTGTTTTCCAATATAAATCTTGATTAATATGGGAATGGAGAAGAGTCAACTTTAGTTAGAAGGCGTTGGGTGCTAGTTGTTGATTGTTTGTGCACGTATTTGGCGACTTGCGCGTTGTCTCCTACTGGACAGATACCTTCGTTCTCAAACTAAGGGAAATACTTACTCTACTTTGCTGCATCACCCTATCCTCTTCAACGGAAAAACCAACGCAAGCTCAAGAGGTAGCAGGAAGAATTTCTAGCGCCATTGCCGGCGAGATTTTCGCCAAGTCAAGAGTCAAGATTTGTCTTCTTTCAACTCGCCAATTTCTGGCGCCGTTGAGATCTACATCAAATCAAGACATACCAAGTACCCTACATAAAACTCTCATCACTTGCATTTACACTATTTGCCATTCACCTCTCGTTTTCCTCTCCCCCACTTTCAAAATGATTTTCGAAAAGATTTGCCTTTTTCCTTCGCCTTTTCTTCGCCCCTCTTCCGTTCGTCTTCTTCGCTTGTTTTTGTGTGCTCGTGTGTCGGTGGAGAACGACACCTATGGGATCACTGGAATCCCTTCTACGGTTGGCGTGCGCGAGGTTGTGCAAAGAGCGGGTCTAAGAGTCAGTACAAGGATCATATACCCAGGTTCGGGATGCGAGGTTGTGTAATACCCTAGTCCTGCTTTGGTGTGTATTTGATCGTTCTTGAGTTCTTGAATTGGCTACGGTGCATGTCTAGCCCAAAAGATCTGAATCCTCCTCTAGTATGCCTCGGGCCTCCTTTTATAGTCAGAAGGGGCTGCCACAATGGCACACAGGAGGTGGAAAGGTATATAGTGCATAGGCTTATCTCATGCCATTATGGGACAAGACGCATTAAATGTGCTACTTAGGTGTCCACTTGCTTTATCGGGGACGGGAACGAGGCCCGTCCTGTCCGCTGCCGCTCCATCTTGTTGCAACGCACGTCCAGGCCAGCAGGGGAGGCAACTGAGACGGCGTGGTGGTAGGGTCTTCACGAAGATCTGCACGCCACCACGTAGGTGCTTGACTAGCTGAATCGAGAACCACGTACCGCCACGTGGATACTTGCATGGGCTAGTGGGTCGGCCGCCGAGCTGGGGTGACGATGGGTTGCAAGGGCTTGCCATGGTCTTGCGTCTGTTCTCGACAAGGGAATTGACGGGGCCTTTGTGTGTGTCCCTGTAATGCCCAGGATGGAGTTATACCTCCTACGTGTCGAGGCACGACTTAAAGGCATAAATCCATCCTAGAATGATCTCAAGTTCGGTAATCTTTGCACAACTCATGTAAAAGAGGGGATAGTAAACTGAAAATAGTTGGCTTACACTCGCCACGTCACAGAATTACAGTACAAGTCTCAAACATCATACATTAAGAACATCACAACCCTCTAAGGGCAAAAGCCAAATGTCAAAGTACCAAACTAAGATAAATAAACCACGGGCAGATCGAATCCTAGTAAGAGACTCCACTACTGATCGTCCGGGTAGCGCACGTAGTACCGACTACACTCCTCGTCGTACTCCCAATCCAGCTCGGTGCCATCACCTGGATAGCTCACAGCTGGACCTGCATCTGGTGTGTGAAGTAACTGTGAGCCACAGAGGACTCAACAATCCCGTCTCCGGGTAACAAGACTATCAAAGCCTTTGGGTGAGGAAAAAGGCTGAAGAAAAGGATAAGACTGCAGCAGCAACTAGCATCTAGCTTACGTAAGTGAGAGCGAGAAGAGAAGGCCTCGGCGAGAAGTGATCACGAAGTGATCCTAGCTACGAGCTCACCAATCATAACCCCTCCGTGTTCAACTCCCGAATCCCTATTCGGAAATTGACAGTCACGGAACACACGCTGGTAGTGTATTAGTAACATTGTGTCAAGTTATCTACAACCAGAATTAACAAGCTCCCATCTGCCACATAACCGCGGGCACGGCTTTCGAAAGTTCAAAACCCTGCAGGGGTGTTCCAACTTGACCCATTACAAGCCCACGATCCGCGGAGTCGCAACTCCAAAGTGGGAAGACCCGAGTATCCTCGGAATCCCGTGCTCAAGATATACCGAGCTAAGGTAAGGCTAATCCAGCAAATCCTCCCGGCGTGCCGACACCCAGATAGTAGCCGCGCGTATCTCGTCTCAGGCCACGACCGGATGAGACATCCTACGGGTTTTTACCAGACCTCGAGTTTCCTTGAGGTGGCCCCACAGTCCGCTCATTTCGGAGCAACACTCATGAGGAGCACTGGCCCGGGGGTTGTTGATTAAGAAAGAGGGTTAATTACTCCCTATGCAAGTTTAGTTTGTTATTAGGCAAATAGTACCAATGTTGGGACTTGCTGGAAAAGACTTAGCACTTAGCGGTTTATCGAGGGGGTCCCATACACCCCAACCGTGTTAGGAACGCATAATCAAGGAACATAACACCGGTTTATACGGTTCCTAATGGCATGAGTGGAACAAATCACCAAGCAAAAGGCTTAGCCTTCCACCCTTGCCAATATATAGATGATTTCATTTTAAGCATTTATATAGTGTGATATAACCCAACCAAACTTCAACATGAAGCAAGCATCTTCGATCTTCACCTGCAACTAGCAATGCTATAAGAAGGGCTGAGCGAAGCGTACTTAGCCAAGCAACGGTTTGCATAGGTAGGTTGGTTAAACATGGCAGTTGGTTACAAGTAGGAGGCTGACAAGAAGATCATGGGCATCGAGACAAAACTATAGATCGAGACTACTAGCAAAAGGCAAAGATAGTAATGTTATTGGGGTTCGGTCATCTTGCTTGAAGAGATGTCGTTCGGATCGTAAGAAGGGTCCTCGTGCTCAACCTCGTTGGAAACCTCGTGCTCAACTTCGTACTCGGTCTCAGCTTCCGGCTCTAAACAAAACAATCACACCAAGCACCAATCAACAAGATACAATGCGCACTCGAAAAACATGAATGCATGATGGATGCACTAAGGATGCACACGGAGCACGTAAAACATCACTCAAGGAAAACACCTCAAAACATGATAAAAATCTGATATTATTAATCTACACAGAAAATCAATCAAGTTTGATATAAGATTCGCTGAAATCGGAGTTACGGGCTAAAAGTTATGCCCGAAACAAGATTTGAGCGAAAGCTGAAAATTACAGCAACATAGCATCTTCGGAGCTCAAAATAATTGAGCTACAGCATCCAAAAAGCATGGCAAAGGACATGAACACAAACTAGACATATAGTACAGCAACTAAGTCCAAAGGTGCACCCCAACGGAGTCACGGATCAATAGCAATGATCTTGGACATATTGAACTTTACAATAAAATTCTGGCAGCAGAATTTTATTGAAACTTTAGAGCAAAAGATAAACATGCTACAGCCACTCAAATGGACATGTGAGGACATGGATGGAAAGACAACAATATATACTACAAGGAACAATCAAAATCCACCCCATAACTAACATGCTTTGTCCTAGAACATCACACGAACATGGCATCGGAACGTTACAGATTTCAGACTTAGTGATTTTTCACTAAGTCCTAAAACAGCAATATCATCATAGCATCTAAAAGAGCATGTTTAAGTCACCTCGAAACTAAACATGGCAAGAGGTAAGCACCTCATCAAAGTGCACATGAAGGTGATCCCGAAACACACAAGCATGCATCATAGAGGTGAACACAACGATTGCAACGAGCTCAACAAGATGGCATTTCATAACAAGTGAAACAACATCACATGAGCATGGCACTTTGCAACGATGATAACAAGGCAATAAAAAATCTACCATGCAACCTATCACAAGCATCACGTAGTTCGTGGCAAGACGAACACATGGACATGTCATTTGCATCATTCGGACAAACGAGCTAAAAGATATCACATGGCAAAGGTGGCATAAAAATAACACATAGCAGCAGTTTATATCATGATGCACTCTTGCAACAGCAAAACAAGCACCTAGATGATCTCTAACATGCATGACAACAACAGGTAAAACGTAGAGCACATCTCCACGAACGTCTGGACATATTACACGCGCAAAACGGAGCAACACAGTAAAAGTTATGCATGGTCAAACATAGCATTTCAGAACAGTTAACAGGGACTTAGTGAAATTAGGGTTCAACCTCAATCAGATCGGATCTGGAAAAAGAAGACGGGCCGGCGCGGCGGAGAACTCGGCCCAGGCGGATCTGGGCCCGCGGCGGCGAGGCGGGGAAGCGGCGGCCTGGTACGGGCGATCCGGCTGGGGAGCCCCGGGCCCCTTGCGGCTGGGCCGACGTGCGGAGGCTTGGTCCAGCCGGCCTGGAGCGGTGGTCGGACTGGTGGCGATCCGGGCCGGGAGGCGGAGGCCCAGGCGCGGCGCGCGGCGAGGGGAACTGGCGATGTACGGGCCTCGGGCCCGGTGGCGCGCGGGGGAAGCGACGCGCGGCGTCGAAGGAGTACGGGCCCGCGCCTGGCCTCGGTGATGTGGTCCTCGGGCCAGGGAGAACCGAAGCGAAGGGAGACCCGACGAGGGGGGTGGACCGGGCCGACGCGGTCTCCTCGCCGGTCGAAGGAGCGAAGACGGCGGGCGTGCGTTGACCCCGTCGAGCGGATCTGGATCGGGACGATTCCCGATCTGGATCCCAGCGGCGGCGACTGGCTCGAGAAGGAAGGGTTTTTTTTTCAAGTGGAGAGGAGAGGGAATGGATCTGAGAAAAAAAAGGGGATGCCCAAAATAGACCTAGAGGAGTCTATATATAGCAGTTTTGTAGGGTTTGGGGGGATTTAGGGGCGTTAGGAGCCCTCCGATCGCGATCCGACGGATCCGATCGCGGGGGTAGATTTAAAGGGCCTAGGAGGAGATAAAAGAATGCAGCAGGGGTGTTTCCGGGACACGAAGTGAAGGTGCTTCGGACCCACACGAACAACGGATGGAAAAGTCAACGGAGTCCAAACGAGACGAGATTTGAGAGGCGGGTTGCACACAACAAAACAACAACACACACGACAACCTCGCGGTACACCGGTAACGTTAAACGCCCGAACAACAAAGTAGGCCTACGGGACGTCACGGACACGTGAGGGAGCTCCGGAATGCGAAACGGACAACGGGAAGAAACACGCGGAACCGGATGCAACCGACAACACAAATGCAATGCGATGCACATGTCTACATGATATGAATGAATGCCACACACTCACACAACAAAACGACGAAAACCCGAAAGACAAAGAACCCGGAATGGAAATAGATGAAGCCGGAGATATATTAGATACCCAAAAGGGAAAGTATTACATCCGGGGCATTACAAACTCTCCTCTACTACAAAAAGATCTCGTCCCGAGATCTAGGACTGGAAAAAGGAAGGGTACTCGGAACGAAGATGATCTTCTCGTTCCCAGGTAGCTTCTCGGTCTGTGTGATGTGACCACTTGACTTTCAGAAACTTGATGGACTTGTTGCGAGTCTTGCGTTCGGTTTCTTCGAGAATTGCAACTGGATGCTCTCGGTAGGAAAGGTCTTGTTGAAGATCAATCTCCTCAAACGGAATCATGCGCTCAGGTGCCTTGAAGCATTTGCGGAGTTGAGACACATGGAAGACATCATGAACATTTGCGAAGTTGGAAGGGAGCTCGAGCTGATAGGCTAGATCGCCTCTCTTGCCAAGAATCTTGAAAGGCCCGACGTATCTTGGAGCAAGCTTTCCTTTGATACCGAATATTTGGGTTCCTTTCATCGGAGAAACTCGGAGATAGACATGATCACCGATGTCGAAAGCCAAATCACGATGCTTTCCGTCATAGTAGCTCTTCTGACGCGACTGAGCGGCCTTGAGATTCTCACGTATGACTTTGCACATTTCTTCGGCTTCTGAGATCAAGTCATTGCCAAGAAGTTGGCGTTCGCCTGTTTCAGACCAGTTGAGAGGGGTACGTCACTTTCTGCCATAAAGAATTTCAAACGGTGCTTTGCCTGCACTTTCTTGAAAGCTGTTGTTGTAAGAGAACTCGGCAAATGGAAGGCAGTCTTCCCATTTCATGCCGAAGGAGATGACACAGGCTCTGAGCATGTCTTCTAGAATCTGATTCACACGCTCGACTTGACCACTAGTCTGAGGGTGAAAGGCAGTGCTGAACCTGATCTTAGTGCCCATGGCGGACTGAAAGGAGTCCCAGAACCTTGATGTGAACAAGCTTCCATGGTCTGAGGATATCACTTGAGGAATGCCATGTAGGGACACAATTCTGGAAGTGTACAGCTTTGCAAGTTGAGCTGCATTGATTGATTCTTTGACTGGAAGAAAGTGAGCGACTTTGGTAAGCTTGTCAATCACCACAAAGATAGCATCATTTCCTTGCTTGGATTTAGGAAAGCCAGTGACGAAGTCCATTTCAATGTGGTCGAACTTCCACTCGGGAATAGGAAGAGGTTGGAGAAGACCGGCTGGACGTTGATGTTCTGCTTTCACTCTTCTGCATACATCACATTCGTTCACGAATTGGGCAATCTCCCTTTTCATGCGTGTCCACCAGTAAGATTGCTTGAGATCTTGGTACATCTTGGAACTTCCAGGATGAATGGAAAGGAGAGAATCATGAGCTTCTTCCATTATGAGCTTCCTGAGATCACCTTTGGGAACAACGAGTCTGTCCTCGAAGAACAAGGTATCTCTCTCATCAACACGGAAGCACTTGTATTTTGGAGTGCCCTTTGCAATCCCATGTTTCACTTTCTTCACCATGGTATCACTGAGCTGGGCCTCACGGACTTGATCTTCCAAGGTAGGAGCAATTTGGAGATTTGCAAGAAAACCCTGCGGAACAACTTGAAGGTTGAGCTTCCTGAATGCTTCACAAAGCTCAGGCTGGTATGGCTTGATAAGAAGGCTGTTGCAATATGCCTTTCTGCTCAAAGCATCTGCAATCACATTCGCCTTGCCTGGAGTGTATTCAATGCTGGGATTGTACTCTTGGATCATTTCAACCCAACGAGTCTGGCGGAGGTTCAGATGCGGCTGTGTGAAGATGTACTTCAAGCTCTTGTGATCAGTGAAGATGTCGACCTTTCTGCCCAATAACAGATGTCTCCACGTAATCAGAGCATGTACCACAGCTGCTAGCTCGAGATCATGTGTGGGATAGTTCTTCTCACTTGGCTTGAGCTGCCGAGAAGTATATGCCACAATTCTCTTATCTTGCATAAGCACACCACCAAGACCTTGAAGAGAAGCATCACAGAATACTTCATAGGGCTTGGTTTCATCCGGAGGAGTCAGAACTGGAGCAGAGACAAGCTTCTCTTTGAGGGTTTTGAATGCCACTTCACACTCTGGAGACCAAAAGTATTTGACATTCTTCTGATGCAGGTTGGAAAGAGGCTTGGCAATCTTGGAGAAGTTTTCAACAAATCTTCTGCAATAGCTGGCAAGACCCAGAAAACTGCGGAGCTGCTTGACGTTCTGAGGAGCTTCCCAGTTGACAATTGCTTCAACTTTCTCAGGATTAACCGCAATACCGTCAGCTGAGATGATGTGGCCCAGGTACAAAACCTTATCGAGCCAAAACTCGCACTTGGAGAACTTGGCATAGAATTTATGCTCTCGGAGTCGATCAAGAACCAGACGCAAGTGCTTTTCGTGATCTTCTTCATTCTTGGAAAACACCAGAATATCATCCAGATACACAAGCACGAACTCGCCCGTATAGGGGTTGAAGATGTAATGCATCATCCTTGAAAAGGTAGGAGGAGCATTGGCGAGACCGAAGGACATGACGGTATACTCGTATGAACCGTAGCTCGTTCTGAAGGCCGTCTTGGGAATGTCTTCCTCGCGAATGCGAATTTGATGATAGCCTATTCTGAGGTCAAGCTTAGAGAACACTTTATCTCCTTTGAGCTGCTCAAAGAGTTCGTTGATGTTGGGGAGCGGATACTTGTTCTTAATCGTCTTCTTGTTCAATGGCCGGTAGTCAACACAGAGACGCTCCGTGCCATCTTTCTTCTTGACAAATAAGACGCCACAGCCCCATGGAGATGTACTCGGTCTGATGAGACCCATACTCTCCTGCTTATCAAGCTGTTTCTTCAATTCCTTCAATTCATCCGGAGAGAGCTTGTACGGACGCCGACAAGCAGGTTCAGTGCCCGGCTCGAGTTCAATGACAAACTCCACCTGACGGTGTGGAGGCATGCCTGGAAGTTCTTCTGGAAAGACGTCTTGATATTCGTTCACCACAAGAATTTGATTTATGGCATTAATTTCGCCCTTATCATTAAGAGAGAAAAGCCGAATAGTATTATCCCTGGAGGCGAAGATAATCACATCTTCATCAGAATGAGTCAACTTGACTTCCTTTTGAGCACAATCAATGTGAGCATCATGCTGAGAAAGCCAATCCATTCCGAGGATGAGGTCGATGTCGGAATTACCAAGAACCACCGGAGAAGCCAAAAATCGATAATCACCCATGCGAATAGAAACATCCGGAGCATATAATCTAGAAGTCATGCATCTTCCCGGAGAAATCACTTGCAACTCCCTTGGCAAGGCCATGGTGCCCACATTATACTTGGATGCAAAAGGGAATGACATGAAAGAATGTGAAGCACCCGAATCAAATAACACTTTAGCTGGAAAAGAGTTCACTGGAAGGTTACCCAAAATGACATCAGAAGAATTCTCCGCTTGTGCTGCATTCATCAGATTGACCCTTGCTGCCTTTGGATCATGCCTGACAATAGCTGAACTCACAGGTGGAGGAGGTGGAAGACGCTTCGGATTCGGACATCTGTTGGCATAGTGACCTTTCTGAGTGCATTTGTTGCAAGTCACTTCTGAGAGAGGACGAAAATGAGAGCCACTGGACTTGGAGCCTTGAGACTGAAACTGCTTCTTCGACTGGTTGCTCGGGTTGGGTGGGTGGGAGAAACCACGACCACTAGAGTTCTTGTTGTTGGAGTTGTTGAAGTTGTTGGAGTTGTTGTATGGAGCTCGAATCACTGGAGGAGGAGGAAGCCAGAATTTTTGTTGTTTCGCAGCCAACTGAGACGATGAGGAAGAGTGAACAGCATCTCGAATTCTCTTCTTAGAAGCCTCCATCTTGAGCTGAGCTGCTTCTTGTTTCAAAGACATGTTATAGAACTTGTCGAATTCATCGGGCTCGAACAAAGTGAGAGCAAGTTGAAGTTCATCTTTGAGACCTCCACGGAACTGATAGATTTTACTCTTGGCATCAGGAATGTCTTGCTTTGCATAACGAGCGAGGTTTTGGAACTTGACATTATACTGATAGACTGTCATGGAGCCCTGCTTGAGGTTGCGGAATTGCTCACGCATACCCTCGATGACACTTGTAGGAATGTGATGCGAGCGGAAATCCTTGCAGAAATTCTCCCAAGAGATCACTTGACCCGGCCTGGAGTCTTTGTACTGCTGCCACCAGTCAGCTGCTTGATCTTTCAGTTGGAAGGCTGCAAACTTCACATAGTCATCTTCTTTCACGTTACTGCACTCAAAATGCTTCTTTATGTCGGTTAGCCAATCTTCAGCATCAAGAGGGTCGACACAGTAACTGAAAGCTTTAGGATTGTTGGCCAGGAACTGGTTGAGAGTAGCATGGTGCTGCTGGAAGAAGTTGCCTTGGTTCCCTGGAACACCCTGATTAGCTTGCATAGCTTGCATTTGCTGCATCATCTGCATCATCAACTGAGTGTTCTGAGCTGTAGTCTGCATAATTGCTCTCCAAGCCTCAGGCGGAGGAGGAGGGGAAGGAGGATGTTCTGGAACCTCTTCAGCCTCTGGGTTAGCGTTCGGAACCTTTTTCGGAGCCATCCTGTAAGAGATGACCATGAATCAGCAATTGATTGACAAAAGGAATAAGCTGAATCAATGGAATGAATTGCAACAAGTCTTCACAATAATCATTCGAACAATAAGAACGAATGAAATCATTCGAACAAGAGGAACGAATGATATACTCAGTAAAATGATAACATCAGTCTTCACGAGAAGCCACATAGGGGACAAAATGAAAATAAGAAAAAGCAACAAGGTACAGACGGGAACAAACACAAGAGAGGAGTTTCGTTCTAACATCTTTGTGCTGAAAGCATATGAACGCGTTACGAAAAGGTTTTGCAATCCCCGGATCAGCATAGCCAAGGACCCTTTAAGATGCAACTCCTGATAGTAACCTCGGTCATATAACCCCTTCACTCAATGTCGAACCCCGAACTCACTAACCTGCATTCGTTGGAAGAATGCCTACGATCTACTGGATAAAACCCACCTATAGATTTCCGAAAGATTCCAGTTATGCAATCAGGTGTTGGGGATACACGGGAAGCACCGCGCAATCAACTCTAACCTACATCCAGGTGTATCCATCCTTCAACACATAACCAGTCTTTCTCGGAAACTGTGTACCTCGGACCTTCGAAAAGCATCCACTATAACAAGCTATGGCAATACTCCCGAACTACCTCCCCAGTACTGGGTGATGTCGGGGTTATCTTGCCACTGGCCATACAGGGGAGATTTTCGATGTCGGCCGTCTTAAGTATTTAGTACTGCCGCGATATGCTTGTGTCAATGATACCCCGAAGCTCAACTCCTCGGTAACAGGAGGCATCGAGAACAATATCCTTGTCACAAGAACATCGAAACAATCCCAGAATACTCGCGGGATTCCTAAAAAAAAATTTTGTGCAAATTTTGAAGATAGGAGAGACAAGAGTAGACGTCAGGAGTCCTCACCAGAGAGAAAAGGGATGAGAAGCAAAGAAATCCTACTCTCCGATATAATATAGGACTCAAAAAGTTTTCAGTGTGTGCCTAGACTCGACCGTCAACCATTCGATCAAACAGCGGGGGCTCCTAGGTCGGAGAAGGCTCTGAATACCAACTTGTAATGCCCAGGATGGAGTTATACCTCCTACGTGTCGAGGCACGACTTAAAGGCATAAATCCATCCTAGAATGATCTCAAGTTCGGTAATCTTTGCACAACTCATGTAAAAGAGGGGATAGTAAATTGAAAATAGTTGGCTTACACTCGCCACGTCACAGAATTACAGTACAAGTCTCAAACATCATACATTAAGAACATCACAACCCTCTAAGGGAAAAAGCCAAATGTCAAAGTACCAAACTCAGATAAATAAACCACAGGCGGATCGAATCCTAGTAAGAGACTCCACTACTGATCGTCCGGGTAGCGCACGTAGTACCGACTACGCTCCTCGTCGTACTCCCAATCCAGCTCGGTGCCATCACCTGGATAGCTCACAGCTGGACCTGCATCTGGTGTGTGAAGTAACTGTGAGCCACAGAGGACTCAGCAATCCCGTCTCCGGGTAACAAGACTATCAAAGCCTTTGGGTGAGGAAAAAGGCTGAAGAAAAGGATAAGTCTGCAGCAGGAACTAGCATCTAGCTTACGTAAGTGAGAGCGAGAAGAGAAGGCCTCGGCAAGAAGTGATCACGAAGTGATCCTAGCTACAAGCTCACCAATCATAACCCCTCCGTGTTCAACTCCCGAATCCCTATTCGGAAATTGACAGTCACGGAACACACGCTGGTAGTGTATTAGTAACATTGTGTCAAGTTATCTACAACCGGAATTAACAAGCTCCCATCTGCCACATAACCGCGGGCACGACTTTCGAAAGTTCAAAACCCTGCAGGGGTGTTCCAACTTGACCCGTTACAAGCCCACGATCCGCGGAGTCGCAACTCCAAAGTGGGAAGACCCGAGTATCCTTGAAATCCCGTGCTCAAGATATACCGAGCTAAGGTAAGGCTAATCCAGCAAATCCTCCCGGCGTGCCGACACCCTGATAGTAGCCGCGCGTATCTCGTCTCAGGCCACGACCGGATGAGACATCCTACGGGTTTTTACCAGACCTCGAGTTTCCTTGAGGTGGCCCCGCAGTCTGCTCATTTCGGACCAACACTCATGAGGAGCACTGGCCCGGGGGTTGTTGATTAAGAAAGAGGGTTAATTACTCCCTATGCAAGTTTAGTTTGTTATTAGGCAAATAGTACCAATGTTGGGACTTGCTGGAAAAGACTTAGCACTTAGCGGTTTATCGAGGGGGTCCCATACACCCCAACCGTGTTAGGAACGCATAATCAAGGAACATAACACCGGTTTATACGGTTCCTAACGGCATGAGTGGAACAAATCACCAAGCAAAAGGCTTAGCCTTCCACCCTTGCCAATATGTAGATGATTTCATTTTAAGCATTTATATAGTGTGATATAACCCAACCAAACTTCAACATGAAGCAAGCATCTTCGATCTTCACCTGCAACTAGCAATGCTATAAGAAGGGCTGAGCGAAGCGTACTTAGCCAAGCAACGGTTTGCATAGGTAGGTTGGTTAAACATGGCAGTTGGTTACAAGTAGGAGGCTGACAAGAAGATCATGGGCATCGAGGCAAAACTATAGATCGAGACTACTAGCAAAAGGCAAAGATAGTAATGTTATCGGGGTTCGGTCATCTTGCCTGAAGAGAAGTCGTTCGGATCGTAAGAAGGGTCCTCGTGCTCAACCTCGTTGGAAACCTCGTGCTCAACTTCGTACTCGGTCTCAGCTTCCGGCTCTAAACAAAACAATCACACCAAGCACCAATCAACAAGATGCAATGCGCACTCGAAAAACATGAATGCATGATGGATGCACTAAGGATGCACACGGAGCACGTAAAACATCACTCAAGCAAAACACCTCAAAACATGATAAAAATCTGATATTATTAATCTACACAGAAAATCAATCAAGTTTGATATAAGATTCGCTGAAATCGGAGTTACGGGCTAAAAGTTATGCCCGAAACAAGATTTGAGCGAAAGCTGAAAATTACAGCAACATAGCATCTTCGGAGCTCAAAATAATTGAGCTACAGCATCCAAAAAGCATGGCAAAGGACATGAACACAAACTAGACATATAGTACAGCAACTAAGTCCAAAGGTGCACCCCAACGGAGTCACGGATCAATAGCAATGATCTTGGACATATTGAACTTTACAATAAAATTCTGGCAGCAGAATTTTATTGAAACTTTAGAGCAAAAGATAAACATGCTACAGCCACTCAAATGGACATGTGAGGACATGGATGGAAAGACAACAATATATACTACAAGGAACAATCAAAATCCACCCCATAACTAACATGCTTTGTCCTAGAACATCACACGAACATGGCATCGGAACGTTACAGATTTCAGACTTAGTGATTTTTCACTAAGTCCTAAAACAGCAATATCATCATAGCATCTAAAAGAGCATGTTTAAGTCACCTCGAAACTAAACATGGCAAGAGGTAAGCACCTCATCAAAGTGCACGTGAAGGTGATCCCGAAACACACAAGCATGCATCATAGAGGTGAACACAACGATTGCAACGAGCTCAACAAGATGGCATTTCATAACAAGTGAAACAACATCACATGAGCATGGCACTTTGCAACGATGATAACAAGGCAATAAAAAATCTACCATGCAACCTATCACAAGCATCACGTAGTTCGTGGCAAGACGAGCACGTGGACATGTCATTTGCATCATTCGGACAAACGAGCTAAAAGATATCACATGGCAAAGGTGGCATAAAAATAACACATAGCAGCAGTTTATATCATGATGCACTCTTGCAACAGCAAAACAAGCACCTAGATGATCTCTAACATGCATGACAACAACAGGTAAAACGTAGAGCACATCTCCACGAACGTCTGGACATATTACACGCGCAAAACAGAGCAACACAGTAAAAGTTATGCATGGTCAAACATAGCATTTCAGAACAGTTAACAGGGACTTAGTGAAATTAGGGTTCAACCTCAATCAGATCGGATCTGGAAAAAGAAGACGGGCCGGCGCGGCGGAGAACTCGGCCCAGGCGGATCTGGGCCCGCGGCGGCGAGGCGGGGAAGCGGCGGCCTGGTACGGGCGATCCGGCTGGGGAGCCCCGGGCCCCTTGCGGCTGGGCCGGCGTGCGGAGGCTTGGTCCAGCCGGCCTGGAGCAGTGGTCGGACTGGTGGCGATCCGGGCCGGGAGGTGGAGGCCCAGGCGCGGCGCGCGGCGAGGGGAACTGGCGATGTACGGGCCTCGGGCCCGGTGGCGCGCGGGGGAAGCGACGCGCGGCGTCGAAGGAGTACGGGCCCGCGCCTGGCCTCGGTGATGTTGTCCTCGGGCCAGGGAGAACCGAAGCGAAGGGAGACCCGACGAGGGGGGTGGACCGGGCCGACGCGGTCTCCTCACCGGTCGAAGGAGCGAAGACGGCGGGCGTGCGTTGACCCCGTCGAGCGGATCTGGATCGGGACGATTCCCGATCTGGATCCCAGCGGCGGCGACTGGCTCGGGAAGGAAGGGTTTTTTTTTTTCAAGTGGAGAGGAGAGGGAATGGTTCTGAGATAAAAAAAGGGGATGCCCAAAATAGACCTAGAGGAGTCTATATATAGCAGTTTTGTAGGGTTTGGGGGGATTTAGGGGCGTTAGGAGCCCTCCGATCGCGATCCGACGGATCCGATCGCGGGGGTAGATTTAAAGGGCCTAGGAGGAGATAAAAGAATGCAGCAGGGGTGTTTCCGGGACACGAAGTGAAGGCGCTTCGGACCCACACGAACAACGGATGGAAAAGTCAACGGAGTCCAAACGAGACGAGATTTGAGAGGCGGGTTGCACACAACAAAACAACAACACACACGACAACCTTGCGGTACACCGGTAACGTTAAACGCCCGGACAACAAAGTAGGCCTACGGGACGTCACGGACACGTGAGGGAGCTCCGGAACGCGAAACGGACAACGGGAAGAAACACGCGGAACCGGATGCAACCGACAACACAAATGCAATGCGATGCATATGTCTACATGATATGAATGAATGCCACACACTCACACAACAAAACGACGAAAACCCGAAAGACAAAGAACCCGGAATGGAAATAGATGAAGCCGAAGATATATTATATACCCAAAAGGGAAAGTATTACATCCGGGGCATTACAGTCCCCGGCAAGAGGCTTGCCGGGGCCTTGGGGTGTCTTTCGCATGGAGCCTTGTCGGGGCCTCGTGGGCATCCTCGGCAAGGAGCCTTGTGACCGCCTTGTCTTCTGGTTCTCATCTTAGGACTCATAGACCCTTGTCTTTACAAAGATCTGCATGCCATCACATGGGCGCTTCCCGAGCCTTGGCTCCAATGCTGTTGATGATGTCGGAGCTCCTAGGCTCAAGGGTGGCAGCAATGGAGGCGTTTGGGTGAGTTGCCCCGGCAAGGGTTCTTGCCGGGGGCGTACAGGCTGCCCCGGCAAGAGTCTTGTCGAGGGAAGCCTGTCTCCTTGCTTGGCCTTCTTGCGCCACTGTCTTGGCGCTACTCTAGTAGCCTTGTGTCTCTGGCTTCCCTCCTCTGCCTTGTTATGTGTGGCCGTAGGTGCGGCTCTGACTGTCCGTACACTGACAGGAGCCCCCGGGCCTAGGCCATACATAAGCGTGGCTCGTAGTTGGGCTGGGCCCAGAACGGTGCGCGGGCAGTGGGGTTGGATCCTCTTCACAACAATAACTCCTCCGGTGGTTGTTAAGGATTTATTTTTGGGACTTTTAATTTAAATCATTAGCTATTTGAATTTGAATTATATTCGTATAATTAGAATATAATTTCAAATACCCCTGAAATGTTTTATGAGCTTCTGGAAAAGTCCATCTAGCAAAATAAAAATATTCAGAGGAGTTTTTGGCATTGTTTGAAATTGTTTAATTTCAAAACAGTGGCAAAAGATATTAATAAAAGAAAACAGAAGGAAAATAGAAAACAGAAACCAAAATGAGAAAACAGAGAGAGAGAGAACTAACCTGGGCTTACCTCACCTGGCCTTCTCCTGTAGCAGCCCAGCCCAGCCCACCAGAGCCGGCCCAGTCCAGCACCGCACCGTCTCCTACCTCCTGCCAGTAGGAGCAGGTGCGTGTCGCGCGTGCGCTCGCCCTCGGCCACCTCCTGCTTCGCGCTGGAGGCTTATCCCCCTCCCTATCCACGCGCCTGGAGACGCCCTCGACCCCCCTTGCTCCTCTCCCTCACTCTATGCTCTCTCCTACGCCCTCTAGTTCCTCCCTCGAGCGCGACCGAACGCAGCCGTCGCCGCCGACGAGCTCTCCCACGGCCACAGCTTCCACCCCGCCTCCAGGATGTCCGCCGCGACGCTCTCCATCTCCAAGCCGAAGGAAACGAGCCCGGAGGTCCTCCATCGTCGCCACCATCGCCTTCTTCACCGCTGGCCACCGAGGACCTCCACCGTCGATTCGCCGTCGCAGAAGCTTCCCCGAGCCGCTGAGCTTCTCCCCCGATCCCTTTTGAGCTTCTGCACCTTCCCCTATGCTCGCCCGCTCCATTTGTCTCTGCTAGCCTCGATCCTCGCCGTGCCCGAGCTCGCCGTCGCCCTGCCGTGTTGCTTCCATGGCCACAACTGCTTCCGTACCTTGTTGAGCCTGCCTTTGTACTCACCGTGCTCCCAGGAGTCGAACGCACGCACCAGCTCCTCCCCTAGCACACCACAACCCCTAACCCGCAACCCACCGTGCCGTCGCCGCCAAACCTCATCGCCGGTCACTTTCCGGCCACCCCGCGGCCTCCCGTCCAGTCCTTTGGATGCAGACGAGCAAGAGCTACTCCCCGGAGCCCTCAGCTCGCCAAACCACCAACCGTAGCTCAAATCCGAGCCGAGCCGCCGTCGTTTGGGTCGCCGCCGGCAAGACTCCGCCGGCCGGCGATGTGGCACCGTAATTAGCTCTAACCCCGTCGTAGTTAGCCACCTCACAACCACTGACAGTGGGCCCAAGCCCTGGTCAAACCCCAGTCAGTGCTGGTTTTGTGACGCCCGAGACCGACGTCCCAGAAGATTCCAGAAGCTTCCCGAAGATTCTAGATGTTCCGGGTTGCCCGTGTGTTCTTTTGTGCTTGTGTTTTTTTTTTGCATTGCATCATGTCATCATGCCATCATGTCATATTTTATTTTGCATCTCAACCTAAATAATTCGTGTGGACCTTCGGTCCATTTAAATCGAGGGAAGAATGACTTCTCTTTATAACATATAAAAGCCTCCTAATATTTATGGAGCTATATTAATAAATATTCCATGGCTTCGGAATCACCGTAACACACTTGCATATTTTCCCCATGCCCTTTTCTATCTCAATTCTTGCCTCAAACCTTGCTATAATTCTTTTCAGTGTTTCGAGGTCCTTCCAAAAACCCTCCTTCAATTTTATTTAAAACCCCGACATTTTTGTGAGTCCAGGGATTTTAACCTCTTGTCCTAAGCATTTTCCTAGCACCTCCCTCCTTTTCTTTCTTGTTGTTGTATTATGTTTTATTTTTAAAAATAGCAGAAGAGGAGGCCTCCTTCCTTTCCCTCTCTCCTCCAGTGGGCCAGCATCTCCTCCTTTTCCTCCCAGCCTCCCTCCTCTCTTCGGCCCACTTTGGCCCATCCTGGCCTTCCACCGAACCCTAGCGACTCTCCCTCGCTCCCTCATCTCGCTCCCTCCGCCGCCAGGAGGCCCGAACCCCTCGACCCGATCTCCCCCTCTCCATCGAGCCCCCACTTCCTTCCCCGATCTGAGCTCTCCCGTCCCTCGTACCTCTCTCTCGCCTGGACCCTGATGCCAGGGCGTCGTCGCCCTCCTCGTGGTCGCTACCGAGGCCTCCCGCGCCAGGGGCCCCGGGCCGCAGCGGCGCCTGCCGTTCCCTCCGTCAGGCCAGGCTCCCGCGCCCCAGGCCGGCGCCTTCCCTTCCCAGCGCCGCGGCCAGAGGCCATCCTCCCCGCGGCTCCTCCGTCCCCAGGCTTCCCCTTGGCCTTCCTCCTCGCAGGCCGTCGCCTCCAGGACACACGCCGCGGCCAGGCCCCGAGCAGGCCCGGGCCTCTTCCTCGCCGCGACTGCAACGTCCTCCGCCGGCACCTCGCGCCTCTCCGTCCCTCTCCTCGTCCTCCGCCCCGCATCCTTGCAGCACCGTGCCAGGGCCCCGAGCGCCCAAGGACCTGCGGCTCCTTCCTCTGGAGCTCTGCCTCATCCGCACAGCAGGCCGCGGCCCTCTTCTCCAGCCACCGCGCGAGTCCCGCGCCGAGCCTTCCTCGCCTATGCAGTCTTCTGGGCCGCCGCCTCTTGCTGCCTTGCCGCGAGCCCCGCGTCCGGCCACTGGATCCCGCGGCCGTCGCCTCGCCGTGCTGCTGCCGTGTCCGCGTCGCCCTTTCTGTTTTTGGTTGTTGTTGTGTGCTGCCTTGTTCGGTTAACTTGACAGATGACCCGGAACGACTACTCGACGACGACACCGTGAACAACTACGAACGAAAATGCCTCCGAGAACAAGTACCGCGACTGACCCGACAAGTACCACTACATGTACAAGTACCTCGACGACCGAACGGCTACGAGCTCGAGAACGACTACTCGGAGACCCAAGTACCACTACCGTCGCCCCGTGAACGACTACCGAGGCGCCAAGTACCTCTACGAAACAACTACTTCCACTTCGGAAACGTGAACGCCTACTTCGCTCTACGGCCGTGAACGACTTCTTCCACTACGTCTCGAACCGCCCCGAAATGCACGCTTCAAAGGTATAACCCCGAGTCGTGACCCGTGCATGCTTGTTGTGTGTTGTATGAAATGTTTCCCGTGTGAGCACCGTGTCCGTTTCGTCCCTTTTGTTGTTCCTCGGTTGCCTCGTCGCCGACCCGTGGGAACCCGGCAACGGGAACACCCCATCATCTCATTTGACTTGCTTCGTCACCTTTTGCATCGGACTCTCAACGAGTTACCGGAACCGATATGATGCCGTTGCATCATTTTCGGATCGTTGTCGTGGCCCCTTTTCTTTCCACCACGGTGACAATACTTCTTATCTCTTTTAAGTCAACCTTTTAAAACTTGCATAAACTTGAACATGTCATCCGCATCATGTTAACAACCTTTGAATGCTTAATTGTTGTTGCTTATAATTATTAAACATGCTCATGGGGATTTTTCCGGACTTGTTGTTGTTATTTTCCGGCCCCATTTAAAATGCCTTAATAGTGTAGTTTACTTTATGCTTCACCTCTTGCCATGTTAAAACATTTAACCTTGTCTTGTAAATAACAAGAGTCAACTAAATAATTAAATGTGGTGTTTCGTCAATATGCAACTCGTTGCATATTGAGCTCCATTTAACTTGTAGTGTTGTTTGTGCATTTTGCCATGCCTTGCATATTTTAAACCGGACATGCATCATGCTTGCTTGTGCATCGTATGCCATGTTGATGCTTGTGTGTTTACCGTGTTGTTTCTTTCTTTCCGGTTGTTTCTCTTGTTAGCTTCGGTTTCGTTCCGGAGTTGTGAGGATCCGCTCGATTGTGTTGCTCCGTCTTCTTCGTGGATCCGTTCTTCTTCCTTGTGGAATCCCAGGCAAGATGAACGAACCCGGATACCATTACTATTTTTGCCTCTTGCTAGAAGTCACGATCTATAGTTTTGCCTCGATGCCCATGTCTTTCTTGTCAGCCTCCTATTTGTAACCAATTGCCATGTTTAACCAACCTACCTATGCAAACCGTTGCTTGGCTAAGTACGCTTCGCTCAGCCCCTCTTATAGCATTGTTAGTTGCAGGTGAAGACTGAAGATGCTTGCTTCTTGTTGAAGTTTGGTTGGGTTATATCACACTATATAAATGCTTAAATGAAATCATCTATATACTGGCAGGGTGGAAGGCTAAGCCTTTGCTTGGTGTTTTGTTCCACTCTTGCCGTTAGGAACCGTATAAACCGGTGTTATGTTCCTTGATTATGCGTTCCTAACACGGTTGGGGTGTATGGGACCCCCTTGATAAACCGCTAAGTGCTAAGTCTTTTCCAGCAAGTCCCAACATTTGGTACTATTTGCCTCATAATAACAACTTAAGTAATTAATTAAATTTGCATAGAGGGTCGCTCCCTCGAGGATCCTTTATTTCTACATAGCAGGGGGGGCCAGTGCCGATGGTGTTGGTCCCAAACGGGGAGTCTGCGGGAACCACCACGGGGAAACTCGAGGTTTGGGTCCTGTAGAATCGCCCATCCGGTCGTGTCCTGAGACCTAGATACGCGCGACTACTATCAGGGTGTCGACACGCCGGGAGGATTTGCTGGATTAGCCTTACCTTAGTTCGGTTTAACTTGAGCACGGGATTCCGAGAATACTCGGGTCTTCCCAACTATGGAGTTGCGACTCCGCGGATCGTGGGCTTGTAATGGGTCAAGTTGGAACACCCCTGCAGGGTTTGAACTTTCGAAAGCCGTGCCCGCGGTTATGTGGCAGATGGGAGCTTGTTAATTCCGGTTGTAGATAACTTGACACAATGTTTCAATACACTACCAGCGTGTGTACCGTGACTGTCAATTTCCGAATAGGGATTCGGGAGTTGAACACGGTGGGGTTATGTTTGACCGGCTTTAGCTAGGATCACTTCGTGATCATCTTTCGACCGATACACTTCTCTTCTCGCTCTCTTTTACGTAAGTTAGTGCTAGTTGCTGCTGCAGACTCTTGTTGTTCCTTCACCTCATTTCTTTTTTCAGCCTTGTCCTCACCCAAGGCTTAAATAGTCTTGTTACCCGGGAACGGGATTGCTGAGTCCTCTGTGGCTCACAGTTACTTCACCACACCAGTTGCAGGTTCAGCCGAGTTTGATGCAGGAGCTGGTTCAAGTACTTCATCGGGAGCTCGATGAAGAGTGTGGCTGTTTGCTTGTGACGTTTCGATGTTCAGTAGTGGTTTCTACTAGGATTCGATCCTGACCTGTGGCTTTATGTTGTTTTGGTATCTTTCTTTTGGTTCTTCACCCGTAGTCGGGTTGTGATGTTTTGAATGATGTTTTGCTTATGTAATGTATTGTGTGAAGTGGCGAGTGTAAGCCAACTATCCTCTTTTGCTTTTTAATCCCTCTTTTACATGAGTCGTGCAAAGATACCAAACTTGAGATCATTCTAGGATGGATTTATGCCTTTAAGTCGTGCCTCGACACGTAGGAGGTATAACTCCATCCTGGGCATTACAGGTTTTGACCGGGATTAGTACACGTGTCACTGACAGGTGGGTCCCACCTATCAAGTTTGACCTGGACCGGTCAGTTGACCTGATGACCTCAGCCTGACATAGTGCTGACGCAATAAAGCCTTTTTGGAATTGAAATAAATCAGAAAAGGTTTAGAAATTCCGGAAAATGCTTTAAACTTCTAAAAATCATATAAAATCAACCTTAGCTCAGATGAAAATAATTTATATATGAAAAATGATCCGAAAAATCCAATCTATCCATCTGTACCATTTTCGTGTATGTTAGAACAACTTATAGCTACTGTTTGGACAAATCAAATGAATGGCATTTGAATAACCATATGTGGAGTTTGAATTTGAACCTTGGGTTCAAACAAACTACACTTAATTGTGTTGCTAGTTGCATTAGCCCAATCAACAACATATTACCATGTCATGAAAATGCATCATATTGTCGCATTGCATTGATTGTGTTCTTTATCTGTTGCCGGTGTTTGTTCCATCTCAGTAGACGCTGTCCCGACGATGAGTTCGATGACACCGATGAAGAGCTATACTATCTTCAGAAGTGCCAGGCAAGCAAACCCCCATTGAGCATTCCGATACAATCCCACTCTCTCGCTCCTGCTCTCTTTTACTGCATTAGGACAACAACATTTTGAACTGCTTTTTGTTGCGGTAGCTGACCCCCTTTCCTCTGCATGTCCTGTCATTGCCACAGTAAATAATTGAAACCCACTAGCATGAGTAGGAGTTGTTTGAGCCATGTTGTGCCTACTCATCCATGCTTGTATGTCATGCCTGCTATTGCTTAGAGTTGTGTCAGGTCTGATTCATCAGGGATGAATTGGAATGGTGATGAACATGTCCTACTGTGTGTGAGCTAAGTGTGTGAACACGATTTGGTAAAGGTAGCGCCGAGAGGCCATGTAGGAGTAAATGGTGGGTTGTCTCACTGGAACCGTCCTTAAGAACTGAGTTCCGTGTAAGTTGTCCAATGACTAGCTACTACCACGCATTGGAATGCTTAAGTGTCCCTCTCGACTTATTAATCAACTCGATCTCTGTCCAGGAGTTGCAACTAGTTTCTGGTGTTTGTAGGTAGTGCTAGTAGTCTACCAAGTGGCACCGGTACAGGTGGGCTTGGGACAGACTAGGTGCAGTGGCCCGGTGTACCAAGTGGCACCCGGATGGTGGGCTTGGGAACCCTGTACACATCGTTCGGGGCCGTGAGCAACACCCCGGTCGGATCTCCTTACGAATGGAACCCGAATAGGCGATAAACCTGGACTAGAGTCTTGTGTGGTTAGTCAGGTCGTGGCTGACACCCTCGCCAGCCTTCCGCTTGAAGGTTGCCGAGATACACGACGTGTACGTGGCGGTAAGTGGCGAGAGCGTGTGTGAAGAAGTACACCCCTGCAGGGTTAACATGATCTATTAGAATAGCCGGGTCCACGGTTATGGACTTCTTGGATGCTTACGTGGTACATAGACAAGTGAAAGTGGATACTATAAAATACTCAAGACAAGTGCGAGTGCTATGGATGGCCTTCTCGTAGGGAGACGGGAGCGGATCCATAGTGGTGTATTGATTGGTGAATATGTGGACTCGTGTGCGCCACCTCAAAAGAGTTACTTGCAGTTGTAGTTTAGGATAGCCACCGAGTCAAAGCTGGCTTGTTGCAGTCAAACTCCACCACCCCTTTGTTGATACTGATGCATATGTAGATAGTTCTGATGTAAGTCTTGCTGAGTACCTTTGTACTCACGTTTGCTTAATTTATGTTTTGCAGGGAGACTTCAGTCTCACTAGTGGTTCCGCGTGGACTTCGACATTTAGCTTGTTACCTCAGCTACGATCTTGTGCCCTCGAGAGGGTCTTGTAGATAGTCAGGCTTCTCAACCTTTTTCTTTTGTAGTTGTCTGTACTCAGACATGTTATGCTTCCGTTGCCTGTATGCTCTGTATGTTGGGTCATGTGACCCCTGTTTGTAATAAATGCTATGATGGCTCTTCTGGGCCTTTATCTATATGAGTTGTTGAGTTATGTTGTGATGCCATGTTCTATATCACATACTTGCATGTTATGCGTACGTGTAATGTGTATTGCTATGTGTGGGATACGACACCTAGTTGTTTACCCTTGGTAGCCTATCTTACAGGGAAATGTCTCCTAGTGCTTCCACTGAGCCTTGGTAGCTTGCTACTGCTCCGAAACACTTAGGCTAGCCGGCATGTGACCTTCTTCGTTCCTGTGTCTGTCCCTTAGGGGAAATGTCACGCGTTGTTCCTTTAAGTCCTTGTAGCTTGCTACGACTTGGGTTCATACGTTGATGACCGACACGTTCGTCGCTGGGTCATGTATGCCTGTCTCTGTAATTTAGTGCCACTTTTGGTTTATAACTGATCATGTTGGCCCGGGTTCTCTGTCATATGGATGCTAGCGACACTATCATATACGTCTGCCAAAATTATCAAATGGTCCCGGGCCAGGTAAGGTGGCACCCGTGGGGATACCGTGCGTGAGGCTGCAAAGTGATATGATGTGTTACATGTTAGACCTGTGTGACTTAGGATCGGGGTCCCGACGGCTTTGGTATCAGAGCCTGACTACCTGTAGGATTAGTAAGCCAAACTGGTCGAAGTTGTGTCTAGAAACTCTTTAGTTATATTAAGGGAATTGATTGTGGAAGGGAACGTAAGGCTCTTTTTACTCCTTTACCTTATGACCTTATGATCTGAGTCACCTTCTTCTTTTCTACGGGGATTAAGGAACTACATTTTCTCTTCTGTCTATTAGGAACACATTGATTGTTGATTCAACCCTCAGTTCAGTTTCTACTACTTTTGTTTGTTAAACTGTTGGTCTCAGAACCTTGACTTTGTGATGTTGAGTGGTTATGCCACCATTTTGTAAGATCTTTAAAATCTTTTGAGCATTTACAGCCGTTATGCTGTCCGAGTCATCCCAGGTCTCTTAAGAATCTGATGCATTTGCAAATCATTCCTACATGTTCTTAATGTCCTTTTAGGCCAGATTAACCACACTAGTTGGTGTGTGGAGGTACTCCATTACCTCGACACATATGTTGGAGTTATTATTATGACCCTAGGTGTCTTAGAAGATCACCCAGTAATCTAGTAATGCTTTATATTCCCAGTGTGATGATTCTGGCCATCATTCTCGAAAGCATCCCGTGATGCTATTTAGTTAGTAGGTATTCCATTTCTGGGTTCTTGAATCCAAGACTCACTCCACTTACCTCATGTTGGTAGTATTTGCTCGTCCCTTTAGGATATTAGTAACCTTGTGATAGTCCTCGAGGTCCAAATACCATGAACCATCCTTGGCAGAAGTTCTCCCGAACCAAAAGATCACAACCAGAGTGCTCCTGAGTAGTACTCCATTCATACTATGACTCTGCCAATCCTACCTTTCTGCATAGGTTATCCGGAAGAAATATGTTGAACTAGTTCGACACGCTAATCTACGCATCCACGACTCAGAAAGTTATATGTTCCTTTGAGTTGTCCCTTTTTAGTCGTATTATGATCTCGTCTATCAGTTGATAGTCAAAAGTAGTTGTGCATTCGTGTTCATCGATGCCTTTTACTCTTATGGTACGTCAAGCCATTCTATTCTGGAATGACTAGGAGAAACAAACCCTAGTACCTTATCCCTATCCAGGATTGGGTCAAAGAAGTTGTACTTTGTAGATGAAGAATGCTAATCCAGCTTCTAATTTATTCTATCCTGGAGTATTACCATCCTTATGTCAAGAATATCATGGGGATTGCACAACCTCCTAGGAACTCTTCATACAGTAATGCTTCTCGCCATCATCGTTCATTCCTCGGTCTCCATGTTATTGTAACCGGAATGCTGACATGTGAACTGTGATGTGTGAAAATAATACCCCTAGCAACCTCGTTGCTTGGTTGTTAAAGGACAACAATTTCATTCTTAGTGTGTTGGTTATTGAATCACCATTCTAAGATTGATCGTGCTACCTAGTACATTTTTTCTGGTGCACTCTTTGATCAGTGAGATAGGATTGCATAAATCCCTCACTCTTGTGATCATATCATCTTGCCCTGTAAAGCAAGATTGTTTGCGAGCTTGGTAACATATTGGTGGTTCATGATTTTCCGAATATCTTCTCGGAAGTATCACCAGGTTGTTCCCTAACCGCTATGTTGAGCTCGTGATCAAGTTGGTTTCTTGTAACCAATCCTTCTCCAAGAATCTGTATTGCATACCCTTGAGCTAGTTGGTTAAGCTAGACAACAACTTGGAGAGTTGGAAGATAAAAGCTTGTCTGATCTAGCTCATCCCTAAGGGATATTTTGTATCTGTGTTGAAGAAAGATGGTATTTCATCGATTGATCCTCGTGATTAGTTAATGGATCTATCATCTTATCCAAACTTTGATTTGAGTGTGGGATATCGTCAGATCAAATCAGAACCAATGATATTCGTAATGTTGTCTTACTCGTGGTTGTTTCCTCGAGCATACACCATTATATCTTTTGGGTCTGACCAATGCTATCGCTTTGTTCACATAGTTGTGGAATTCCATCTTCATGGAAATCTGGATGACCTGTTGTTGAGCCCATCAACAATATTTCATCTTATCCATGATTCATGTTGGACATCTATGTTAGTGTTGAAAACTTTTATAAGCATTATCTTCATGTCCCGTTTATGAAGCATATGTTGGATGAAAGAAGTGACTTCCTCTAATTCATGTGCATTTGATGCAAGTTGCCGCCATGAATTTGAGAAAGTTTGTTTTTACCTCCTCTGGAACCATCCCAAGTCAGTTATGCACGTGTGAAGTATTCTGTGGTCTGTTAGACTGATCATCTTCATTCTATATGAATTTCGTAGAACACCAAGCCACTGATTGATTTGTTCAAGATAAAGAAGTTTGTTCTAAGGTGAATTCCTTGGACTTCCACGCGTGGAGACTTCGATGTCATTAATAATGGTTCCCAACAAGAACTCGGTAGTGTTTTATTATAAGACTACTACGTGGTCATGCTTGTCTACGACAGCGTGTTCACATGTGTGTAGCAGAACTAGCTCAGGTTTTGGAGCTTACTATCGCATTTCATTCCCCGAGAACCTCGCAACGTCATCTCGTCGATTTGTGTTGCAAACCTTCATTTTTCTTCCTAGACTTGATGCGTCTGGAATATCCTGGCACCAACCAGATCTGAATCTCAGGCAGATATGATGGTTGAACATTTCCCAAGAACTATAATAGTGGTCCCTCTGTAACCCGGTAAGTGGATGTTGTGGCCAACACACCAGCCGGAAGACCTATTGTTGTAGAATCTTGATTGAAGAAGTTGGCCACCTCCCCATAAGGATTTCATTGGATTTACTTCCTAGTTGTTCCTTATGGATTCTTGTGCTCCTGAAGTCCGACCTTTACTTGATGTTCAAGATGCCAAACATATCTATGAATGGCTTATGATAACACATCAATAAGAACATTAAAAGCGGAGTGCTAAATGTCTCTCGGTCGATCATCCAGATTTTGCCCCTTGGCTCCGCTAAGGTGAAATCTGAGAAAGTGTTATCTTCCTTTGCATCTGCATCGTCCATCGTTATTCATCATGGTAGTATGTGGTGTTGCCAGGATCCTTGACACGGATATTGGTAAAACCTTGATGAATATGGGAATGCTCAAGTTCTTGAGAGCACGCACAAGCACTAGGTGTTATCACCGACACTAACCGGGATTGCTCCCAGTGTTCTTGGTTATGCTATAACCTCTCCAAGAGTAGATTCACTATCTACTGTTGGGTTTCTTCCCAGTTACCAGAATCATTCCCAGCATTGCTTCTTGTTCCCAGCTTGCACTGCCAATGTGCCATTTTACCATGGGTCCCATCCATTTCCGGTGATAAGAAAAATCATCCGTTGTGTTGTCTTCAACAAGGTAGTCCACATCATCCATTCTAGATGGAGTATGTCGTTCTTCCGAACTCCTTCAAACTATCGATTGTGGTTTGCCTCAGGCTAGTATAGAGAGTTCCAATGATCTCTATATCAAAAGTAATTCTTTTTGCCACTTAAGGGAATAATTCTAGGAGTCACCTTCTCTAAAGTGCCCCGTCTGGTGACACCGATCACCATCTTCTTAGGTGTGGAATTTTGCCTGCCAAGTAAATCTTCATCGTTTGTTTTATTCCATCCCTCTAGATATGTGTTCCGTGTCTCAGCTCAAGAGGTGTTCTTACGTCTCACCCCATGAGTTGATCTTGA
This sequence comes from Secale cereale, assembly GCA_902687465.1. Lineage (NCBI taxonomy): Eukaryota > Viridiplantae > Streptophyta > Magnoliopsida > Poales > Poaceae > Secale > Secale cereale. The sequence goes on from LR738714.1 coordinate 407,836,736, forward strand.
GTTGCTTGATCTTCGAGAAGAACAATTCCTGTAGAGTTTCCGTTCTTTTGTCGTCGTGTTGGATGAAGTTTTGAAAACAAAGATGCCAAGATCAACATGATGCAATGAATCAACAACTTCGAGGAGGACAGTTGGATCATGAAGATTTTGTTAGAATTGTGTCCCTCTTACCCTACGTCTTGAATCTCGGGATGAGATTCTTGTTTTAGTGGGGGTGAGTTGTCACATCCCTAGATCAACCCCTGTGGTCTTTGCCTGATCATCATGTCATCATGTTTAAATTTTTGTTAAACTTGAATTGGGGATGTTCAAACCCTAGCACCTTGAAATCCAAATATGTCCAGCTTAAAAAAATGCATTCAAGGAACCCAAAATGCCTTCATCAATGTTTGATAATTTTGGCAAGGCTTTGAGACCAAACCAAAATTTAGGAACATTTTTAAGGATTTATTTTTGGGACTTTGAATTTAAATCATTAGCTATTTGAATTTGAATTATATTCATATAATTAGAATCTAATTTCAAATACCCCTGAAATGTTTTATGAGCTTCTGGAAAAGTCCATCTAGCAAAATAAAAATATTCAGAGGAGTTTTTGGCATTGTTTGAAATTGTTTAATTTCAAAAGAGTGGCAAAAGATATTAAGAAAAGAAAACAAAAGAAAAATAGAAAACAAAAACCAAAATGAGAAAATAGAGAGAGAGAGAACTGACCTGGGCTTACCTCACCTGGCCTTCTGTTGTAGCAGCCCAGCCCAGCCCACCAGAGGCGGCCCAGTCCAGCACCGCACCATCTCCTACCTCCTGCCAGTAGGAGCAGGTGCGTGTCGCGCGTGCGCTCGCCCTCGGCCACCTCCTGCTTCGCGCTGGAGGCTCATCCCCCTCCCTGTCCACGCGCCTGGAGACGCCCTCGACCCCCCCTCGCTCCTCTCCCTCACTCTCTACTCTCTCCTTCGCCCTCTAGTTCCTCCCTCGAGCGCGACCGAACGCAGCCGTCGCCGCCGACGAGCTCTTCCACGACCACAGCTTCCACCCCGCCTCCCCGAGCTATCCCCGAGTCCGTCGCGACGCTCTCCATCTCCAAGCCAAAGGAAACGAGCCCGGACGTCCTCCATCGTCGCCACCATCGCCTTCTTCACCGCCGGCCACCGAGGACCTCCACCGTCGATTCGCCGTCGCAGAAGCTTCCCCGAGCCGCGGAGCTTCTCCCCCGATCCCTTGTGAGCTTCTGCACCTTCCCCTATGCTCGCCCCCTCCGTTTGTCTCTACTAGACTCGATCCCCGCCGTGCCCGAGCTCGCCCTCGCCCTGCCGTGTTGCTGCCATGGCCACAACTGCCGCCGTACCTTGTTGAGCCTGCCTTTTTACTCACCGTGCTCCCAGGAGTCGAACGCACGCACCAGCTCCTCCCCTAGCACACCATAACCCCAAACCCGCAACCCACCGTGCCGCCGCCGCCAAACCTCGTCGCCGGTCACTTTCCGGCCACCCCGCGGCCTCCCGTCCGGTCCTTTGGATGCGGACGAGCAAGAGCTACTCCTCGGAGCCCTCAGCTCGCCAAACCACCAACCGTAGCTCAAATCCGAGCCGAGCCACCGTCGTTTGGGTCGCCGCCGGCAAGACTCTGGCGACCGCCGACGTGGCACCATAATTAGCTCTAACCCCGCCGTAGTTAGCCACCTCACAGCCACTGACAGTGGGCCCAAGCCCTGGTCAAACCCCAGTCAGCGCTGGTTTTGACCGGGATTAGTACCCATGTCACTGACAGGTGGGTCCCACCGGTCAGGTTTGACCTGGACCGGTCAGTTGACCTGCTGACCTCAGCCTGACGTAGTGCTGACGCAATAAAGCCTTTCTGGAATTAAAATAAATCAGAAAAGGTTTAGAAATTCCAGAAAATGCTTTAAACTTCTAAAAATCATATAAAATCAACCGTAGCTCAGATGAAAATAATTTATATATGAAAAATGATCAGAAAAATCCAATCTATCCATCCGTACCATTTTCATGCATGTTAGAACAACTTATAGCTACTGTTTGGACAAATCAAATGAATGGCATTTAAATAACCATATGTGGAGTTTGAATTTGAACCTTGGGTTCAAACCAACTACACTTAATTGTGTTGCTAGTTGCATTACCCAATCAATAGCATATTGCCATGTCATGATCATGCATCATATTGTCGCATTGCATTGATTGTGTTCTTTATCTGTTGCGGGTGTTTGTTCCCTCTCAGTAGACGCTGTACCGACGATGAGTTCGATGACACCGATGAAGAGCTATACTATCTTCAGAAGTTCCAGGCAAGCAAACCCCCATTGAGCATTCCAATACAATCCCACTCTCTCGCTCCTGCTCTCTTTTACTGCATTAGGACAACAACGTTTTGAAATGCTTTTTGTTGCGGTAGCTGAACCCCTTTCCTCTGCATGACCTGTCATTGCCATAGTAAATAGTTGAAACCCACTAGCATGAGTAGGAGTTGTTTGAGCCATGTTGTGCCTACTCATCCATGCTTGTATGTCATGCCTGCTATTGCTTAGAGTTGTGTCAGGTCTGATTCATCAGGGATGAATTGGAATGGTGATGAACATGTCCTACTGTGTGTGAGCTAAGTGTGTGAACACGATTTGGTAAAGGTAGCGGTGAGAGGCCATGTAGGAGTACATGGTGGGTTGTCTCACTGAAACCGTCCTTAAGAACTGAGTTCTGTGTAAGTTGTCCAATGACTAGCTACTACCACGCATTGGAATGCTTAAGTGCCCCTCTCGACTTATTAATCAACTCGATCTCTGTCTAGGGGTTGCAACTAGTTTCTGGTGTTTGTAGGTAGTGCTAGCAGTCTACCAAGTGGCACCTGACGATGTTACAGACCTAGGGTAGGGTCACAGTCCTGATCGAGGTACCCCACTCAAGGTCATTACCCTAGAAGATCAAAAGACAAGACCTATGACAGTGGGGACAGTCGACTGAGACGGTCCAAGGAGACACTCCACTCGACTGACTCACACACGCAAGACGACTCAACTCCACTCGACCGGACCAGGCACTCGACCTCCGAAGGTCAAACGCCACTTGGAATAGCAACGGTCCTATATTTACTCGCTGTAGTAAACACCTTAATAATCCTTTACTTCAGGCGTTACCGGTAACGCCTGCCTTAATGTACATTGAACCCTTAGTAACGTGGAGCATGGCTGGGGTCCTGGCACACTATATAAGCCACCCCCTCCTCCTGTACAAGGGTTCGCACCTCTGTAACACACGCATACACATATCAGTCGACCAAGCCTCCGGGCATCGAGACGTAGGGCTATTACTTCCTCCGAGAAGGGCCTGAACTCGCTAACACCCTGTGTACAACCTCACCATAGCTAGGGCCTTGCTTCTCCATTCGTACCCCCTACCCTTACTGTCAGACTTAGAACCACGACAGTTGGCGCCCACCTTGGGGCAAGGCATCTTAGCGACATTTGGTGAAGTTGCGATCTCTTCTCCGACCACATTCATCATGGTGTCAGGCGGCGGTTTGGCGTTGGGCCACGAGATCCAGCTCGGCGCGCTGGTCTTCGTCGCCGACGACTCCGCGTGGCTCCAAGAAGCCCCTCTCGACGTCGAGGCTCTGCCCGCCCGCGGAACTGCGCACTTTTGCGCCGGCGCCGGCGGCGTCCTCCTGCTGCAGCCATCGACTCGGTACTCATCGTCCCCCATCCCCGCTGGACTCCCCCGCAAGCGACCCGGTCGTTCGCGGCTCCAGCGGTGGGTGAAACATGCGGTGGCCCGTCAAACGGCCACCCCACAAGTCGCGGCCATTGAGCCCGACGGCTACCTCTACGGGCCGGCCGACCAGTCGACTAGGCCCGAAGATTCCATTTCCGAATGCGGGAGTAGCGACCCCACGGCGGAAATCCTTATGGTTGATTCGCGCCGCAGCCCGCCAGGTTTTCCTTGCGATGGGAACGGCGGCAGCGGCAGTAGCGGCGGCCGATCACACGACAACGACGGTTACATCCCTCAGCCCCTCACCTCCGAGCAGAGGGCTGAGCTTTGTCGGCGCAACGGAGATGTACTTTTCACTCCCATCGTGGGAGATTCCCCAGAAGCTTTGGCTCTTGAAGCCACGCGCGTGGCCACCTTGGCCGAGCGCGCGCACTTGGAAAACATCCAACGCTCACTCGACGAACAGGCTCGCCGACTGGTCCCCGAGTCCAGCCGACGGCCGCGGCAATCGCGTTAGCACGAGACTCAGGTGTTCCGCACACCAGTCCAAAACCTCGAAGCCGCGGCTCGTATCGCGGAGTCGATTCAACCCTCCCAGTCGGGAGCTGGGAGAGGTCTTCAGCAGATCCGAGCTTTGCTCCGAACGGCTGAAGAACAAAACGCGGCTGTTTCTCAGTCGCGCAACAGGATGCACAGCAGATCGGTGGCTGCAGACACCGTGTTGTCGGCCCACAGTCCGAGATCGCCCCCGAGGCGTGAGGAACGTGGCCCGCGGCAAGACCGGCACCTGGGTCGGAACAATGATCCACTCGACCGTCGACACGGACGCTACGACCACCGTCGAGCGCCTACCCCTCCTCCGGGAAGTGGGTCACACTCGCCCCAGCGGCACGTAGGCAGGCGCCTGCGAGATGACGAGCGGAGGATCCCCCTGATCCCCGGCGACCAGGTTTCGATGCGAGGTCCATCCTTGTGAAAGGTCGAGTCGACCGTAACCGGGCATCTAGAGATGAGCGAGGCGGAGAGCAACCCAGTGGCAGCCGAGCGCCGGCCTCTGGGCCTGAATGTTTCTGTAGTGCTATCAGAGCCGCGGAGATCCCCCCCGAACTTCAGGCTGGCGGCAGGAGTAAGCAAGTTCACCGGTGAGTCGAAGCCGGACACTTGGCTGGAAGACTACCGAGTGGCCGTTCAGATCGGAGGCGGCAACGACGACGTGGCCATGAAGCACCTCCCCTTGATGCTTGGAGGCTCCGCTTGGGCTTGGCTCAACCACTTGGCCCCCAGGAGTATGTACAGTTGGGAAGAGCTCGCTCAGGTTTTCGTTCGCACCTTTGAAGGCACCTACAAGCGACCTGCTGGACTAGTAGAACTTCAACACTGCACGCAGAAGCCGAGTGAAACTTTGAGGGACTACATTCAGCGATGGACCACTTTGCATCACATGGTGGAAAACGTTTCTGAGCACCAGGCGGTGTGCGCTTTCAAGGAAGGCGTGCGCAACCGAGTGTTGAATCTGAAGTTTGGCCGAATAGGCGACATGTCCCTGTCGCGGATGATGGAGATTGCCAGTCGGCACGCCAACGGTGAGGAGGCCGATCGGCTCTACAGTGGCAAGAAACCAGTCGGACAAGACGACCAGAATCACAATCGGAAGAATAAGTGCAAGGCCGAGCCAACTGCTCAGGGAGAGGCTGAGGGAAGCCAAAGGGCTCCTGGGCCTCCAAAAAAGGAAAGGGTCAGGCTGGAGATGATATGCTCGACCAGCCGTGCCCCATTCACACGAATAAAGATGAAGAGGGAAACTTGGTATATCCTAAACACACCACTCGACAGTGCCGACTCTTGATCCAGAGTTTCCAGAAGGATCAGTCGACTGAGAAAGAGAAGGAATCGGAAGAGTCCGAAGACAAGGAAGGGGACAGAGGATACCCCCGTATCAACTCCACTTTGGTGATTTTCGCGGACGTCGAGGGCAAAAGTCGACTGAAAATCTTCAACAGAGAAGTAAACATGGTTGCCCCGGCGACCCCCTCGTTTTTAAAATGGTCAAAGACCCCCATCACATTCGACCAGTCAGATCACCCAGCGCACATTGCCACCCCTGGGCGGCAAGCACTGGTGGTCGACCCAGTTATCAAAGGCACATGCCTGACCAGAGTTCTGATGGATGGGGGCAGTGGCTTGAATATCTTGTATGCGGCAACCCTCCGGGATATGGGCATTCCGATGTCCAAGCTGAGGGAAAGTAACATGAGGTTCCACGGGGTAATCCTCGGGAAGAAAGCCGAATCACTTGGCCAGATCTCAATCGATGTAGTCTTTGGTGAGTCGAAGAATTACCAAAAGGAGAAGCTAACGTTCGAAGTGGTGGACTTCCATAGCGCCTATCACGCCATCCTGGGTAGGCACGCCTACGCCAGGTTCATGGCTCCACCATGTTACGTCTACCTCAAGCTGAAGATGCCGGGACCCAATGGCGTTATAACCGTTACTGGGAACCGTCAGAAAGCGGAAGAATGCTTCCAGAAAGGCTCGAAGATCGCCGACGAGCAAATGGCAGTAGTAGAGATGGAGGAGTACCAAAAGAGAGTGGATCCGAGGGACCTGCTAAGGGCGAAGAAGCCAGCTTCCGAGTCAGCTTTTCAGTTGGCCGGGGACACAAAACATGTGCACATCCACCCCACCGACCCCAACGTAGCACCGACCCACATCTCCACCACACTCAATAGTAAATAGGAAGAAGCGCTTATCCAGTTCCTCCGTGAGAACTGGGACATCTTCGCATGGAAACCGTCAGACATGCCAGGTGTGCCCAGGGGATTGGCTGAGCATCATTTGCGAGTCGTCCCTAAAGTGAAACATGTGAAGGAACACCTCCGTCGATCCGCTGCAGAGAAGCGAAAGGCAATTGGCAAAGAAGTGGCTCGACTCCTGGCAGCAGAGTTTATCCGCGAGATATACCACTCCGAGTGGCTCGCCAACGTCGTCATGGTCCCCAAGAAGGACAAGTCTCTCCGCATGTGCATCGATTTCAAGCACATCAATCGGCCTGCCCGAAATATCATTTTCATCTTCCTTGCATCGATCAAATAGTCGACTCGACTGCGGGATGTGAGCATTTGTCCTTTCTGGACGCGTATTCCGGGTACCATCAGATCCGTCTGTTCGTACTCGACGAAATCAAGACAGCTTTCATCACCCCCTTCGGGTGTTTTTGTTATGTCACCATGCCTTTCGGCCTCAAAAATGCCGGCGCTACCTTCATGCGCATGATCCAAAAGTGCTTGATAAAGCAAATCAGTCAGAACGTCAAGGCATACATGGATGACATCGTGGTTAAGTCACGGAAAGGTTCTGACCTGCTGACTGACCTCGCTGAGACATTCGCAAACCTCAGAAGCTACGATGTCAAGCTCAACCCGTCAAAGTGTACATTTGGAGTTCCTGGCGGCAAGTTGCTCGGTTTTCTCGTTTCCGAACGGGGAATCGACGCCAACCCAGAGAAGGTCAGCACCATCCTCCGAATGAAACGCCCCGAGCGTATTCACGACGTCCAGTAGCTTACTGGTTGCTTGGCCGCATTGAGTCGATTCATTTCTCTTCTTGGTGAGAAGGCACTGCCTCTCTACCGACTCATGAAGAAATCCGACAAGTTTGAGTGGAATCCCGAAGGCAAAGCAGCGTTTGAGGAACTCAAAGCCCTGCTGTCCACCCAACCGGTGCTCGCTGCCCCAGTCAGCGGAGAGCCTCTTCTGCTGTATATCGCTGCCACCGGACAAGTCGTCAGTACTGTACTCATGGTCGAGCGGGAAGAAGAGGGCAAGGCATACAAGGTCCAACACCCGGTCTATTATATATCCGAAGCTTCGACCCTCTCCAAGCAAAGGTATCCACATTACCAAAAGCTTGTGTACGGGATATACTTGACTGCAAAAAAGGTTGCCCATTACTTCTCGGACCATTCGATCTCAGTCGTCAGCGACGCCCCACTATCAGAGATACTAAACAACCGAGATGCAACCGGTCGAGTGGCAAAATGGGCGATTGAACTTCTTCCGTTAGATATCAAGTTTGAAGTGAAGAAAGCCATCAAGTCTCAGGCCATAGCGGATTTTGTGGCTGAGTGGATAGAACAACAGCTGCCGACTCAAGTCCAGTCGGACCATTGGACTATGTTCTTCGATGGGTCCAAGATGCTGAACGGATCCGGCGCAGGCGTGGTCCTGGTCTCTCCTAGGGGAGACAAGCTCAGCTACGTCCTTCAGATCCATTTCAATTCATCAAACAACGAGGCCGAATTCGAAGCACTTTTGTATGGGTTGCGTATGGCCATCTCACTCGACGTCCGTCGCCTGATGGTCTACGGGGATTGCGACCTGGTGGTGAACCAAGTGATGAAAGAATGGGACGTCAGGAGCCCGGCAGTGACCAGTTATTGCGCTGAAGTGCGGAAGCTTGAAAAGAAGTTCGAAGGCTTAGAGCTCCATCATGTGCCCAAAGCAAAGAATCAGCTAGCCGATGACCTCGCAAAAATTGGATCGACTCGGAGGTCTATACCCAAGAATGTGTTCCTGGAGCATCTGCACACCCCCTTTGTCAAAGAAGACCCCTTCACGGAAGAACCCCCGCAGCCAGTCAGCATGACGGATCCGACTGAGGTCGAAGTGCCTGCCGTGGTCGACTTGATCATGGAGGTCCTAGTGATTACGCCAGACTGGACTGTGGCTTATATATCATATCTGCTCAGGCAAGAACTCCTAGAAGACAAAGAAGTAGCGCGCCAGATCGTCTGCCGATCCAAGGCATTCACAGTCATCCAAGGTCAGCTCTACAGAGAAAGCGTCACCGGAGTCGCCCAGCGCTGCGTCGATCCAGAGGAAGGTCGACTGATCTTGGATGAAATCCACTCGGGAACTTGCGGCCACCACGCCTCCTCTCGGACTATCGTAGCCAAAGCATACCGAGCCGGGTTTTACTAGCCCCGCGCCAACGAGATGGCCAAGGATATTGTGGACAAATGCGCAGGTTCCCATTTCTACTCCAACATGTCACACAAGCCGGCGTCCGCCCTGAAAACCATTCCGCTAGTCTGGCCCTTCGCTGTTTGGGGCCTAGACATGGTCGGCCCCTTCAGGACAGGCAGAAGCGGATTCACCCACCTTCTGGTGGCGGTCGACAAGTTCACCAAGTGGATCGAGGCCAAGCCCATCAAGAACCTCGAGTCGAGCACCGCCATCAGCTTAATCAGGGAGCTAATATTCAGATATGGGGTCCCCCACAGCATCATCACAGACAACGGCTCCAACTTTGACTCGGATGAATTCAGAGCTTTCTGTGCTTCCCAAGGGACACGAGTCGACTACGCCTCCGTGGCAGATCCGCAGTCGAATGGACAAGCAGAAAGAGCAAATGGTTTGATTCTCCAAGGCCTAAAGCCACGGCTCATGCGTGATCTTAAGCATGCCGCCGGGGCTTGGGTAACTGAACTTCCATCTGTCTTATGGGGTCTGAGGACCACTCCGAACCGGTCAACTGGCCGCACCGCTTTCTTCTTGGTCTATGGAGACGAGGCTGTATTGGCGAGCGACATATTACACAAGGCCCCCAGAGTGGAACTCTTCTCCGAAGCCGAGGCAGAGCAGGCTCGTCAGGATGCAGTCGACCTTTTGGAAGAGGAAAGAGAGATGGCCCTGATCCGGTCGACCATCTATCAACAGGACCTGCGTCCATTTGATGCTCGCAACTTAAGAAGCTGAGCATTCCAGGAAGGAGACCTGGTCCTTCGAGTGCATCAGAAGCGTCCGCACAAGCTCGCCCCGGCCTGGGAAGGCCCGTTCATTATCACCAAGGTGCTACACAACGGAGCATACCACCTCTACAATGTAGCCCAGAAGAAAGACAAACCTCATTCGTGGAATGCGGACCTGCTCGCCGCTTTTACACTTGAAAGACTCGACGGTCGAGTTGTAATAAAGATTTCCCAATTTGTTTCAAAGACAAGATAGCAATGATCCCCTAACGATTGGTGTCCTCTAAATCCCCCAGTGGGTGCTCAGCTGCGGTCCTCTGAGCTACGCTACAAGTATAAAGCGGCTCGGTCATCCGAGCTCCGCCACAAATACAACATAGCTTGGAATCGCCTAAGTTATAAACATTCCACTCCGAGTGAAGAGCGACCCTCTCACTCGGGGGCTTAGCTGCGACCCCGTGACTTGCCTAAGTTACAATCATTTACTCCGAGTGAAGAGCAACCCTCTCACTCGGGGACTTAGCTGCGGTCCTCCAGGCTACGCTACAAGTATAAAGCGGCTCGGTCCTCGAAGCTCCGCCACAAATACAACGTAGCTTGGAATCACCTAAGTTATAAACATTCCACTCCGAGTGAAGAGCGACCCTCTCACTCGGGGGCTTAGCTGCGACCCCATGACTCGCCTAAGTTACAATCATTTACTCCGAGTGAATAGCAACCCTCTCA
>LR738714.1:407847043-407947010 GCA_902687465.1 Secale cereale
AGTTATAAACATTCCACTCCGAGTGAAGAGCGACCCTCCCACTCGGGGGCTTAGCTGCGACCCCGTGACTCGCCTAAGTTACAATCATTTACTCCGAGTGAAGAGCAACCCTCTCACTTAGGGATTTAACTGCGGTCCTCCAAGCTACGCCACAAGTATAAAGCGGCTCGGTCCTCCGAGCTCCGCCACAAATACAACGTAGCTTGGAATCGCCTAAGTTATAAACATTCCACTCCAAGTCAAGAGCGACCCTCTCACTCGGGGGCTTAGCTGCGACCCTGTGACTCGCCTAAGTTACAATCATTTACTCCGAGTGAAGAGCAACCCTCTCACTCGGGGGCTTAGCTGCGGTCCTCCAAGCTATGCTACATGTATAAAGCGGCTCGGTCCTCCGAGCTCCGCCACAAATACAACGTAGCTTGGAATCGCCTAAGTTATAAACATTCCACTCTGAGCGAAGAGCGACCCTCTCACTCAGGGGCTTAGCTGCGACCCCGTGACTCGCCTAAGTTACAATCATTTACCCTGAGTGAAGAGCGACCCTCTCACTCGGAGGCTTGGTTGCGACCCAGTGACTCGCCTAAGTTATAAACATTTACTCCAAGTGAAGAGCGACCCTCTCACTCGGGGACTTAGCTGAAGACGTCGACTCGAAGATTCGAGCAATCAAAAGAAGAGCGACAAACCAAAGGATCAAAATCAAATAAAAGCCCCGCAAAGTTTGGGCAAGAGTACTTGCGCCACAGATCCACCAGAGTTTAACGATTACAAATCCACGCGGCATTCCGCGGCAAATGTGATTAATGTATCAAAGTCATGCCTCGGGAGGAGGCGGGCTTGTAGGCACAACGAATTCATCCAGATCGATCCCATCGGCGATGTGAGTGGCGGCTTCCAGGAAAGTCTCCATAAATTACTGGAATTGGAGCTCCTTCGTGTTTGCGACCTTCAGCGCAGCGAGCTTCCTCTCCTTCACCTCCCTGCAGTGCACACGGACCAAGGACAGCGCCACGTCAGCTCCTCCCCGGGCTGCCGACTTCTTCCACTCCTGCACTCGGTCGGGAATCTCGTTGAGTCGACTCATCAGGGACTCGAGGTCGTTCTCCTGCATGATCCCCCTCCAGAGGGCGGCGTCGATTTGGGCCATCACTGCCTTCAGTCGTCCCAGATAATCCGTGGACGCAGTGAGGCGGGACTCCAGCCTCAGTGCGTTCATGGACACCTCGTCCTTCACGATGGAGTTGGTTGGGTCCAAGCCGGGCTCGACCCGTCCAGTCTCCTCTTCGAAGTTACGACAGAACTCTGCACCAAAAACAGCAAGTCGAGTCAACAAATAAGATACGGGTCGACCGATCCAACTTTAGCCAAGCCGAAGGAGGTATACCTTCGAGCACGAGGTACCATTTCTTGGTGATGTCGCCCAAATACGCCTCAAGATCAACCCTCTTCCGAAAGAGAGCCTCGTACTTGTCGTTCAGGACGGCCTTGGACTTCTTCAGCTGAGTCACCTCTTGGTTGGCCGCGTCGAGTGAGCCTCTCAGTCGGATGATCTCTGCCTCGAGCGCACCCACGGAAGCCAGCTTCTTCGCCGCCAGTTCCGACTTCTCCTGAGCCGCCTGCTGCGCCGCCGCCAGGTCTAGATCCTTTTGCTCCAAGGCTGCCTTCAGTTGACCAACCAAAGCCGCCACTGGACAGATGAACATGAAGGAACACAAGGCACACCTATCGAAAAGTCAGTCGACAAAAGATAGGAGTAAGTTACCAGCCGCATCGTCCTGCGTCTTCTTCAGGTGGTCCCGAGCCAACTGCAAGTCAAGATTAAGCTGGATTTGCTTCTTCTCAAGATCTGCAAACTTGGCCCCAAACTCGCAAGATTTCTGCATCAACACAACAAAGCAAGATTATAAGACTACAATCGAGTCAAAATACTCAACCGCAGTCTCGGGGACTACACCCAGTGGGTGCATTAAGCGTGCCCCCACTTGTTTCAATCGGCCAAGGTCAGTCCGGCGCGAGCAAAAAGAAAACCCAACAACAAGGAAGAAAAGTTCTATAGTAAGACCATGGCCGACCGCCAGCAGTCGACCACGGTCTCGGGGACTACACCCAGTGGGTGCACTGAGCGTGCCCCCACTGGTTTCACTCGGCCGAGATCAGTCCGGTGCGAGCTCAAAGAAGAGAAGAACACCCAGTGGGTGTGGTATCTCACGAAACAAAAACAGCAGATTCTCTCGAAACCAAAGACTACTTCAATGAAGACAACGTACCTGGATGTTGGCCCGAAGAGCAGAGCTGGCATCATAAGCCGCCATGCTGGCCTCATATGCCGCCTTCGTCCTCCCCATCATCACCTCCGACTGGCGAACGGCTTCTCGAGCCGCCCCACAGGGTCCTCCGGGAGGCGGTAGGTAGAGAAGTGTGATGGCCTGGCTTATTAGGGATGTTAGACTACTCACATCAATAAGGAATTCCTTCTTTTCCGGGAGCCCATTCGGATAGAACTCCAAAGTTAAGCGTGCTCAGCTTGGAGTAGTTTCAGGATGGGTGACCGACCGGGAAGTTGCTCCCGGGTGCGCACGAGTGAGGACAAAGTGCGCAGAAAAGACTAGTATTGATATGTGAGGCCAGTCTAGATCCCGCCAGGAGTAACGACCACTGGTGGGTGTGTCCGGGGCGTTACAAGTTGGTATCAGAGCCGACCCTCGCGGTTACACGGATGTTTGCGGACAGTTTGCAGTCATGTTGTGCATGACGTTTGTGACCCGTCGTGGCACACGACATGGCACATGTGCTGTCCTGGAAGCACAGACGGTTGTGCCAAGAGGGAACGTTCCTGTGGCCCGACGAGGACGTCGGTTCCTCTGAGTGAGGGTGTATGTGATGGCCTGGCTTATTAGGGATGTTAGACTACTCAGATCAATAAGGAATTCCTTCTTTTCCGGGAGCCCATTCGGATAGAACTCCAAAGTTAAGCGTGCTCAGCTTGGAGTAGTTTCAGGATGGGTGACCGACCGGGAAGTTGCTCCCGGGTGCGCACAAGTGAGGACAAAGTGCGCAAAAAAGACTAGTATTGATATGTGAGGCCAGTCTAGATCCCGCCAGGAGTAACGACCACCGGTGGGTGTGTCCGGGGCGTTACAAGAAGATGACTGATGAAGCGGCGGGCGTCGGGTCGCTCGCAGGCATGTGCGCTGGATCTACGGCACGAACCGGCGCTGAGTCGACGGCTGGAGTTCGCGCTGGGTCGACGACTGGAGCGGGCGCTGGGTCGATGACCGGCGCAGGCGATGGGGCGGGCGCTGGGTCGACGATCGGCGCAGGCGATTGGTCGACGGCACGCACGGTCGACACACGGACGGCGAAAGAGACCGTGGCTCGGGCCGCGTCCTCCTGTCGCTGGGCCTCCGAGCCAGAAGGCGTCTTCCGGCCCTTCTTCCCTGCGCGCCGGCGGTCCCCTCCCAACCGCTCCTCGTCTTCATCGTCATTCAGAAGCTCTATGATGAGGCGTGGCACTTCGAGTCAAGCGGAGAACTAAATTAAGTCGACCGTCGCCCGCGAAAGAAAATAAGGATAAGACAAGTCTCATAGAACCCACACCTGCGCGGGATGTCACGGCGTCCGTAGTCTCCTCGTCGTCTCGACCCCGGTCGATGTCCATCGAGGTCGTGGAAGCGGCGGCTCTGAAAGGTTCGCTCAAGTGATGAGTCGACGGTCGACTTCCAAGAAGCAGAAAGAAACAAGACCGAGCGGCTCTTACATGGAGGCGATGGGTACATCCACCTTGATCCTTGGCAAGGCCATCCGGGGCTTGGTGGTGGTGACCTTAGGTTGTTTGGGCATCTTCTCGGCAGGGTCAGGAGTGGCTGTTCGAGTGTGTTTGGGCGTCCGAGAGCCCGAAGGACCCGCCTGGAGACGTGCATCCCCTGGGTCGTTCTTCTCCTTGGATCGACGCTCGTCGCGGGGAGGTGACTCGACCTCCTCCCCACTGCTATAGTCTTCGCTCTCCTAAGTCTCCGCCTCCGACTTCCACTCGGCGGCGTCGCCCGTGCCCTCCTCGCCCTCCTGGTCCAAGTCCCCGTTGGGCAGCGAATACATCTCTGTGTAGATCTACAAAGAAAGAAGTTTGACCAAATATCAGTCAGACCCATCAATACAAATCACAAGCCAGTCGACAGACACGTCACTCGGAAGCAGAAGACTAACCTTGTCAGGCAGGTGGTCATCATCGAACGGGATGATCCTCCCAGACCCCCTGGGGTTGTCCTTATTCCCAGTGATGCTCTTCAAGCACTGCACCACGTACTTAGGGTCGGCCGCCTTCGGGTGGACTCGCGACGAGTCGTCGGTGCCGGAATATAGCTACATCAGGTGGTCCCGGGCTTGGAGCGGCTGGATCCTCCGCGCGAGATACGCCTCAAACAGGTCCATCCCCGTGACCCCCTGGCGGACTAACTGGACGACCCTCTCCATCAACATGTCTACTTCAGCCCTCTCAGTCTTACTCACTATCATCGAAGGAGGTGGGCTGGCTCGACCTAGAGTGAATGGAGGAAGGCCTGTCGACTGACCCGGAGTCGGACTGTCCTTGTAATAAAACCAGGTCGACTGCCAGCCCCGAATCGACTCCGAAAGGTTCATGGGGGGAAAGGCGCTCCTATTCCTAAGCTGAATCCCGAGCCCGCCGCACGCCTGGAGGACGTGCGTCTTGCTGTCACTCGGGTTCACCCTCTTGACGGTTTGCGAGCGACAGGTGAAGATGTGTTTGAACAAGCCCTAGTGCGGTCAGCAACCGAGTAAGTTCTCACACATAGAAACGAAGGCAGAGAGGGAGGCGATAGAGTTGGGCGTAAAGTAATGCAACTGGGCACCAAAGAAGATCAAGAACGCGTGGAAGAAAGGATGCAGGGGCGAAGAAAAACCTCGGTCGACGTGGGTGGCGTGGAGTACACACTCGCCCTCCTGCGGCCGGGGCTCGAGCTCTCCACCCGACGCCCACCAGGAGCCGCGGGCGATCAACCCCTCCTCCTCCAGCTCCTCCAGATCCTCCACCACGATGGTGGACCGGATCCAATCTCCCTGGATCCATCCAGCGAGGAGTCCGGACCTTGACGACGAACCGCTCCGGCCAGCTCGCCTCCCCTGCCCCGACACCGCCTTCTTGGAGCGCTCCATGGCCGCGGTCTTGTCTTTTCCCATGGCTCGCACGTCGGCGGTCGCTGCGGAGAGAGGCAGGAAGAAACGGGGGCGTAACAGAGAAGCAAGAGTGCAGCAGAGAAGCTGAGGCGGACGGGAGAAGATTGGGCGCACGGTGCCCCCCACTGCGGGCTCGGCGCGCCTTTATAACGGCCCGGTCGAGTGGCTGACCGGTGGCCCCGAGCAATCCTATCCGATCCCGTAACAGAAGCTGACGCGATACGCGGCGAAAAAGGAGGTGCGCGAATCGAGGCATTCGAAGCGCACCTCTCCGATTGATGCGGCACGTCCCGCCCCGCGCGCTTCCCCAAATTTCGAAAGCCCCGCCGAATCCGGCGACCGAAGGGCAACCGATCCCGTCGAAAACGGCACGCGCTCACGGCGCCCGACGCCTAGCGCAAAGTCCAGTCGATGCAAGGAGTCCAATCGACGCAAGAAGTCCAGTCGACACAAGAAGCAACTAATTCACTGATGGCTTTAGAATCGATCGAGGCGACCAAGACACAACTGAGGGAGCCTGCCCAAGTCACGAGCTCCAAAACAATATATCCCAAGGACGTCGAACCAAAACCAGAGCTTCCCCCAACATCCCCTTGCTCAAGCCTCAATCCATTCGGGGGCGACTGACGAGGTTACAGATCTAGGGTAGGGTCATAGGCCTGATCGAGGTACCCCACCCAAGGTCATTACCCTAGAAGATCAAAAGACAAGACCTATGACAGTGGAGACAGTCGACTGAGACGGTCCAAGGAGACACTCCACTCAATTGACTCACGTACGCAAGACGACTCAACTCCACTCGACCGGACCAGGCACTCGACCTACGAAGGTCAAACGCCACTTGGTACAGCAACGGTCCTATATTTACTCGCTGTAGTAAACACCTTAATTATCCTTTACTACAAGCGTTACCGGTAACGCCTGCCTTAATGTACATTGAACCCTTAGTAATGTGGAGCATGGCTGGGGTCCTGGCACACTATATAAGCCACCCCCTCCTCCTGTACAAGGGTTCGCACATCTGTAACACACGCATACACATATCAGTCGACCAAGCCTCCGGGCACCGAGACGTAGGGCTATTACTTCCTCAGAGAAGGGCCTGAACTCGCTAACACCCTGTGTACAACCTCACCATAGCTAGGGCCTTGCCTCTGCACTCGTACCCCCTACCCTTACTGTCAGACTTAGAACCACGACAACACCCGGTACAGGTGGGCTTGGGACAGACTAGGTGCAGTGGCCCGGTGTACCAAGTGGCACCCGGATGGTGGGCTTGGGAACCCTGTACACATGGTTTGGGGCCGTGAGCGACACCCCGGCCGGATCTCCTTACGGATGGAACACGAATAGGCGATAAACCTGGACTAGAGTCTTGTGTGGTTAGTCAGGTCGTGGCCGACACCCTCGCCAGGCTTCCGCTTGAAGGTTGCCGAGATACACGACGTGTACGTGGCGGTAAGTGGCGAGAGCGTGTGTGAGGAAGTACACCCCTGCAGGGTTAACATGATCTATTCGAATAGCCGGGTCCATGGTTATGGACTTCTTGGATGCTTACGTGGTACATAGACAAGTGAAAGTGGATACTATAAAATACTCAAGACAAGTGTGAGTGCTATTGTCAGGACCCCGATCCTAAGTCACACCGATCTAGCTGTAACACGTCATATCACTTTGCGGCCTCACGCACGGTAACCCCACGGGTGCCACCTTACCTGGCCCGGGACCGTTTGCGCATTTTGGCACACGTATATGACAGTGTCGCTAGCATCCATATGACAGAGAACCCGTGCCGACATGGCTAGTTATAAACCAAAAGTGGCACTAAATTACAGAGACAGGCATCCATGACCCAGCAACGAACGTGTCGGTCATCAACGTATGAACCCAAGTCTTAGCAAGCTACATGGACTTAAAGGAACAACGCGTGACATTTCCCCTAAGGGACAGACACATGAACGAAGAAGGACACATGCCGGCCAACCTACGTGTTCTGAGCAGTAGCAAGCTACCAAGGCTCATTGGAATCACTAGGAGGCATTTCCCTGTAAGGTAGGCTACCAAAGGAAAACAACTAGGTGTCGGATCCCACACATACCAAGCATTTCAATCATACACGCAATATGCTCAATATGTGCAAATACAACATTGCATCACAACAGAACTCTATGACTCAAAGTACTTTATTTAAAGGCTCCAAGAGCCATACATAACATATCCATACAGTAGGGGTCACATGACCCAACACTCAAGTCATACAGTCATACAAGCACAAGAGGAAGCTACATGTCTGAGTACAGACAACTTAGAAAATAAAACAGGCTTGGTGTAGCCTGACTATCTACAAGGCCCTTCACAAGCTCCAGATCTCCGTCTGGGTGCCAAGCTACTCGTTGACGTCAACGTCTATGTAGAACCCATCAGCAGGGGCAGGGTTCTCCTCTGCAACAGTTATTAAGCAAACATGAGTACAAAGGTACTCAGCAAGTCTTACCACTGAACCTATCATACATGCAACATTATCAAAGGGGGGTAGTGGAGTTCATAGCAGAATGCCAGCTTTGATCTTGGCTAACCTATACTACAACTCTCAACAGATTGCAAGATGTTATTACGAACACGAGTCCTCTATTCACCACATCAATACACTACCGAGGATCCTCTTCCGTCATCCTACGGAAGGGCCATCCACGGCACTCACACTTATCTTGAGGCTTTTAGTAGTATCCATCAACTTGTCTATGAACTATAAGAGTAACCAAGTAGTTCGTACCGCGAACAACGGCTATTCGAATAGTTTGATAACCCTGCAGGGGTGTACCTCTTCACACACGCTTTCACCACTTATCGCCGTTTACTCGGCGTGTACTCGGCAACCTTCAAGCGGAAGCCCAGCGGGGGTGTCGGCCACGACCTAACTAACTACTCAAGTCTCTCGTCCAGGTTTATTGCCTATTTGGGTTCCATCGGTGGGGAGATCCGACCGGGGTGTCGCTCACGGCCCCAAACGATGTGTATAGGGTTCCCGAGTCACCAAACGGGCAACCGGTACACCGTGCCACGTACCTGTCGCATCACAACCCACCCCGAGGGTCAGCGTTGTGCACGACCTCCAGTAAGCTATAAACACCAGAAACTAGTTGCAACTCCTGGACAGAGATCGAGGGTAATTAATAAGCCGAGAGGGTCCATTGGTTTCGGGCCCAATGCATGGTAGTAACTGCAACTTGAACCACACATACAGATCTCAGGTCCTATGGACGATTCCAATGAAACAACCCACCATGTACTCCTACATGGCCTTTCATCGATACCTTTACCAAGCGTATTCCACACTTCCTTCTCTTTATCGGTATGATCATTTCACTCTGATCCATCACCCAGATGAATCAGACCAAACACAACTCTAAGAATAGCAGGCAACATAAACAAATAGCATGGTGGATCACACATCACATGGCTCAATCAACTCCTACGCATGCTAGTGGGTTTCAACTATTTACTGTGGCAATGACAGGTCATGCAAGGGAATAGGGTTCATCTACCGCAGCAAGTAGCAGTTCACACGATGTTGCCTTAATGCAGTAAAAGAGAGCAGGAGCGAGAAGATTGGGTTTGTATAGGAATGATCAATGATTGCTTGCCTGACAAAGTAGGTGTCGGGTACTGCTCTTCAACTGGATACGCAGCAGTATCCTCGGGAGCAGGACCTAACACAGAGAATACCGACGATACAATCATTAACAAACAAATGCAACAATATGATGCATGCTCATGACATGGCAAGATGCATGTGTGTTGGCTAATGCAACTAAAGCCAGAAGGGTTTGAGCTTATTTGAATCAAAGATTCAAATTGAAGTTCAAACTATTATTTAAATAAGTGCATTATCATGTTCTTGATGTAAACAACAAGTTAACTTGTTCAAACATGCATGAAACCAATGCCATTGGAAATATTGGATTTTTCTGATCATTTTTCATATATAAATCTTTTCCATCTGAGCTATGGTTGATTTTATATGATTTTTAGAAGTTTTGGGTATTTTCTGGAATTTCCTGAATTATTTTAAATCTTTAAATCCCAGAAAAACCTTTACTGCGTCAGCATGACATCATGCTAACGTCAGGCAGTCAACAGGGCCAGTCCAAGTCAAACCTGACCAGTGGGACCCACTGGTCAGTGTCACAGTTAACTAATTAACTAATTAGAATTAAATTAACACCTAAACTAGGTTTGACTTGCGGGCAGGGCCCACATGTCAGTGACCCAGGGGGTCAAACCCGTGGTCAAAACAGGTCCAACTCGCCGGCGTTTAGCCGCCGGCGAGGCCAAACACGGCGGCGTGCTTCGGAAATCGCCTACGGTGCACGGCTCGAGCTGTGGCTAGGCGCGTTGGAAAGCCCTTGCTGTTGCGCGTCGGATGGTGGTGGTCGCCGGACCTGGGGTGGCCGGAGACGACGGCAACAAGCTCGACGGCGGCGATCGGCGTCGGGCGTGGGTGGAGGTGCGGCTACAGGGGCCTAGGCGATGCGTGCGTAGCACCTTTCGCATCTACGTGCTGCGGTGAGTGTGATGGACGGGTGCCAGTGGCCAAATGGTCACCGGAGCATCACCGGCGGCGAGCACGGCGGCGGTGCGTGCGGGTGAGCTTTGTGCAGTGCGTTTCAGGGCAAAAGAGAGCCAACGGAGAGGGGGAGGATGAAGCTAGGCTCACAGGGGTTGCAGCAGGCGCCGGAGCAAGCTCGGGGGTGGTCGGAGCTGAGCGGGACGGCGAGGGGGATCTCCGCGGCCGGAGTTGGGGAAGAAGAGGTCGTGGGCGTCTCCAGGGCGGGCGAGCGCTCGGGGCTTGGCCTGTTCGAAGCAGTCGAGGACGGCGGAGACGATGGACACCAAGGCGGGGCTCAGGGACGACGGTGGGCGCGGCTTCTACGACGGTGCGAGCACGACGGCGTCGGCCATGGCGCGGGGAGAGCGAGGGAGAGGAACTGGGGGGAGGTGGAGATGTCTGCGAGGTCGGGGATGACGTGAACGACAGAACCATCCCTCCAGGACGGCGAGGGGATGAAGCAGGTCGGCGGGCAGCTGCGTGGCGCGCAGTGCGGTCGCCGTCGAGCACCTTCCTGCCTGCCTGCCCGAGCCAAGCAGCTCGCTGGAGCGGCAGCTGGGCTGGGCCGACAGGTGGTCTGGGTGGGGCGCCATGTAAGCTTTTCTCTCTCCTTTTTTTTCTATTTTCTTTTCTGTTTCATTTCTTTTGCAGCTTTGTTCATTTAAATAAAATGCCAGAGCATTTTTTTGTAACTCATAACACTTGTCATACCTACTGTATATAATTTGAACAGTAGGAAACATTATAGTTTATGATTATTTGAGCATTTAAAATATTTTATAGCATTTAAATGCCCAAATTCAAATACCATAAGATTTAATCCAAAGCCCTAGATTGTCCTAGAAAATTGTGCACCATTTTTGGCAGAGGTTTAAGACCAAGTTAGAAATGATGAACATTTTTGAAGGGCATTTTGGGTACATTGGAAAATATTTTAGCAAACCCTAGTTGTTAGGAGAGGGGTGCTGGGGTTTCTGTTAATCCCATTTCAAGTTTCTTTGAATGTAGACATGATGCACACTCTAGTTAGGTCCTAATGCAAGTGCTAGCTAGGGATGTGACAACTCACCCCCACTTAAAAGAATCGCGTCCCAAGATTCGGGTTCCTCCGGAAAGAGGGTGGGGTACTCAAGTCGAAGACGATCCTCCCTTTCCCAAGTAGCTTCACTCTCGGAATGATGTGACCATTGAACCTTGAGAAACTTGATATTGTGGCGTCGAGTGGTGCGCTCAGTTTGATCAAGAATACGAACAGGGTATTCTCGATATGTGAGATTGTCTTGGAGATCAAGCGTTTCGTGGTCCACTCCGCGGATAAGATCCGAGAAGGAACGCCTGAGTTGGGAAACGTGGAAAACATCATGAACTCTGGAGAGGTGCGGAGGTAGTTCCAATTGGTAGGCAACTTCTCCTCGTTTGGCAAGAATGCGAAAAGGACCGATGTAATGAGGGGCCAATTTGCCTTTGATACCGAAGCGATGGGTTCCCTTAAGAGGAGTAACCCGAAGGTAAGCCTTATCGCCGACTTCAAAAGTCACAGCCTTATGATGACTATCATATTGGCTCTTTTGGCGAGACTGGGCTGTTTTCAATCTCTCACGAACGATGCGAACTTGTTCCTCTGCTTCCTGAATCATATCCGGGCCAAAGAATTGTCTTTCCCCGGTCTCTGACCAGTTAAGAGGTGTTCGACACCTTCGTCCATATAGAACTTCGAAGGGAGCTTTACCCAGGCTGGCTTGATAACTATTGTTATAAGCGAATTTGGCAAATGGAAGACATTTTTCCCATTCCATACCGAAAGAAATGACAGAGGCTCGAAGCATGTCTTCCAAAATTTGATTGACTCGTTCCACTTGACCACTTGACTGCGGATGGAAGGCAGTACTGAAAGAGAGATGAGTTCCCATAGCATTTTGGAAACTTTCTCAAAATCGGGAAGTGAAAAGACTTCCACGGTCTGAGTTAATCTCCAACGGTACACCATGAAGTGATACTATTCGAGAGACATATAAGTCTGCTAGCTGGCTAGCGGTAATACTCTCCCGAACAGGCAGGAAATGAGCTACTTTAGAGAGGCGGTCGATAACGACGAAGATAGCATTATTCCCTTTCCTGGACCTGGGAAATCCGGTAATGAAGTCCATACCGACTTTGTCCCATTTCCATTCAGGAATAGCTAAAGGTTGAAGGGTGCCAGCAGGCCGTTGATGCTCTGCTTTGACTCGACGAAAAACGTCGCAGTTAGCAATGAATTGAGCGATTTCTCTCTTCATCCTAGTCCACCAGAATCTCTGACGTAGATCCTGATACATTTTGGTACTACCGGGATGAATCGTGAGAGGAGATTCATGAGCCTCCTTAAGGATCAAACGTCTTAGGTTTCGGACTTTAGGAACCACTAAGCGGTTGCTAAAGAATACGACTCCTTGATCATCAATTGAGAAACATCCTGCAACTCCTTTCTTGATGTTCCTCTTAATACGGGAAATTTCGGGATCAGCCTTCTGTGCTTTGATGTCCTGATCCATAAGGGTAGGTTTCGCCACCAAGGTGGAAAGGAATCCTCGAGGAACAATGTGAAGGTTAAGCTTGCGAAATTCCTCGTGGAGAAGTGGTTGACTTTGTTGTAACATTAAATTGTTACAATATGACTTACGACTTAGTGCATCAGCCATGACATTGGCCTTTCCAGGAGTGTAAGTGATTCCTAAGTCGTAGTCGGTGAGCAACTCAACCCAACGTCTTTGCCTGAGATTCAAATCCGGTTGGGTGAAGATATACTTCAAACTTTGATGATCAGTGAAGATTTCACAGCGATTACCAAGAAGGTAATGTCGCCATGTTTTGAGTGCATGGACTACGGCTGCAAGCTCTAGATCTTGAGTAGGATAGTTATCCTCGTGTGGACGCAACTGTCGAGATGCGTATGCAATCACTTGACGATCTTGCATGAGAATGCAACCTAGACCTTGTTGCGAGGCGTCGCAATAGATTATAAAATCCTTGGAGAAGTCTGGTGGTACCAGTACATGTGCAGAGGTCAAGCGTCTTTTCAGTTCCTGAAAACTGGACTCGCACTGTGGGGTCCACTCAAACTTTTTATCTTTCTTGAGGAGTTCGGTTAGAGGTTTGGCAACCATGGAGAAATTCTCGACGAAGCGTCGGCAATAGCTTGCTAAGCCACGAAAACTCCTAACTTGCTTGACCGATTCAGGGGGAGTCCAATCAAGTACGGCTTGAACTCGCTCGGGATTGACAGCAATACCCTTGCCAGAGATCACATGACCTAGATAGGTTACTTCTGGCAACCAAAATTCTCATTTAGAGAATTTGGCATAAAGGCGGTGCTCTCGAAGTTTCGTCAATACCAGCCTTAAATGCTCGGCATGATCTTCCTTGTTCTTGGAGAAAATGAGTATATCATCGAGGTATACCACGACGAATTTATCCAAATACTCCATGAATATAGAATTCATTAACCGAGAAAAGGTAGCTGGGGCATTGGTTAATCCGAAGAACATGACGGTGTACTCATATTGGCCATAATGAGTAATGAAAGCCGTTTTAGGAATGTCCCCGTTCTTGATTTTGATTTGATGGTAGCCTAATCTCAAATCCATCTTAGAGAAGACTAAGGATCCAGCGAGCTGATCATACAGGTCGTTGATCCTGGGGAGCGGATACTTATTCTTTATGGTGACCAGATTGACAGGTCGGTAATCTATAACCATCCGCTCTGTTCCATCCTTCTTCTTGACGAAGAGGACGGGGCAAGCCCAAGGGGAAGAACTAGGACGGATGAAACCTTTTTGCAAGGACTCATCGAGTTGTTTCTTTAGCTCAGCTAATTCTAGTGGTGCCATCTTATAAGGTCTCCTAGAGATTGGGACAGTTCCTAGGACAAGATCTATCACGAACTCGACATCTTTGTCAGGTGGAATTCCTGGCAGTTCTTCTGGAAAAACATCCGGGAAGTCACGAACTACCGGGATATCTTCGAGTTCTGGTAGAGGGCTGGCATTAAGAGAGTAGAGCTGACGCTCAGCCATTCGGGTCAAGACATTGACTATCTTGCCGGATGGATGTGTAAGTTGAACGGTCCTAGTAAAGCAATCAATTTTGGCGTAATGAGTTGTCATCCAATCCATACCCAAAATGATGTTTATGTCCGAGGACTTGATAGCGATTAAAGATGCTAGGAAAACAAGTCTATCGACAAGGATTTCATTTCCATGGCTTACCCTAGAGGTTTGCCACTTTGAACCAGGAGTTTGAATAACCATGGAAGTAGGCATGTCACAAAAAGTCATGTTGTGCAATCGAGCATAGCTCTCAGATATGAACGAATGGGATGCTCCAGTATCGAAAAGAACAGATGCCGGATGGCAGTTTACGAGAAGCGTACCAAGGACGACGTTAGGATCCTCATAAGCTTCATCGGCAGAAACATAGTTGACATGACCACGTGCAGTGGGGATTGGCTTGACATAGTTCACCTTGCCGGTTGGCTTACCACGGCCAACGGGTTTTCCTGGCTGTTTCTGGGGACAATCACGCATGTAGTGTCCCGGTTCTCCACACTTGAAACATGTCACAGTGGTGGTGCGTGGAGCAAAGTTGGAAGGTGGTCCTCCATAGGTCTTAGCAGGTGCAAACTGTTGAGTTGGGCGAGGCGCCTCATAGGATGGCCTCGGTGTGTACTTGGGTAGCAGAGCAGTGTTAGGAACCCACACACGGCGCTTGTGAGAGCCAGAGCCAGATGAGGAACCAAAGTCTCGGGTATGCTTGCGTGTGGCCTCGAAGTCGGTCTGGCCCGTTTCAGCACTGATAGCCTTGTTAACCAACTTCTGGAAGGAAGTGCACTCGTGCAAACGTAGATCTCAGCGGAGTTCAGGGCTGAGTCCCTTGCGGAACCTCGCCTGTTTCTTGGCATCGGTGGATACTTCTTCAGGTGCATAGCGCGCCAGGTTACCAAACTCGCGGCTATAGCCATCCACAGTTAAACGGCCCTGGGTGAAATTGCAGAATTCCTCCCGCTTGCGATCCATGAGGGCTTCCGGAATGTGGTGTTCACGGAATGCCTCACTGAACTCAACCCAGGTAGTGACTTGGCCAGCAGGACGCATAGCTTCAAAGTTTTCCCACCAAAGACTGGCAGGGCCCTCAAGATGGTAGGCGGCGTAGATAACCTTGTCAGCTTCGGCTACACAGGCAGAGTGTAGCTTGTGGGTGATACTACGTAGCCAGTCATCAGCATCCAGAGGTTCAGTGGAGTGATGGAACTTTGGTGGACACATCTTGATAAAATCGTGGATTGACACCACGTCATTCCTCTGACGGAACCCAGTGTTCTGCTCTATGCGTTCCAGCAGACGGTTGGTCTCTCTCTTGTTCCGTTCTGCTTCAAGCATAACTTCCGCCAAAGAGGGTGGCTGGGGAAGATTCCCATCTCTAGCCCCACTAGCCTCACCCTGCTCCTGAGCAGCAGGAGTGTTGCGAGTGTTGACCATCCTAGGAAAATAAAACAATGGTTTAGACAAGGATGGCAAAAATTTGACATAGAAGTGCAGAATGTAATGGATGACACAGAATGCAAAGATGTTCATCCGTACGACATGGTAATATAGGAACTGCTATATATACACCAGTGGTCATACACACCATACAAAGTTTAGTACAAGCCAAGGCTAAAGTACAACTGCGGTGAAAGACGATACATCCCATCAGAGGCATTCCAAGCTCCCATACATTATTTAACTACACCTCCGGAACTCATTACACACTAAGTCATATTCCACAAGACGCGCAGGACTGTGGAGATACAACTACTGCAATAATACTACATCCACGGCCTAGCTCAGACATTCGCGTAGTAATCCTCGTAAAGATTACCACCGTAGCCTGGAAGTGGAACAGACGGATCTTGGAACTCACGAGCACTCGAAGGCTGTGGACCATAGGGACACGGATGTGGTCTCGGTCCCGATGCTGGTGGTAACTGACGCCCACGTGGAGGTGTAATACCCCCAATGTCACGCCAATCCATGCGATCAGGCAGACGAGTCCGCACAGGGTACAAATCCCGCATGTCCAGATATCCGGCGTGCACAGCAAGTGCAAGCCGTGTCAAAGTAGTCCAATGAGCGGCTCGAGTGTTATACAGCTCCATTCGGAGGGCACGGACCTCACGGTCCCTATCCTCCAACTTCTGAACAGTGGTCTGAAGCAGTGGCTCTTCATGAGCAGCATCAGTATACAGACCAGTGTAGTAGCCTTCCTCTCCGGAAAGTGAGGCTGGCATGTAACAGAACTCAGTGTTCAGCAACAGGGCATGCCTAGCACGAAGAATGGTCATCATCGAATAAGCGGCATCCTGCACTGCCATCTCGATGGTAACCCCGAGTCCATAAGACCAATGGATGGGATCATTAGCTCCGGGATATGAGGGGTATATCCGGACTGTGCAGAAATACTGACTTTGATTGAAATCCCGGTACTGTTCCTCCACAGTGTATTCAAGATACCAGCGATAACCGGTCTCAGTCATCACACAGACTAGCATGGCCGTGTGACCGGGCACATTAATGCACCGAGTCAAACGAACCACTTGGTGAGGGATGCGGCCAGACATCTGAAACACGAAATAATGCAAAGGCATTAGTGTTTCTGGAAGAAATCGGGCAGCATAACAACTGTAAATGCTCAAACAAAGATTTGAGACATCATACAAATGATAGCATAGCCACTCAACAATTCCATATCAAGGTTCCGGGTTCAACAATCATCAGACTCAAAGGATAGAAACTGAACTGAAGCTTGAAACCAACAATCCTAAGAGTCTACGGATTAATAACACGTGAACCTAGTAAGGATAAGAGGCCTAATCCTAAATCACCGTAGAAAGAATAGACAGACTCAGATCAGAAGGGCATAAGGTAAAGGATTAAAAAGAGCATTACGTTCCCTTCCACAATCAATTCCCCTACATATTACTAAGAATTTTTCTAGACTCAACATCGACCAGTTTGGCTTGAGAAACCTACAGGCAGTCCAGCTCTGATGCCAATGCTTTTAGGACCCCGATCCTAAGTCACACCGATCTAGCTGTAACACGTCATATCACTTTGCGGCCTCACGCACGGTAACCCCACGGGTGCCACCTTACCTAGCCCGGGACCGTTTGCGCATTTTGGCACACGTATATGACAGTGTCGCTAGCATCCATATGACAGAGAACCCGGGCCAACATGGCTAGTTATAAACCAAAAGTGGCACTAAATTACAGAGACATGCATCCATGACCCAGCAACGAACGTGTCGGTCATCAACGTATGAACCCAAGTCGTAGCAAGCTACATGGACTTAAAGGAACAACGCGTGACATTTCCCCTAAGGGACAGACACAGGAACGAAGAAGGACACATGCCGGCCAGCCTACGTGTTCCGAGCAGTAGCAAGCTACCAAGGCTCATTGGAATCACTAGGAGGCATTTCCCTGTAAGGTAGGCTACCAAAGGAAAACAACTAGGTGTCGGATCCCACACATACCAAGCATTTCAATCATATACGCAATATGCTCAATATGTGCAAATACAACATTGCATCACAACAGAACTCTATGACTCAAAGTACTTTATTTAAAAGGCTCCAAGAGCCATACATAACATATCCATACAGTAGGGGTCACATGACCCAACACTCAAGTCATACAGTCATACAAGCACAAGCGGAAGCTACATGTCTGAGTACAGACAACTTAGAAAATAAAACAGGCTTGGTGTAGCCTGACTATCTACAAGGCCCTTCACAAGCTCCAGATCTCCGTCTGGGTGTCAAGCTACTCGTCGACGTCAACGTCTATGTAGAACCCATCAGCAGGGGCAGGGTTCTCCTCTGCAACATTTATTAAGCAAACATGAGTACAAAGGTACTCAGCAAGTCTTACCACAGAACCTATCATACATGCAACATTTTCAAAGGGGGGTAGTGGAGTTCATAGCAGAATGCCAGCTTTGATCTTGGCTAACCTATACTACAACTCTCAACAGATTGCAAGATGTTATTACGAACACGAGTCCTCTATTCACCACATCAATACACTACCGAGGATCCTCTTCCGTCATCCTACGGAAGGGCCATCCATGGCACTCACACTTATCTTGAGGCTTTTAGTAGTATCCATCAACTTGTCTATGAACTGTAAGAGTAACCAAGTAGTTCGTACCGCGAACAACGGCTATTCGAATAGTTTGATAACCCTGCAGGGGTGTACCTCTTCACACACGCTTTCACCACTTATCGCCGTTTACTCGGCGTGTACTCGGCAACCTTCAAGCGGAAGCCCAGCGGGGGTGTCGGCCACGAACTGACTAACTACTCCAATCTCTCGTCCAGGTTTATCGCCTATTTGGGTTCCATCCGTGGGGAGATCCGGCCGGGGTGTCGCTCACGGCCCCAAACGATGTGTACAGGGTTCCCGAGTCACCAAACGGGCAACCGGTACACCGTGCCACGTACCTGTCGCATCACAACCCACCCCGAGGGTCAGTGTTGTGCACGACCTCCAGTAAGCTATAAACACCAGAAACTAGTTGCAACTCCTGGACAGAGATCGAGGGTAATTAATAAGCCGAGAGGGTCCATTGGTTTCGGGCCCAATGCATGGTAGTAACTGCAACTTGAACCACACATACAGATCTCAGGTCGTATGGACGATTCCAATGAAACAACCCACCATGTACTCCTACATGGCCTTTCATCGATACCTTTACCAAGCGTATTCCACACTTCCTTCTCTTTATCGGTATGATCATTTCACTCTGATCCATCACCCAGATGAATCAGACCAGACACAACTCTAATCATAGTAGGCAACATAATCAAATAGCATGGTGGATCACACATCACATGGCTCAATCAACTCCTACACATGCTAGTGGGTTTCAACTATTTACTGTGGCAATGACAGGTCATGCAAGGGAATAGGGTTCATCTACCGCAACAAGTAGCAGTTCACACGATGTTGCCTTAATGCAGTAAAAGAGAGTAGGAGGGAGAAGATTGGGTTTGTATCGGAATGATCAATGATTGCTTGCCTGACAAAGTAGGTGTCGGGTACTGCTCTTCAACTGGATACGCAGCAGTATCCTCGGGAGCAGGACCTAACACAGAGAATACCGACGATACAATCATTAACAAACAAATGCAACAATATGATGCATGCTCATGACATGGCAAGATGCATGTGTGTTGGCTAATGCAACTAAAACCAGAAGGGTTTGAGCTTATTTGAATCAAAGATTCAAATTGAAGTTCAAACTATTATTTAAATAAGTGCATTATCATGTTCTTGATGTAAACAGCAAGTTAGCTTTTTCAAACATGCATGAAACCAGTGCCATTGGAAAGATTGGATTTTTCTGATCATTTTTCATATATAAATCTTTTCCATCTGAGCTATGGTTGATTTTATATGATTTTTAGAAGTTTTGGGTATTTTCTGGAATTTCCTGAATTATTTTAAATCTAAAAATCCCAGAAAAACCTTTACTGCGTCAGCATGACATCATGCTGACGTCAGGCAGTCAACAGGGCCAGTCCAAGTCAAACCTGACCAGTGGGACCCATTGGTCAGTGTCACAGTTAACTAATTAACTAATTAGAATTAAATTAACACCTAAACTAGGCTTGACTTGCGGGCAGGGCCCACATGTCAGTGACCCAGGGGGTCAAACCCGTGGTCAAAACAGGTCCAACTCGCCGGCGTTTAGCCGCCGGCGAGGCCAAACACGGCGGCGTGCTTCGGAAATCGCCTACGGTGCACAGCTCCAGCTGTGGCTAGGCGCGTTGGAAAGCCCTTGTTGTTGCGCGTCGGATGGTGGTGGTCGTCGGACCTGGGGTGGCCGGAGACGACGGCAACAAGCTCGACGGCGGCGACCGGCGTCGGGCGTGGGTGGAGGTGCGGCTGCAGGGGCCTAGGCGATGCGTGCGTAGCACCTTTCGCATCTACGTTCTGCGGTGAGTGTGATGGACGGGTGCCAGTGGCCAAATGGTCAACGGAGCATCACCGGCGGCGAGCACGGCGGCGGTGCGTGCGGGTGAGCTTTGTGCAGTGCGTTCCAGGGCAAAAGAGAGCCAACGGAGAGGGGGAGGATGAAGCTAGGCTCACAGGGGTTGCAGCAGGCGCCGGAGCGAGCTCGGGGGTGGTCGGAGCTGAGCGGGACGGCGAGGGGGATCTCCGCGGCCGGAGTTGGGGAAGAAGAGGTCGTGGGCGTCTCCAGGGCGGGCGAGCGCTCGGGGCTCGGCCTGTTCGAAGCAGTCGAGGACGGCGGAGACGATGGACACCAAGGCGGAGCTCAGGGACGACGGTGGGCGCGGCTTCTACGATGGTGCGAGCACGACGGCGTCGGCCATGGCGCGGGGAGAGCGAGGGAGAGGAACTGGGGGGAGGTGGAGATGTCTGCGAGGTCGGGGACGACGTGAACGACCGAACCATCCCTCCAGGACGGCGAGGGGATGAAGCAGGGCGGCGGCCAGCTGCGTGGCGCGCCATGCGGTCGCCGTGGAGCACCTGCCTGCCTGCCTGGTCGAGCCAAGCAGCTCGCTGGAGCGGCAGCTGGGCTGGGCCGGCAGGTGGGCCGGGTGGGGCGCCAGGTAAGCTTTTCTCTCTCCCTTTTTTTTCTATTTTCTTTTCTGTTTCATTTCTTTTGCAGCTTTGTTCATTTAAATAAAATGCCAGAGCATTTTTTTGTAACTCATAACACTTGTCATACCTACTGTATATAATATGAACAGTAGGAAACATTATAGTTTATGATTATTTGAGCATTTAAAATATTTTATAGCATTTAAATGCCCAAATTCAAATACCATAAGATTTAATCCAAATCCCTAGATTGTCCTAGAAAATTGTGCACCATTTTTGGCAGAGGTTTAAGACCAAGGCAGAAATGATGAACATTTTTGAAGGGCATTTTGGGTACATTGGAAAATATTTTAGCAAACCCTAGTTGTTAGGAGAGGGGTGCTGGGGTTTCTGGTAATCCCATTTCAAGTTTCTTTGAATGTAGACATGATGCACACTCTAGTTAGGTCCTAATGCAAGTGCTAGCTAGGGATGTGACAGCTATGGATGGCCTTCTCGTAGGGAGACTGGAGCGGATCCATAGTGGTGTATTTATTGGTGAATATGTGGACTCGTGTGCACCACCTCAAAAGAGTTACTTGCAGTTGTAGTTTAGGATAGCCACCAAGTCAAAGCTGGCTTGTTGCAGTCAAACTCCACCACCCCTTTGTTGATACTGATACATATGTAGTAGTTCTGATGTAAGTCTTGTTGAGTACCTTTGTACTCCCGTTTGCTTAATTTATGTTTTGTAGAGAGACTTCAGTCTCACTAGTGGTTCCGCGTGGACTTCGACGTTTAGCTTGTTACCTCGGCTACGATCTTGTGCCCTCGGGAGGGTCTTGTAGATAGTCAGGCTTCTCAGCCTTTTTCTTTTGTAGTTGTCTGTACTCAGACATGTTATGCTTCCGTTGCCTGTATGCTCTGTATGTTGGGTCATGTGACCCCTCTTTGTAATAAATGCTATGATGGCTCTTCTGGGCCTTTATCTATATGAGTTGTTGAGTTATGTTGTGATGCCATGTTGTACAACACATACTAGCATGTTATGCGTACGTGTAATGTGTATTGCTATGTGTGGGATCCGACACCTAGTTGTTTACCCTTGGTAGCCTATCTTACAGGGAAATGTCTCCTAGTGCTTCCACTGAGCCTTGGTAGCTTGCTACTGCTCCGGAACACTTAGGCTGGCCGGCATGTGTCCTTCTTCATTCCTGTGTCTGTCCCTTAGGGGAAATGTCACGCGTTGTTCCTTTAAGTCCTTGTAGCTTGCTACGACTTGGGTTCATACGTTGATGACCGACACGTTCGTTGCTGGGTCATGTATGCCTGTCTCTGTAATTTAGTGCCACTTTTGGTTTATAACTGGTCATGTCGGCCCGGGTTCTCTGTCATATGGATGCTAGCGACACTATCATATACGTGTGCCAAAATGCGCAAACGGTCCCGGGCCAGGTAAGGTGGCACCCGTGGGGATACCGTGCGTGAGGCCGCAAAGTGATATGATGTGTTACAGGCTAGACCTGTGTGACTTAGGATCGGGGTCCCGACACACATGCCATCTGAACCCCGATCTGGCCGCCACGTGCCCCTCATGCATCGAGGATGGCAGGCGGTGCACGCAGAGAGTGTGGGCTTTAACACTGGGGCGGGGGGGGCGGGCGCCGCTGATTGGAGCAGCGGGTCGGTCTCATTTTCTTGTGCCTCCGGCGCTTGGACCGGTTGATTCAGGCGGTCGCCCTTCTATAAAGAGGGGTGAGAGGGACAGTGCTCCCCCACTCCACTCATGCTCTTCCAATTCGATTCCTTCCCTTCCCAAGTTATGCCGACAGGGCGTGGTCGTGGCCGTGCCCCTGCGGAGGCGACCAGGTCATCCTCTCGTCAGAGAGCGGCGGTGGTCAAAGAAGAGCGGGATGCCCGAGACGAGGGCCATGCTGGAGGTAGAGGCATCGGTCGGGGTAATGGTTGGCGAGGCGGTCGAGGCAGAGGCGGGCGAGGTCGGGGGACACCCGCGCTGGCATCATCTCCGTCTCCATGTTCTCCGCCGTCTCCTCCTGCCTCACCACAAGGCTATGTCGGGGACACGGCGCTGGAGTTCATCTTGCAACTACGCGAGCCACCGCGCAGTCGCCTCCGTCTTCCTGAATCGTTTGCGAGGGTGTTGGAGGTCGACCAGCCATTGTCAGCGTCCTGGGAACAAGGGTACCCAGACATGCCTGTCTGCGGGCCGCAGCGTGCTCCTGCCACGGCCTGGTATGGCCCAGATGATCGACCAGCTGTTCAAGACCCTCGCGAGGGGGCTAGACCTCGCGAGGAGAACGACGTCAATACCCTCCCGGGAGCGGCCTCCGGTAGGTTGCTCAGGAGGGGCGGAGAATCCAAGTCCAAGCCTGCCTCAGGAGGAGGCAGTGACGCAAGAAATGACACACCGCGCCAGCGGGTTCCAGCACGTGCCAGCAGCACAGTTGCCGTTTTGGTGCAAGGGGGACAGCGTAGGCGCAGGTTCCCGAGAAGCAGGACAAAGGTTTCTCCATTGGTGCAACAAGACCGAAGACCGCAAGGACGACCAGGAGGATGTCACCGCCGATCCCACCACCGCGTCACCGCCTGATCCTTTTACAGGCGAAGACTTCTTTTGTCAGGATAGGAACGTCCTTGTGTTCCCGCTCAAAATGGCCGTTGTGGGATCCCTTCCCGCGTAAACATTTCGGGGGAAGAGAACCCTGGCCGCCTATATAAGTAGCTCGGATCCCCACTATGAACCTGAGGGAGATTAGATCCAGAAACTCTGCCCTCGCATAAGGGAGCAAGAACTCTTGCCTCCTGACCTTCCTGAGCTCTCCTCCTGAGCTCAGGAACCACTGTACTCATCCATATTTAATCCCTCCCGAGGGGAATCCACCAAAGCAGGAAGTAGGATTTTACACCACAAGGTGGCCTGAGCCTGGGTAAACTCTTGTGTGCTTTACTTGTTATCCGCTTGAATCTCATCACAAGATGAAGGCAAGACGCTAGGTAGACGTGAGTGGGAGCGATCTTCGTTCACGCCCATGTGTTCGAACTCTTGGGTTTGCGGAGCCCGTAATCTGACATTTGGCGCGCCAGGTAGGGGGCGTGGCGAAATATCGCCTCTCCGACAACCTCACCTCCCCTCTCCTTCTCTGTGCCACCGCATCCGCGTGGAGGCACTCTCCCCGTCGTCCGAGCGGCATCAACGGGCCGTGCCACCCATGGGCGCTTCGCCTCCTTCCGCGACGACGTTCTCGCCGGCCGGGCCACCGGAGAGTGGCCTGCTCCGCCACTCCCGCTCCCTGTGGCCACGCCGGCGACGGTCTTGGTGGCACGACGGCTGCCCCGGCACCGGCCACCCAAGGGAGAGCTCGACACTCGAGCCGCCCGCGGCGGCGGGTGATGACCAACAAGTGTTGGGGATCTATCATAGTCCTTTCGATAAGTAAGAGTGTCAAACCCAACGAGGAGCAGAAGGAAATGATAGGTAGTTTTCAGTAAGGTATTTTCTGCAAGCACTGAAGTTATAGGTAACATATAGTTTTTGTGATAAGATAATTGGTAACAAGTGACAAACGGTAAAAGTAAATAAGGTGCAACAAGGTGGCCCAATACTTTGTGTAGCAAAGGACAAGCCTGGACAAACTCTTATGCAAGGTAAAGTGCTCCCAAGGACATATGGGAATTATCGTCAAGATAGTTTTCATCACGGTCATCTGATTCGCGTTCGGTACTTTGATAATTTGGTTTGTGGGTGGACCGGTGCTTGGGTGCTGCCCTTACTTAGAAAGCCTCCCACTTATGATTAACCTCTAGTTCAAGCATCTGCAACTACAAAAGAAGTATTAAGGTAAACCTAACCATAGCCTGAAACATATGGATCCAAATCAGCCCCTTACGAAGCAGCGCATAAACTAGGGTTTAAGCTTCTGTCACTCTAGCAACCCATCATCTAGTTATTACTTCCCAATGCCTTCCTCTAGGCCCAAATAATGGTGAAGTGTCATGTAGTCGATGTTCACATGACACAACTAGAGGAGAGACAACATACATCTCATCAAAATATCGAACGAAGACCAAATTCACATGACTACTAATAGCAAGACTTCTCCCATGTCCTCAGGAACAAAAGTAACTACTCACAAGACATAATATTGTTCATGATCAGAGGGGTATTAATATGCATAATGGATCTGAACATATGATCTTCCACCAAATAAACCAACTAGCATGAACTACAAGGAGTAATCGACACTACTAGCAACCTACAGGTACCGATCTGAGGTTTGGATACAAAGATTGGATACAAGAGATGAACTAGGGTTTGAGAGGAGATGGTGCCGGTGATGATGTTGATGAAGATAGACCTCCCCAAGATGGGAGAGTTGTTGGTGATGACAGCGGTGACGACTTCCCCCTCCCGGAGGGAAGTATCACCCCTCGAGGCAGGGGGCGCGCCTTGGGAAGGGGGCGCGCCCCCCACCCTCGACGCCCGCCGGTGGCCCCTCCTGTGGGTTTCTTTCGCCAGATATTTTTTATATTTTCCGAAATGATGTTCTGTGGAGTTTCAGGGCTTTTGGAGTTGTGCACAATAGGTTTCCAGAGTTTGCTCCTTCTTTAGCCCAGAATTGCAGCTGCCGGCATTCTCCCTCTTCATTTAAACCATGCAAAATAAGAGAGAAAAGGCATCAGTATTGTGACAAAACATGTATGAACAACCCATAATGCAATAAATATCAACTTATAAGCATGATGCAAAATGGACGTATCAACTCCTCCAAGCTTAGACCTCGCTTGTCCTCAAGCGAAAGCCAATATCAAAAAATATGTCCACATGTTTAGAGATAGATGTGTCGATAAAAACAGAATACGGACATGAGGGCATCATGATCATTCTCATAACAGCAACTTATATATATATATATAGTCATATGATCATTATGCTAAAGTAACAATTCATCCACAATATCAAATACGAATCATAAACTTCATTGGAAACTAACAAACTTTGGTCTCGGTCATTGAAGCAATTGCAATTTATCGTAATATAGGAAAGAGTCAATATAAGAGCTTTTCAGCAAGCCTACATACTCAACTATCATATAGTCTTTCACAATTGCTCACGCTCACACAATACTTATGTTTATGGAGTTTTAATCGGACACAGAGAAAGATAGGGGCTGATGGTGTTGCCTCCCATCCTTTTACCTCAAGGGTAATGTCAACAGTAATAGATCATGAAAACTTACATCCAAGTGGGTATATATGTCAGGATCTTTCCAACGCAATGTGCTTGCCAAAGGATAAAATGTAAAAAGGAAAGATGGATTTCACCTTGAGACTTATAAGACAAGAATAAAAGATAGGTCCTTCGCAAAGGGAAGCAGAGTTTGTCATGTGTTTTTATGTTTGGATGCACAAAGTCTTAGCATAGAAGAACTTCGCTTTATATTGCCACTTGTGATAAGGACCTTTATTATGCAGTCCGACGCTTTTATTACTTCCCTATCACCAGTTCATATAAAGCTAATTTCTCCCACACTAATAAATCATACATATTTAGCAGGTTTGCAACATGACAACTTACTTGGAAGGATCTTTCTCAATCCATAGGTAGGTATGGTGGACTCTCATGGCAAAACTGGGTTTAAGGATATATGGAAGCACAAGTAGTATCTCTACTTAGTGCGAGGAGTTTTGGCTAGCATGAGGGAGAAAGGCAAGCTCAACATGTTTGAAGATCCATGACAATATACTTTATTTCGGATATAAGAAGACATAACCCATTATGTTGTCTTCCTTGTCCAACATCAACTCTTTAGCATGTCATACTTTAATGAGTGCTCATAATCATAAAAGATGTCCAAGATAGTATATTTGTATCTGAAGCCTCTCTTCTTTTATTACTTCCTATTAATTGCAATGATGACCAAAACTATGTTTGTCACCTCCCAACAACTTTTATTTATCATACTCTTGTATGTGAGGTAATTACTTCGCATAAGATCGATATGATCTCTTTGATACTCTTTTTGTTTTCTTTCTTTGTATCATGACCCGAGTAAGGAAATAAAGTCCTTGACTCAACACTAATCTTTATTATATAGCTCATGGACTCGATTACAAAGGATAAAGCTCACAAAGCAAAAGCTCACAACTAGATCATGCTAACTTTATTCTAATAGATCAAGATACTACCAAAAGGATCAAACTAAGTAAAACGGTAAAGATAGGAGTGATGGTGATACGATACCGGGGTCACTCCCCCAAGCTTGGAAGTTGCCAAGGGGAGTGCCCATACCCATATGATTATGTCTCCTTCTTCGGGGCTGGTGATGATGGAGTTGTTGCTGCTGTAGGATTGTTCCTCGTCTTCCAAAGCATGGGCTCACCATCGTAGAAGGATGATCGAGTCTCCGGGATACTCAAATCTGCAGCCAAACTCATGTTCTTGAATCTATATTCATACTCACAGTTTTGGTTCTGCAGGTCATAGATCTGGGCTTGTAGGTGATCGATCTTCTCTTGAAGATTAGAGATGGCTCCCCGGAAGATCCTCGAGTCCATCTTGAGGTTGTTGGCAAGCTCCGAGATCATCATGTGGTTGGCGTCGAGTCCTTGTTCCACCATACCTTGGCCATTGAAAACTTTTTGCTCCATTGTTGCGAGTCTTGTCTCCACGCTTCCGGTCCTTCTCGGCCCCACAACATCACGGATGTGCAGCACCCCCTCATGCAACTCCATGGTTTTGGGGTGGTGCAGCACCTCCGCAAGGTAGGGGTTGATGACCTTCTCGAAGAACTTGTCCTTGGGGGTGTTGGAGAACGCCATGATGATCTAGATATGTCAAAAACAGCAGCTCGAAACGAAAACAGAGGATTTCTGCGTGATACATAGCTCAAAACCTTCGGGAATATATATAATGAATTTTTCCAGAACGAAAGGAGTAGCCCACAAGAAAACGGAGTCCAGAGGACACACGGGGTGCCCTCGAGGCAGGGGGCACGCCCTGTGAAGGGGGCGCACCCCCTACCCTCGATGAGGCCCCGTGTCTCCTCCAGACTGCGGTTTATTTTTCTATTTTTCTAAATATTCCAAAACGGAGTAAAATTGCCTTTAGAACTGTTTTGGAGTCGGTTTACTTACAGTATCACGTACCTCTTCCTTTTCGGAGGCTGAATTGCTCTGGAAAGTGTCCCTTATGTATTCCTCCGGGGATATGGTTTCAATAATATTAGTTTCAACATTTATAGGATTACCTGAGATATAATGTTTGATCCTTTGACCATTCACCACCTTCGGATTTGTGCCTTCGAAGTTGTTGATTTTTATGGCACCGGAACGATAGACCTCCTCGATAACATAAGGTCCCTCCCATTTGGAGAGAAGTTTTCCTACAAAAAATGTTAAACGAGAGTTGTATAGCAAAACATAATCACCTACGCTAAACTCACGCTTTTGTATCCTTTTGTCGTGCCATCTTTTAACTTTTTTTAAATAACTTGGCATTCTCGTAGGCCTGGGTTCTCCATTCATCGAGACAGCTAATATCAAATAGCCTCTTTTCACCGGCAAGTTTGAAATCATAATTGAGCTCTTTAATAGCCCAATATGCCTTATGTTCTAGCTCAAGAGGTAAGTGACATGCTTTTCCATATACCATCTTATATGGAGACATACCCATATGATTTTTGTATGCAGTTCTATAGGCCCATAATGCATCATCTAGTTTCTTGGACCAATTCTTTCTAGACCAATTAACTGAAATTTCACAAGATTAATTTCAACTCCCTATTACTTAGTTCTACTTGACCACTAGTTTGTGGATGATCAGGTGATGCAATTCTATGGT
Source organism: Secale cereale (assembly GCA_902687465.1). NCBI lineage: Eukaryota > Viridiplantae > Streptophyta > Magnoliopsida > Poales > Poaceae > Secale > Secale cereale. Next base: position 407,875,334 of record LR738714.1, read on the forward strand.
TGACATCATACTTAGCAAGCATCTTACGGAGAGCACCATGAATAAAGTGTGAACCACCATCAGTCATTAGATATCTACGGACTCCAAACCTCGGAAATATAACTTTTTTCAGCATCTTAATAGAGGTGTTATGATCAGCACTACTAGTTGGAATAGCTTCTACCCACTTAGTAACGTAATCAAGAGCGACTAAAATATGTGTGTAGACATTAGAGGCAAGAAAAGGTCCCATATAATCAAAGCCCCAAACATCAAATGGTTCAATAACGAGTGAATAATTGATAGGCATTTCTTGATGTCTACTAATATTACCAATTCTTTGACATTCATCACAAGATAAGACAAACTTACGGGCATCCTTGAAGAGAGTAGGCAAATAAAAATCAGATTGCAATACCTTGTGTGCAGTTCTATCTCCCTCATGGTGTCCTCCATAAGCTTCGGAGTGGCACTTGCATAGGATCTGTTCCTTTTCATGCTCAGGTACGCAACGTCTAATAATACCATCTACTCCTTCTTTATAAAGATGTGGGTCATCCCAGAAGTAATGCCTCAAATCATAGAAGAACTTTTTCTTTTGCTGGTATGTGAAGCTAGGAGGTATAAACTTAGCAACAATGTAATTTGCATAATCAGCATACCATGGAGCATTACGAGAAGTATTTATGACAGCTAGTTGTTCATCAGGAAAGCTATCATTAATATGTTGTGGGTCATCAAGTATATTCTCTAACCTAGGCAGGTTATCCGCTACGGGGTTCTCAGCTCCCTTTCTATCAATAATATGCAAGTCAAATTCTTGCAGCAAGAGGACCCATCTAATAAGTCTAGGTTTAGCATCTTTCTTTTCCATAAGGTATTTGATAGCAGCATGATCGGTGTGAATAGTTACTTTAGAATCAACGATATAGGGTCTAAACTTATCACAAGCAAATACAACTGCTAAGAATTCTTTCTCAGTGGTAGCATAATTTCTTTGGGCACTATATTGAATTTCACTAGCATACTGGATAACATTCAATTTCTTATCAACTCTTTGACCTAGAATAGCTCCTACAGCATAATCACTAGCATCGCACATAATCTCAAAGGGTAAATTCCATTCAGGAGGCTGGTCAATAGGTGCAGAGATCAATGCTTTCTTAAGTATTTCAAATGCTTCTAGACAATCGTCATCAAAGACAAAAGGAATATCTTTCTGTAAGAGATTAGTTAGAGGCCTGGAGATTTTGGAGAAGTCCTTAATGAACCTCCTATAAGACCCGGCATGACCAAGGAAACTTCGTATACCTTTGATGTCCTTCGGGCATGGCATCTTTTCAATAGCATCAACCTAAGCTTTGTCAACTTCAATGCCTCTTTCAGAAATTTTATGTCCCAAGACAATGCCTTCATTAACCATAAAGTGGCACTTCTCCCAATTCAAGACAAGGTTACTGTCTTCACATCTCTGCCAAACTCGATCAAGGTTGCTTAAGCAATGATCAAAAGAAGTTCCGTAAACGGAGAAATCATCCATGAATACCTCAACAATCTTTTCACAAAAGTTAGAGAATATAGCCATCATGCATTTTTGAAAGGTAGCAGGTGCATTACTTAAAACAAAAGGCATACGTCTATAAGGAAAGGTACCGAAAGGACAAGTAAAGGTGGTCTTTTCTTGATCCCCTTTTGACACAGGTATTTGAGAGAAACCAAAATAACCATCTAGAAAGCAGAAATGAGTTTGTTTGGATAACCTCTCTAGCATTTGATCAATAAATGACAAGGGGTAATGATCTTTCTTAGTAGCTTTATTTAACTTACGGAAATCATTTACCATCCTATAACCTGTAACTATCCTTTCCGGGATCAATTAATCTTTATCATTAGGAACGACAGTCATACCTCCTTTCTTAGGAACACAATGGACAGGACTTACCGACTGGCAGTTAGCAACTGGATAGATAATACCTGCCTCTAGAAGCTTTAGTATTTCCTTCCTTGCCACTTCTCTCATCTTAGTATTTAACCGTCGTTGATGATCAATAACTGGTTTAGCATTTTCTTCCAATTTTATCTTTTGTTGGCATATAGTGGGACTAATGCCCTTAAGATCATCCATAGTGTATCCAATAGCAGCTCGGTGCTTCTTCAAAGTTTTCAATAATCTTTCTTCTTCCTGCTCTGAAAGGTTAGCACTAATAATAACAGGATATATCTTCTTTTCATCAAGATAAACATACTTAAGATTATCAGGTAAAGGTTTAAGTTCAAACACGGGATCACCCTTGGGTGGAGGAGGATCCCCTAGGATTTCAACAGGCAAGTTGTTTTTCAATATGGGTCCCTGTTTAAAGAATATTTCATCTATCTCCCTTCTCTCATTCATATGCATATCATTTTCATGGTCTACTAAGTATTGTTCTAAAGGATCATTAGGTGGCACGACAATAGAAGTGAGACCAATAAGTTCATCCTTACTGGGTGGTGCCTTTTCAAGGGGTTGTCTACGGAATTTAGCAAAGTTAAAATCATGAGACATATCCCCTAAGCCGACAGTGACAATATCTTTCACGCAGTCTATCTTGGCATTAACAGTATTCAAGAAGGGTCTGCCAAATATAATGGGACAGAATGCATCTTGTGGGGAACTAAGAACAAGAAAATCAGTAGGGTATTTAACCTTCCCACACAAGACTTCAATATCTCTAACAATCCCAACTGGTGAAATAGTATCTCTATTAGCAAGCTTAATATTAACATCAATCCCTTCTAACTTAACAGGTGCAATATCATGCATAATTCGTTATACAAATCAAGAGGGATAATACTCGCACTAGCACCTACGTCGCATAAACCATGATAGCAATGATCTCCTATCTTGACAGAGATAACAGGTAAGCCCACAACAGGTTTATGTTTATTCCTAGCATTGGGTTTGGCTATCCTAGCAGAATCTTCTTGGAGATAAATAACATGTCCATCTAAATCTTCTACCAAGAAATCTTTAACCATAGCAACACTAGGTTCAACTTTAATTTGCTCAGAGGGTGTAGGTGTTCTACTATTACTCTTATGAACTACAATTGAAGCTTGAGCATGATCCTTTATCCTAACAGGGAAAGGTGGTTTCTCAATATAGCGATAGGTATAACAGGACCAACATTATAAGTGATAGTCTTTTCTTCAACTTTAATAGGTTCAACAACTTTTACTTCAATAGGGGGATGGTATTTAAACCACTTCTCCTTGGGGAAATCAACATGAGTAGCAAAGGAATCACAGAAGGAAGCTACTATCTCAGAGTCAAGCCATATTTAGTGCTAAACTCACGGAAAACATCGGTATCCATAAAAGCTTTAACACAATCAAACTTAGGGGTCATACCTGACTCCTTACCTTCGTCGAGATCCCAATCTTCAGAGTTGCGTTTAATTCTTTCCGATAAATCCCATTTCAAGTCAATAGTCTTCATAGTAAAAGAGCCAGAACAAGAATTATCGAGCATGGTGCGATTATTGAGAGAAATCCGAGCATAAAAAATTTGGATGATCATCTTTCTTGAAAGCTCATGATTGGGGCATGAATATAACATTGAATTAAGCCTCCCCCAAGCTTGACCGATGCTTTCTCCTTCGCGAGGCCAAAAATTATAAATATAATTACGTTCACGATGAACCTAATGCATAGGGTAGAAGTTCCGATGAAATTCCAACTTCAGACGATTATAGTTCCATGATCCCATATCATCGCATAGCCTAAACCATGTCAATGCATCTCCCTTCAAAGATGAAGGGAAGAGCTTTGTCGGTGTACTAAGGTAGGGGTACCTTAGTACCCAAACTTGTGCACGGGCAGTAGCAGCTTCCCGCGGCAGGGCCTACCACGCGCTTGCCGGAGACCTTCCTGCTCCATATAAAACCATTCAAAAATAAAGTATGCAAGACAGAAGATCAAGACCCCGGCAACTGGAGCTTGCCGGGAAGGCCGTTCCAGGCTCAAGATTACCTCACTCACGCAAGGCCCTGGCAAGAGGAGCTTGCCAGGAAGACTAGAAGATTGCGTTACAGAAGACATGCCTCGGCGCAACATGTGCCCCGGCAGGGCCCGGGGAGCGACAAGCTTCAGAGCCCGACAAGCTCCCGGGCCCGGCAAGGTCAAGACCCCGGCAAGGTGCTTGCCGGGGAGAGTCGTGCTGTGTGCCCGCGCTCCAGCTCATCGAACCACGCGTCGCACTGGGGCCATTCCAGGGACGCGTGGCGGATGGCTATGCAGCCTGGGGGACACGGTGGCAATCCACGGTGGTAAAGCCATCGCCGTGGCAAACGGAGACGCAAGGGCGGGCGCTTTTGGGGTCGACGGTGACGGGCATTAAATGCTCTTGTCCCCCACTGTCAAAGTAGGTAGCGACCACTGTTCACGCACTGTAGCTCCACTATTCCTGCACTGTTACAACTACCACCACTATTACCTTTTTACCCTTTCTCCTACGTTGACACCTGTCGGTGACCCCTTGCACTATAAAAGGAGGCCCATGCACAACGTGGAGGGGGTTCGGAACCTAGTTCGCTCACTCGCTTGGTGTAGCTAGTTCTTCAAGCTCCCGAGCTCCTCAACTCAATACAACTAAGCAGGAGTAGGGTTTTACGCGTCCATCGCGGCCCGAACCTGGGTAAACTGCCCGCGTGCTCTCCACGATCTGCTCTTCGTGCTCCCTCCGCCCTCTTACCGCACGAACAAGGGGCTCCGGTCCCATAGGTGCTCGTGGTGGACAGTTTCCCCTGACATCTTTGGCGCGCCAGGTAGGGGGGCGTCGAGGTTGTGCGAACCTGATCCGGCGTTCAGGCGGGCGCACTCTTCATCAACCTCTCCAGTTTCATCAGCAACCTCATCGGCAGCAGCAACATGGCCCTGAAGAAGAAGGCTTCGGAGGTCGCAGGCCCGTCTGCGTCTCATCCGCCGCCACCGGAACCAACGGTGGGCGGGGGAGACGCCGTCGGAAGGGTGGTCGCCGGCGAGGAGACTCGCGGCGCCACCAAATCCAAGGACAGGACAGATGACCGAGCCTCGGTCTCCATGGACGCGCCACGTCCATCTCAGCAAACAACGACCCAGCAGCGCCATACCACAGGAGGTGGCATCCGCTTGCTGGGCCAAGGGCAAACCGGAGGTTCGCGGGACGCCCCGGACCACCGTCCGGGCACAAGCAAAGCGCGGACGCCAGGGCGGGACCCTGCTCCTTCTAACCCTGTTAGAAGTCCGAGCGTATCCCGCTCCTCGCACCGCTCGCCCCCGCTCCCCTCCACTCCAGCAGAAGCGCTCGCAAGGGCGCAACTACTCCTCGACTTCCCTCCAGTGGCAGACAAGGCCGAAGACTGGAGGGCAACCATCCAGAGCCTGATCGCCTTCGCCAACAACGATACGCCGCAGCAGCCGGCGACCTCGCGGCCACGGCAAGTCGAGAAGACGAAGGCCGACGGCGACAAGACCGCCGGGGGTGCAACCACCGTGCACTCCCCGCCGCAGAAGCAGAAGACGCCGCCCCGCCGGAACAACGCCGACGACGGCTCCACGGCGTCGTCGGATCCGCGGGCTCATCGGGACCAGCGCCAAGTCCTTGACGACCGGCGACAAGAAGACGCTCGAACGACGATCGAGCGCCGCCGAGAAGCTCGGCGACAATCAGATCAGCGAGCTGGAGCCGCTGTCGACACGCGCGCGCCCGGTGAACCAGGCGACTTGCCGTACGCGGCAGGTTGCCTTGCGTTTACCCGCGAGCTGCGGCGCGTCCAGTGGCCCAGCATGAAGAACTTCAAGCCCGACGTACCGGAGAAGTACGACGGCAAGACGCACCCCTCGGAATTCCTCAGCATTTACACCATCGCGGTGCAGGCTGCCGGGGGGCGCGACGAGAAGATATTGGCAAACTACTTCCCGCTAGTGCTTAAGCCGAACGTTCGTTCTTGGCTTATGCACTTGCCGGAAGGCTCCATTTCTTCTTGGGCAGATCTTTGCCACCAGTTTGTTGGCGCCTTCACAGGCGGCCACAAACCTCACGGCCAGGAGAGCGATCTCCACATTCTGGCCCAAAAGGAAGGAGAACCCCTGCGCAAGTACATCCAGCGCTTCAGCCGCGTACAGCACAACATCCCCGACGTCCACCCTGCTGCGGTTATCAGTGCGTTCCACCAGAACGTACGTAACCGCCGCATGCGTGAAGAGATGGCTATGACCAAGATACGGGATGTCAGCGAGCTCTACGCTCTAGCTGATAAGTGCGCACGCGCTGAAGAGGGGAGGAGACTCCCCGGAGAGGATACCGGCGCGGGGGGAAGCGACAGCGACGACGCCGCCCCGGCAAAGAAGAGCCGGCGGCGGAACAATAAAAGGAAGAACAAGAAGGAAGTGCTTGCCGTCGAGAAGTCCGGCAAGGAGGCTCCCGCCAAGCAAACACAGACTGGCGGCTCCGGCAAGGAGCCTGCCCCTGTAGCGGCAGCCGACAAGCAGGACGGCTCCGACAAGCAATACTGCAAGATCCACCGCACCAAGGGCCACGACCTCTCCAACTGCAAACGCGTCGAGTACCTCGTCGAGCAGCAGAAGGCTGAGTACGAGAGGCGCGACAAGGAGAAGGCCCAAGGTGGCGGGGGAGAGCCTAGCAAGAAGCGGCCATTCAATGGCCGGGGAGGACGCCGCGGCAAGGCCAAGCAGCGGCAAGGTGACCGACCTCCCCGGGGCCACGACAAGGATGAAGAAGACGACGACGATGACATGGAGGATGAAGATAACAGCGAGCAGGAGTTCCAGAAGGCCACGGAGGTCCTGTGCGTCGACGGTGGCGCCTCTCTGCACACCTCCCACCGCCAACTCAAGCAGTGGGTGCGGGAGGTGAATGCAGCAGAGCCGCCCGTGGAGTCGCGCAGGCTCCTCAAATGGTCCAGCACGCCCATCATTTTTGATCTTGAGGATCACCCTGACCGCACCACTGCGGTCGGGTGCTTGCCGATGCTGGTCTCACCCACCATCCGCAACCTCAAGGTCACCAAAATGTTGGTTGACGGCGGGGCCGGGCTGAACTTGATCTCCTCTGCTGTGATCAAGAAACTCCAAATCCCAGATGGCGAGCTCGAAGAGACCGGTTCTTTCCAAGGAATCAACCCGGGGAGGAGCAAGCCCAAGGGGAAGATAACTCTGCCAGTGACCTTTGGCGGGGAGCTCAACTTCAGAACTGAGCGCATTACCTTCGACGTCGCCGATATTCCATTGCCATACAATGGGATACTCGGCCGTCCCGCCCTCGCCAAGTTCATGGCAGCTTCCCACTACGCCTACAACGTACTCAAGATGCCGGGGCCGATAAGAGTCATCACTGTCCATGGCGACAAGAAAGATGCGCTTCTCTGCGCCGACAAGATCTACCGGGACGCAGCAGCCGCAGCAGAGAAGGATACACTTGCCGCTGAAGCTCCCGGGGGGAAGAAGACGAAGACCAAGTCCGGCAAGTGCTTCGGGGCCCACTCCGGCAACCGCACCTCTTCGGAGTGCTGCGCAGCCGTCGAGGACGTTCCATCGAGCTCCACCGGCAAGTGTAGGAAGGGAATGGCCGCTCCACCGGCAACCAAGAAGGTGTCCGCCAAGGAGGACGGCACTGGTGGTACCTTCACCATCAGTGCCACACTTGACAGCAAATAGGAAAGCGCGCTCGTTGCCTTCCTGCGGGCGAATGTCGATGTGTTTGCATGGCAACCATCTGACATCCCCGGTGTTCCCAGGAAGGTAATTGAGCACAAGCTTGCTGTTTGTCCTCATGCGCGGCCCATCAAGCAGAAGGTGAGGAAGCAAGCCGTGGAGCGCCAAGAATTCATTGCTGAAGAAATCAAGAAGCTAGAGGCAGCAGGCCTAGTTAGAGGTGTGATCCATCCGACGTGGTTGGCAAACCCAGTCGTCGTGCGCAAGGCCAATGGGAAGTGGAGACTGTGTATAGACTTCACCGATGTGAATAAAGCATGTCCCAAGGATCCATTCCCTTTGCCGCGCATTGACCAGATCGTTGACTCCACTGCCGGATGTGAGCTACTCTCTTTTCTTGATGCATATTCAGGCTACCACCAGATCTTTATGGCCAAAGAGGATGAAGAGAAGACTGCATTTATCACTCCATGTGGCACTTATTGCTTCATACGCATGCCATTTGGACTGAAGAATGCAGGATCAACATTTGCAAGGGTAGTGCACACTGCTTTCGAGCCATAGATCCACAGAAATGTAGAGGCTTACATGAATGACATTGTGGTGAAGAGTAAGAGCAAGGATACCCTGGTCCAAGATTTGGAAGAGACATTTCAGAACCTGCGCAAGATACAGCTCAAGTTGAACCCCGAGAAGTGCGTCTTTGGAGTCCCCTCCGGCAAGCTTCTCGGGTTCTTTGTGTCACAGAGGGGGATTGAAGCTAACCCCGATAAGATTAAAGCCATCGAGCAGATCGAAGCCCCGAAGCACGTCAAGGATGTCAGAAGGCTTGCAGGTTGTGTGGCTGCCCTCAGTAGGTTCATTTCGAAGTCTGCAAAACGCGCCCTACCTTTCTTCAAAATCTTGAAGAAGGCAGGTCCCATGAAGTGGACTCCGGAAGCGGAGGCAGCACTGCAGGACTTGAAACGATACCTATCTTCCACTCCAATACTTGTCGCACCTAGACCACAGGAGAAGTTGCTGCTATACCTAGCGGCAACCTACCAAGTGGTTAGTGCTGCGTTAGTAGCGGAGAGGGAGGCCGACGAGGAGTCTACACCACCGGCAAGCGAATCCAGCGACAAGCAGGGGGCTGCTCCGACGAGCTCTGGCCCCGACAAGGACAACTCTGCGCAGGAACAGGAAGATGTGCGGAAGAAGATGGTGCAACGCCCAGTGTATTTTGTAAGTTCCCTCTTGCAGGGGGCTAGATCAAGATACTCTGGGGTGCAGAAGTTGCTTTTCGGCCTCCTCATGGCCTCGAGAAAGCTGCGCCATTACTTCCAGGCACATGAGATAACAGTGGTCACTCGCTTTCCGCTGAAGAGGATATTGCACAATCCAGAAGCAACAGGCATGATCGTTGAGTGGGCACTGGAACTGTCGAGCTTTGGACTCAAGTTTGAAAGTACCTCAACCATACAGAGCCGAGCTTTGGCAGAATTCATAGCTGAATGGACCCCGACACCCGATGAGGAAATTCCAGAAACAAGTGCACCCGTACAAGAAGCGACAAGTGAATGGATAATGTACTTTGATGGTGCCTTCTCGCTGCAAGGCGCCGGTGCTGGCGTGGTACTCATCGCGCCCACCGGAGAGCACCTCAAGTATGTTATCCAGATGCACTTTCCAAGGGAGCAAGCGACAAACAACACTGCTGAATATGAAGGTTTGCTCGCCGGCCTCAGGATTGCGGCCGAACTTGGGATCAGAAAGCTGATTGTGCGGGGAGATTCTCAGTTGGTGGTCCGACAAGTTAACAAGAGTTACCAGAGCCCTTTGATGGAAGCTTATGTAGATGAAGTGAGGAAGCTTGAAGAGCACTTTGAAGGTCTGCAAATGGAGCACGTCCCGAGAGCTTAGAATGACATTGCAGATGGCCTTTCAAAGTGTGCTTCGATGAAGTTACCTGTGGAACCAGGGACCTTCTTGCTCAAGCTAACTCAACCATCCGTTACACCATCAATTGGACAGTCCAAGAAGAGGAAGTTGGTCTCCGGCGACTACTTGCCGGCGGATCTTCCTGAAACCGCCGCCAAGGTCCCCAAGATCAACGATCAAAACGCTGAGGAACCATCTGCTCCTGCAGATCCGAGGATCTGTGCAGTTGAAGCAAGTGTTCCCGACAAGCCTCGCCTCGGCGAGCTTGCCGGGGGACCATCAGCTCCGGCGGGACCAGAGGTTCTTGCCGTAGAAGCTGAGGTCCCCGCAGCGGCCCTCATGCCTTTAGTCCTTGCCGTTGAGCCTCGGGCTCCGGCATGGGCGCAGCAGATCGTCCGTTTTCTGCAAACTGGAGAACTTCCCGACGACCCAGAAGAAATAGAGAAGATAACCAGGCAGTCAAGTATGTACCAGTTCGTGGATAACGAGCTGTACAGAAGAAGACTCAATGGTGTCAGGTTGAAGTGCATCTCCAGGGAAGATGGACAGAAGCTGTTGGCAGAAATACACGGAGGCATATGCGGCCACCACGTTGGCACAAGGGCGCTTGCCGGGAAAGCTTTCCGGCAAGGGTTCTTCTGGCAAGAAGCCCTCCAAGATGCAACTGCACTAGTAACCAAGTGTGAAGCGTGCCAGTTCCATGCAAAACAAATTCATCAGCCAGCTCAAGCTCTCTAGACGATTCCTTTGTCCTGGCCCTTCTCGGTCTGGGGGCTCGATATCCTCGGCCCCTTCCCCCGAGCTGTCGGGGGCTTTGAGTACTTGTACGTTGCAATCGACAAGTTCACAAAGTGGCCAGAAGTGGAACCAGTGAGAAAGGTGACAGCACAGTCAGCAGTCAGGTTCTTCAGGTCGATTGTTTGCCGTTTCGGAATCTCTAACAGGATCATCACCGACAACGGTACACAGTTTACTAGTCGCACCTTCATGCAGTACGTCCAAGACCTTGGCGCCAAGGTCTGTTTCGCTTCTGTCGCTCACCCGAGGAGCAACGGTCAAGCGGAGAGGGGAAATGCTGAAGTGCTGCGCGGACTCAAGACAAGGACCTTTGACAGGCTGCATAAGTGCGGAAGAAACTGGATAGAGGAGCTACCGGCGGCTCTTTGGTCAATCAGAACGACACCAAGTCGAGCCACCGGACAGACACCCTTTGCTCTAGTCTATGGAGCAGAGGCAGTTCTCCCCACGGAACTCGTATACGGATCTCCTCGAGTGCTCGCTTATGATGAGCTCGAGCAAGAGCAACTGCGACAAGATGATGCATTGCTCCTCGAGGAGGAACGTCTCCAGGCTGCTGTACGAGCTGCTCGATACCAGCAAGCCTTGCGTCGCTATCATAGCCGCAAGGTTAAGGCCAGGAGTCTCGAGGAAGGCGACCTTGTTCTTCGGCGTGTTCAGTTCGCCAAGAATTCCAACAAGTTGACGCCGAAGTGGGAAGGCCCTTATCGGGTGAGACAAGTCACAAGGCCCGGCGCTGTCCGCCTTGAGACCGAAGAAGGCTTACCGGTGAGCAACTCCTGGAACATAGAGCATCTTCGCAAGTTTCACCCATAAGGCGCGGTTGCCGTGATCCGCTCCGGCAACCACCTTTTGTACAAGCTTTGCCACTGTTGCATGTAACCCTTTGTACAAAGCCGGGCGCAGATCCCGTGCATCAGTAAAGTTTTTGTGTTTTGCGCTATTTGCCTTTTACATGCTTTTCTTTGCTATTTGCATGAATTATTTAGCATCTTGTGCAACATACACATCCGGTAAGCAATAGCACGCCGAAAGGCCATATACTTGTTTCCCCCTTCTTTTTCCTTGCCTCTTAAGCAGAAAGAATGTTCCTCGCGCACAAGTTTGCCGGGGGGGAAGGAGATGGAAGAGGAACCAAGTGCTGTTCAAGAAAGAGAAGCCTTACCGAGAAGCAAGCAATATATGAAAGCTAAGTTATTAGAATTTGAGCAGTTTAAAATTTTAATTTTTAGTTGTCTTCCTTGAACAATCACACTTTGTATGGAAAACCTGTGCACGGAGGAACCTACCCGTAGCTAGCTGCACCCTTATCTTGTTTCCGAGTACGCTCAACGACTTAAGTGAGCTGCAACAAGTGTCGCGCCCTTGGTTCGTTTTCGAGTTCACTCAACAAGCTGAGTGCGTTGCGACTAGCTGCGGCTAGGTTGCTTGCCGGTAAGACCTTAGCCAGCAGGCTGCTCAGAGTCCAGCACTCAGCGCTCGCGGCAAAGGGCCCTTGCCGGCAAGCTCCCTGGAAGCGCAGGGTGAAAAACATACAAAGTAAATGACCAAGACAAGGAAGATAACACTGCACTGATTGATCAAGAATAAGATAAATATCTTACAAGGGATAACTTGTCGCAATGACTAATGAGTTCATAACATCCTATGCAGCAACAAAAGAGATAAAGGAAAAGGAGGCCTAATCTACGCGGTCGCCCTCAATCCTGGAAATCTTGTTCACTTTGGCGATGATGTGGGCGACCTGCGCCTTCAGCGCCTCCGTGTTCGCGTCGGCCGGCAAGCTGCGGAGAACGTTGACGAGATTGATACCAGGGTTGCGGTACACAATCTTCGTCAAAACGCGCTCCAAGGTTCCCGCGCAGAGCTGGCGCGACTCCTCGGCCAGTTGCGCGGGGAGTTTCTTCCGAAGATCTGCAAGAGCCGGCGCGATCTCCCTGAAGAAGAGGCTGAGCTTGGCGCTGTGAGGGAGGTTTGGATCCGGAGAGTAGATGAGATGCTCAACCTTCAGCGCCAGCAGCTCCTGGTCGATGTTGGATGCAGAGGCCACCAAGTCATCGGTCCACACCTCGACGGTCCGGCGGAAGTTCTCAGCTGCAGTATTGGCGCTCTCCACCAAGCCTCGCTCCCTGCGGAGCTCTTCCTTCAGCTTGGTTTCCCGGTCCCGGACGGCGTCGAGCGAGTCCTTCAACGTGGAAACCTTCAGCTCCAGATCCTCAATTGAATCCTTGGGGGCCTTCAGCTCGTCGCCCTGCTTGGAGAGGCGCACCTGGAGTTCGGAGTTAGTGTGGGCATCCTTCTCGCGCTCTGTGTTGAGCGCGGTGACCCTCTCCACGCTCGCCTTCAGTGACTCCTCCAGCTGCGCAACCTTGGCCGCGAGCTCCTCCTTGGCGGTCTCCGCGGCAGCCGCGGCGGCTTTCGCCTCCTTCAGCTCTCCGCCAAGGGCCTGCTCCCGAGCGGCAAGGTCTTCCTCGTGGGAGTCGAGGTTGACCTTCCGTTGGGCGAGCTCTCCTTCTCGCCGGGACAGCTCTTCCCCGGCGAGTCGCTGCTGCTCCTCGGCCTCGGCCTTCTCCAGGAGCCACTCCTGGTACTCCCCGGCGAGCCTCTCGCGCTCCTCCGCCACGTCGCGGAGGGCAGCCTGGTTGGCGGCGCGGAGCTCCGCCGCGCGCTTCTCCATCTCAGTGGCGGCTTTGGCGGCAAGGGCCTCCCGAGACGCAAGCTTCGCCTGCCTGGCCCGGTAAAGGGCCAGGAGCTGATGAAGCAGCTTCTCCTCCTCGGGCCCGTCGCTTCCGTCGGGCGCCTCGACGATCTTCAATCCCGCGGAGGCGAGAACCTCTCCATCAAAGGCCTCGCCCTCCGCGGGGGCTCGCGATGAAGAACCCCACGGCACCTGGATGTAAACGCCGTTGGGGGCCTCAAGATAATAGGCAGATGGCTCCTTCTCGGTGGAGGGGTCGGCGGCCGGCGCAGCACTCGATGCTCCTGCCGCCTCCGGGCCGGCAGTGCGGTCGCCGTCCCCCTCCCCGGCCGCCGCGTCTGCGGCCGGAGCGGTCTCCTCCGCAGCCGGCTCGGCGGCTCCCGCCGTGTCCTCAGCGACAGGGGCGTTGCTGCCGTCGCCCTGCGCGTCCTCCTCCACGACGATGACTTCCGTCTCCATCTGCTCGGGGGGAGGAGGATCTAGAAGAAGAAGAAAAATTAAAAGAAGTTCAAACAAATATCCAAAAAGAGACGAATCCAAGAAGACAAAATTACAGAACTTACCTTGACGGACGTCGTCAGCGGCGGGCTCCCTCGCCAGGGAGCTCTGCCTTGGCGGAGTGGCCGCCCTCGCCGGGCTACTCGCCCTTGGCGGAGTACCCGCCCTTGGCGGAGTGCTCTCCCTTGCCGGAGAGCTCGCCCTTGGCGGGGACGGCGGGGCCTGCGGCTCCTCGGGAGCGACCTCCGGATGCTCCTGTGGTTGCGGCTCCACCTCTGCACAAGACAATCAAGACAAGACAAAAACATCAAGATATTAGCACAAGACAAAATTCTCAAGCGCGCCCGACGAGCTGAAGTATGGAACCCAGACTTACGCTGGGGGCTGCGCTGGGGGCTGCTCCTCGGAGCAGCGCTCGGGTCCGGCAGGCTCGCCTCCGGCACGTCCCCAGTCGCCGCGACGGGCGAGTCATCCGCGACCTCGACCACGGGCACCTTGGCCTTCTTCTCCACTCGCTGGGCCAGGGTCCTGAAATCGAAACAGAAAGCAAGATCAGAATCAGCAAAAATCAAGATAAAGTTAAAAAAAGATATAAAGCCTCGAGCTCTTACTCCTGTTCCTCGTCGTCGTCGTCGTCGCTCAGGGCGGAGAAGTCGAACGCTACCTGAGGCGTGTCCGCGCGAGGAGCAGGAGGCGAAGACTCCCTCGGGCGCTTGGCGGTCCCCGGGGCTGGGGGCTGCGAGGACCCGGCCCCTGTGGACGCCCAGGCCCGGGGAGCAGGCGGAGCAGCCGCTCCGCTCTGCGAAGACCCTCCTCCGCTTGGCGCTGTCGTGCGGGGCGCCTCCGCCGTGGCCTGTGTGCGGGTCGCCCCCGCCGTGGCCTGTGTGCGGGTCGCCCCCGCCGTGGTTGGCGCGCCGGGCGTCCCCGTCGCAGCTTGGCTCCCCCGGGTGGCTCGCGCCGCCCGGCGAGCTGGTTGTTGCCGGGGCGCCTGCACCCTCGTCCCCGTCGTCGCCTTGCGGAGACGCTTCAGCGGAGATCGCCTGGGACTTGCCCGAGGCGGGGAGGTCTCCGGTGACGAGGAGAGATCGTCGGCGTAGAGCCCCAGGGACCCGTCGGAGTCCTCGTCGGCCCCGACGTCCTCCTCCTCCTCCTCCTCCTCGGCAGGCTTGCTGGGCCCAGCGCCCTGCACTGCGGCCGCTCTCCCTCCGGCGCCTCCGCCCCCTCCGGCGCCTCCGCTCCCTGCGGCGCCTCTGTTTCCTCCGGCGGCGCTGCCTCTCGCCGCGGCCTCGGTCAGGATTCCGGGGATCCCGGAGTGCCTCAAAGAGGGGACCCCGGCAAGCTAGTCGGGAGGAAGCTACAGTAGTCTGCGGATCTCCGCCTCCTCTGCTTGGCTGGACGCATCCGCAGCCTCTGCCTCATCGGGCGTAAAGCCAAACTCTCCTGCCGCTGCGGCTGCAGCGGCCTCTTCAACCCGAGAAGCTATATAAGCTATCTCCTGGTCGGTGGTGTCCCGTGTGAGCCCCTTGATCTCGTCCTTGTTCTTCGCCACCTCCACCAGGTTGTCGAAGAGGCTCATGATGACGTCTGGCTTGGGCGGAATCCATGTGCGGTCGATGCCATGCGAGTCACACGCGGGCATCATAGCGCGAAGGGAATCCCGGGCCGTGCTGTTGGAGAGGGGCACCACTCCCCGGGGAGCTCTGAACCACTCTGGGTGGGCCGGGTCATGCTTAAATAGTTCCCGGACCATCCCCTTCAGCTCCAGCGCCGTGAAGTTGAAGTTCAGCCCCGGGCGCAATCTCATTACGTCCGCCGCGTTGCCGTACTCCCATGCCGGCCTCTTCCTATCCTGTAGAGGGGCAATGCAGCGGCGGAGGAAATCCGCTCCTACTTCTCCGACGGACAACCTTGCTACCCGGAGACGAAGAATTCTGATGAGGGCGACGTTGAGCTTGCCGTCGTCCGAATCCAACTCACTCCAGTCCCTGCCGCGCACGATGGCCGTTGTGCGCGGCGCGGTGAAAGGTTGCGGCTTGTCCTCGACTATCCAACACCAGTCTGCACGCCACTCCTCCCACTTGCCGCGGAGCTCCCCCGGCAAGTAGGACTCCTTCTTGTTCAAGCGGAAGACCCAAGAAATCCCACCGGAGAGGGGGGCGCCGGCTTCTACTCTAGGGGTGAAGAAGTGCCTAAACAGCGCTACGTTCGGATATATCCCAATATAGTTTTCGCACAGATGTGCGAAAACCGCCATTGTGAGGATGGCGTTGGGGGTGAAATCAAGAAGGTGGAGGCCGTAGGTGTGCATGATGTCGCAGAAAAAGTCGGAAAAAGGGGGACAAAGGCCGCGATGGAAGAAAGCTGCGAAGAAGAAGTACCCGTCGGGGTAGTTGTCCTTGGCGGCGGCAGGATAGGCTCTGGTCCGGGGATGCGCCTTGGTCTCCTTGGCCCAGAACAAGTAGTACTTGTTCCAGAGCTCCCGCGCGCTGAGCCTCGGCGAGAAGACAACGTTCCGCTTCCGCAGCAGAGTAAGCCTCGCCGCCTGCTCGGATTTCTCCTTCTTGGTCTTCTCCGCCTTCGCCTTCTCGGTCTTCGGGGCCATGGAGCAGGCGGCGAGGGAAGGGGGACGAAGAGTCTGGCGGCGCCACAGATGCGGAAGACGGCGGAGGAGGTGTGGAGGCGGAGCGCAAGAGGGGATCTCTGGAGATGGAAGAAGAAGCAATGAAGGCGTAGGAGGGGAACCGCTCCTGCTTCCTCTGCTTTTATGGGCAAGTGGGGGGCGTTTCGCTCTTTCCATTAAAAGAACGTGGCCACGTCCCATCCCACGACGCCGCAATCGACGCGTGCCGTTACGGAGGGACGCGGCGGATGCGGAAGTGGATTCGGCGTGCCGTGGGCCGCGCGTGCCCGTGCACTGTTTTGGGCCTGGCCCAACAACGCTCGGCACCGTGTGTGGCCCAGGCCCGGGGGCTCCTGTCGGTGTACTAAGGTAGGGGTACCTTAGTACCCAAACTTGTGCACGGGCAGTAGCAGCTTCCCGCGGCAGGGCCTACCACGCGCTTGCCGGAGACCTTCCTGCTCCATATAAAACCATTCAAAAACAAAGTACGCAAGACAGAAGATCAAGACCCCGGCAAGTGGAGCTTGCCGGAAAGGCCGTTCCAGGCTCAAGATTACCTCACTCACGCAAGGCCCTGGCAAGAGGAGCTTGCCAGGAAGACTAGAAGATTGCATTACAGAAGACATGCCTAGGCGCAACATGCGCCCCGGCAGGGCCAGGGGAGCGACAAGCTTCAGAGCCCGACAAGCTCCTGGGCCCGGCAAGGTCAAGACCCCGGCAAGGTGCTTGCCGGGGAGAGTCGTGCTGTGTGCCCGCGCTCCAGCTCATCGAACCACGCGTCGCACTGGGGCCATTCCAGGGACGCGTGGCGGATGGCTGTGCAGCCTGGGGGACACGGTGGCAATCCACGGTGGTAAAGCCATCGTCGTGGCAAACGGAGACGCAAGGGCGGGCGCTTTTGGGGTCGACGGCGACGGGCATTAAATGCTCTTGTCCCCCACTGTCAAAGTAGGTAGCGACCACTGTTCACGCACTGTAGCTCCACTATTCCTGCACTGTTACAACTACCACCACTATTACCTTTTTACCCTTTCTCCTACGTTGACACCTGTCGGTGACCCCTTGCACTATAAAAGGAGGCCCATGCACAACGTGGAGGGGGTTCGGAACCTAGTTCGCTCACTCGCTTGGTGTAGCTAGTTCTTCAAGCTCCCGAGCTCCTCAACTCAATACAACTAAGCAGGAGTAGGGTTTTACGCGTCCATCGCGGCCCGAACCTGGGTAAACTGCCCGCGTGCTCTCCACGATCTGCTCTTCGTGCTCCCTCCGCCCTCTTACCGCACGAACAAGGGGCTCCGGTCCCATAGGTGCTCGTGGTGGACAGTTTCCCCCGACAAGCTTCTTCTTAATAACATCCTCGGGCATACCTGCAAGCTTAAACAATCCACAAACTTCATCCACATAGATTAGATGTAAATCGGGGTGAAGTGTTCCATCTCTTGTACAGGGATTTTCAAGCAGTTTCTCTATCATACCCGAAGGAATCTGAAAGCAAACATTTTCAATAGGTGCAGTAGGTTGAGGGGCAACTCTTTGCTTTTCTGCCCGGGGTGAAGATACCCCAAACAAGCCCCTCAAAGGATTTTGAGCCATAGTAACAAGTGAAAATAAATTTCAGCACACTATATAAATTTTTCCTTACCAAATTCCACTTACCAAAGGAGCTCCACTCCCCGGCAACGGCGCCAGAAAAGAGTCTTGATGACCCACAAGTTTAGGGGATCTATCGTAGCCCTTTCGATAAGTAAGAGTGTTGAACCCAATGAGGAGCAGAAGGAAATGATAGGCAGTTTTCAGTAAGGTATTTTCTGCAAGCACTGAAATTATAGGTAACAGAGAGTTTTTGTGATAAGATAATTAGTAGCAAGTGACAAACGGTAAAAGTAAATCAGGTGCAGCAAGGTGGCCCAGTCCTTTGTGTAGCAAAGGACAAGCCTGGACAAACTCTTATGCAAGGTAAAGTGCTCCCAAGGACATATGGGAATTATCATCAAGCTAGTTTTCATCATGGTCATCTGATTCGCATTCGGTACTTTGATAATTTGGTATGTGGGTGGACCGGTGCTTGGGTGCTGCCCACACTTGGACAAGCCTCCCACTTATGATTAACCTCTAATGCAAGCATCCGCAACTACAAAAGAAGTATTAAGGTAAACCTAACCATAGCCTGAAACATATGGATCCAAATCAGCCCCTTACGAAGCAACGCATAAACTAGGGTTTAAGCTTCTGTCATTCTAGCAACCCATCATCTACTTATTACTTCCCAATGCCTCCCTCTAGGCCCAAATAATGGTGACGTGTCATGTAGTCGACGTTCACATGACACCACTAGAGGAGAGACAACATACATCTCATCAAAATATCGAACAAAGACCAAATTCACATGACTACTAATAGCAAGACTTCTCCCATGTCCCTAGGAACAAAAGTAACTACTCACAAGACATAATATTGTTCATGATCAGACGGGTATTAATATGCATAATGGATCTGAACATATGATCTTCCACCAAATAAACCAACTAGCATCAACTACAAGGAGTAATCAACACTACTAGCAACCCACAGGTACCAATCTGAGGTTTGGATACAAAGATTGGATACAGGAGATGAACTAGGGTTTGAGAGGAGATGTTGTTGGTGAAGATGTTGACGAAGATATCCCTCCCCAAGATGGGAGAGTTGTTGGTGATGATGGCGGTGAAGATTTCCCCCTCCCGGAGGGAAGTATCCCCGGCGGAACAGCTTTGCCGGAGCCCTATATTGGTTTCCGCCTCGGTTCCGCCTCGGTTCTGCCTCGAGATGGCGGCGTCTGGTCCAGAAAGCCTCTCCTTCATTTTTTAGGTCAAAATGCTTCATATAGGAGAAGATGGGCACCGTGGGCCTGCCCGCTGGCCCTCGAGGCAGGGGGCCGCCCTAGGAAGGGGGGCGCGCCCCCCACCCTCGAAGCCAGCCGGTGGCCCCTCCCGTAGGTTTCTTTCGCTAGATATTTTTTATATTTTCTGAAACGATGTTCTGTGGAGTTTCAGGGCTTTTGGAGTTGTGCAGAATAGGTTTCCAGAGTTTGCTCCTTTTTCAGCCCAGAATTCCAGCTGCTGGCATTCTCCCTCTTCATGTAAACCTTGCAAAATAAGAGGGAAAAGGCATAAGTATTGTGACAAAACATGTATGAACATCCCATAATGCGATAAATATCAACTTATAAGCATGATGCAAAATGGACGTATCAGCGGGCTGTAGAGCATTGCCGATGGGGAGCTGAGCTGTCGCGGGGTCGCCTCCATCCTTGGAGGATCCCAAGCGCCGACATCGGCCCGACACCTAAAGTCACACTTTCGGCAGGTCGGGGCCGCCGCCCTGCCGCAGGAGGCCTCATGGGCGTAGAACGCGTAGGGGCACGTCATCACCTTCGGCCCTAGCGACCTCGCCACAGAAGCAGCTGGCGCGAGTGTTCTCCCCATGGTATGCACGCCCACCATATGCAGGGTGGCCATCACGAGGACCCTCATCGACGGCGGCGCCGGGCTCAACATCCTCTCCCCCGAGGCCTTCGGTCATCTGCCCGTGTCCTACAGGCAGCTCCTCCCCACCAAGCCCTTCTCAGGGGTCGTAGGCTCGGCCGTCCCGCTAGGCCAGATCCGCCTCCCGGTCACCTTCGGCACACCCACTAACTACCGGACTAAGCTCATCGACTTCCACATTGCACCCATCCACCTGCCCTACAACGCCGTCCTCGGCTTCATAGCCTTGGTGAAATTCATGGCGGCGACTCACCCGGGCTACAACACCGTCAAGATGCCCGGGAGCAATGGCGTCATCACCATCAAAGGGGACCCCAAGGCCGCTCTTCAGGCACTCGGGCGCACTTACAGGGCTGCTGCCGCAACTCATCCAGGAGTAAAGGGGGCTCCGGGGACACCGGAAGCCGTGCCTGCCAAGAAGAAGCAGCTCTTCTCTCAGGACCCCGCCGAGACGAAGCAGGTGCCCGCTGATGAGGAGGGCTTAGGAGCGACCTTCACCATTGGCACGGGCATGGACCCTGAGCAAGAGGCAGCGCTGGTCAGCTTCCTCAGGGCTAACAAAGATGTGTTCGCCTGGAAAGCCGCTGACTTGGTCGGGTGCCTAGGCACGTCATTGAGCATAACCTCACGGTGTGCCCCAACATGCGCCCTATCAAGCAAAAAAGCACGTAGACAAGCCCCGGAGAAGCAGGCCTTCATTGTTTAGGAGGTTCGGAAGCTAGAGGAAGTAGGCGTCGTACGGGAAGTATGGCACCCAGAGTGGCTGGCCAACCCAGTCATAGTCCCGAAAAAAGGAGGCAAGGAGCGCATGTGCGTCGACTTCACGAGCCTCAACAAGTTCTGCCCTCAGCACCCATTCCCTCTCCCGCGCGTCGACCAAATCGTGGATTCGACAGCTGAGTGAAACCTGCTCTGCTTCCTCGACACCTTCTCGGGCTACCACCAAATGAAGATGGCGGTGGAGGATGTGGAGAAGACGGCGTTCCTGACCCCATGCAGGGTCTACTGCTACACCTGCATGCCTTTCGGGCTGAGGATCGTGGGCGCCACCTTCCAGCGCCTAATGCACATCACCCTCGGCCCTCAGCTCGGGAGGAACGCGGAGGCTTACGTCGACAACATCGTGGTCAAGACCAGGGAGACCAGGTCTCTCGTCCAGGACCTAGAAGAAACGTTCGCCAACCTGCGCAAGGTGAAGCTGTGCCTCAACCCGTAGAAGTGCGTGTTCGGTGTACCCTCCGGCAAGCTGCTATGGTTCCTGGTTTCGCACCGGGGCATTGAAGCTAATCCGGAGAAGATCAAGGCCATCGAAAGAATGAAGCCGCCCACAAACCTGAAGGAGATGCAGAAACTTGCGGGATGCGTTACATCCCTAGGACGCTTCATCTCTAAGCTTGGTGAACGCGCCCTCTCATTCTTCAAGCTCATGAAGAAGAAGGGGCCCTTTGAGTGGACTCCGGAGGCCGATGCCGCCTTCCGGGATCTCAAGGAATACCTCACCAGCTCGCCGGTTATGGTAGCACCGCGACCCCTGGAAATAATGACTCTCTACCTTGCCGCGATGCCTGACTCCACCAGTGCCGCGCTAGTGGTGGAGCACGAGGAGAGGCCCCGAAGCATGAGGCCACCCGAGAATTCAACATCTTCAGGGCCCCCGTCGCCCCCTGACGCAGTTCCAGAGGAAGATTCAACCGCGGTCACTAGTGGCCCCGCCATTCAGCAAGAGGCACCGAAGATTCCTGAAGCGCCCGAGGATCCTGCTGCGCCGACTCTCGTGGAGCACCCGGTGTACTTCATCAGCAGCGTATTGCGCGATGCGCGCTCACGCTACCTGATGCCTCAGAAGCTGCTTCTGGCGCTCCTCGTCGCCTCCAGGAAGCTGCGCCATTATTTCCAGGGCCACCCTATCAAGGTTGTCTCATCATACCCTCTCGAGAAGGTACTCCAGGGCCCGAATGTTGTCGGGAGGGTCGCTGAGTGGAACATCGAGCGTCAGGCGTTCCACTTGGAGTTTAGCACCACGCGAGTGATCAAGGGAGCGGCTCTGGCAGACTTTGTGCCGGAATGGACTGACGCGCCGGAGCGGGGGGCTGGCGAGAATCGCTCGCTGGCCCCCGGTGATGAAGCCCCGTACGGATGGGTGGTTTACTTTGGCGCCTTCTCGCACCTTGGCGCGGGGGCTGGCGTCGTGTTAGTATCTCCCACTCAGGACAAGTTGTACTACGCTAGGCAGCTTTGCTTCCAGCAAGGCGAGAAGGTCTCCAAAAACATCGCACAATACGAGGGCCTAATTGCTGGGCTCAAGGCCGCCGCTGCACTAGGGGTTAAGTTTCTCACCATCAAAGGTGATTCACAACTCCGCGTCAACTTCTCCAACAAGAAATACAAGCCCAAGGACGAGCATGTGGAGGCATATCTGGAGGAGGTGCGCAAGATGGAGAAGCGATTCTGAGGACTGGAGGTGCAGCACGTACCAAGATGTACCAACAAGGAAATGGATGACATCGCCAAATGAGCCTCCAGGCGGGAGCCTCAGAGGCCGGGCGTCTTCGAGGAGCGGCTGCTCAAACCATAGGCAACATTGCCTGTTCCTGAGCCGGTGTCCCCTCAGCAAGGGCTACCTGCAGCCCCGACGGACGGTGCCCCGCCCTGCGGACCGGCCTCCGGAGCCCGCCTGCTACTCGCCGCAGAGCCCGAGGAGGGTTGCTGGACCCAAGAACTCAAGATGTACCTGCAACATGACACCCTGCCAGACAAGGAGGCAGACGCAGAGCGCGTGGTCCGACAGGCCTCGGCTTACTGCATCCAAGATGGCGAGCTCTACAGGAGGCGCCCCAACGACGTCTCACTAAAATGCATCTCGAGGAAACAGGGGCGCGAGCTGTTGTCCGACATCCACGGTGGGGACTGTGGTCATCACTCGTCGTCCCGCACCCTCGTGGGCAAGGCCTTCCGCAGTGGCTTCTACTGGCCCACAGCGCTCAACGACGCCACGGAGCTTGTGCGGACTTGCTTGGCATGCCAGTTTCACGCCAAGCAGATCCACCAGCCAGCGCAGGGCCTCCAGACGATCCCGATCTCCTCGCCCTTTGTGGTCTGGGGATTGGACATCCTGGGTCCATTTCCCCGGTCAGCGGGGGGTTACTGCTTCCTCTACGTCGCCATAGACAAATTCACCAAGTGGGCAGAGGTGGAGCTTGTCTGCGCGATCCAAGTCGGGTTGGCCGTCAAGTTCATCCAGGGCCCCGTGAGGCGATTCGGGGTCCCCAGCCACATCATCACAGATAACGGTTCACAGTTCACAAGCTATCTCTTTAGGTCATATTGTGCTAACCTTGGAACACAGATCTGCTACGCCTCGGTGGCCCACCCCAGAAGCAACGGTCAGGCCGAACGTGCAATGCGAAAGTCTTGTGTGGCCTCAAGACGCGCAGCTTTAAGAAGAAGCTTGAGGCTTGCCATAGGGGCTGGATCGACGAGCTCCAGTCCGTGCTGTGGTCAATCCGAACCACTGCCACCAAAACCATGGGAGAATCTCCTTTCTTTCTCATCTACGTGACGGAGGCGGTCCTCCCTCACTAGGTCAAGCATCGCTCCCCATGGGTCTTGGCTTTCAATGAGGAATGCCAGGACGCCGCCTGGTGAATAGACCTCGTGCTTGGCAAGGAGGGCCGTCGCCGAGCTGCCCTCAGGGCGGCGCGATATCAGTAGGCGTTGCGGCGGTACCACTCCCGTAGTTTCCGCGCGAGAACACTTGAAGTTGGTGACATGGTCCTGAGGCGGATCCTCTCTAGGGAGGGATTACACAAGCTCTCGCCCATGTGGGAGGGCCCGTTCAGAATCGCCCGTGTCTCTAGGCCTGGTGCTCTGCGCCTGGAGACGCAGGATGGGATACCTATCCAGAATTCCTGGAACATTGCACACCTCAGGAAGTTCTATCCGTAATCAAGGCTCCGTGCCCGTGAAGGTCTTCGCTTGTGACACTCTCACGTAATAATGAGTTGGGGATGTACACGCCTCGGAGTCTCCTGTGGGTTGCCTACGGGCCCTTAGACGGGGCTCCGACCCACGTCCCGGTGGTAGTCCTTAGCTCCGCTCTGGGAAGAAGACGTAGTGTAGGGGTCGGACGCGACCTTTTTCCTTTTTGTCTTGGTGTTTGACTGTTAGCCTTTTCTTCTTCCTTGGCTATCAACCCTTCCTCTACCCCGTGCTATGAAGTTCTCGTGTTTCTTGCATTTGGTTGGAAGGCTTTCTTGGGATCTTTCTCGCTGATTTTAAGTTCAGCATGTTAAGCAAGGGCTGCTCCACTCGCTCTCCTTCGCGCGCCTCGTGCGTGGGGGCCGGGGCACGGTTGGTCACCGGCGTCTGCCACGGCCCCGTGACCACGCCTGGCCAAGCCTGCTCAGGCTCTGGCGTCGAGCTTCTCAGTCCGCGCAATCTATCCTACCGAGCCGGCTCGGTCTTTGGCTCCTTAATCCATGCTCGGCGATCTCAGCAGCTCTCAGTGGCTCACCCATGCTCAGGGGCTGCGTGAGCTCTCCGGATTCAGCCATCCTCACGACCCGATGGGGGCTCATGACGCCCATGGGTCAGGAGCACTTCGCCTCAAGACGTCGGAATGCATAAGCTAAGTAATCTCACTAAGACCAAAAACATGATAGCAAGTTCTCGCTTCATAGATATGTCGCAGTCCATTACACGCCTTCTCGAGGCAACTTAAAGTTTTGGCACAGGAAGAACATGAAGAAAAAAAGGGGAAGAAGAAGAAGAAAAGGCCGCTCCCACTCAGTCGGAGTCTCCCAGTTCCTCCGGCTTCACCGAGCCACAGCAGTGCACCGACCCCCTCCCCTCGCCGAGCCGAGCTCGGCGGCCTGGTGGCTTGTTGTAGCCGCCGCTACTGGAGGAGTTGCTGCTACCACATAGGGGGCACCCGCGGTGCCCATAGGACCAAGATCGTCTCCGGAGGAGGAGCTGCTCCTCCGGATGCGTCCCCGCCGTCCTCTTCGTCATCAGCTTGAGGACAGCGCCCAAGGCGCCTTCCTTCCTCTGAGAAGACCCCGACGAACAATGTGGAGGCGCCATCGTACCTGAAGTGGAGCGTACATCTCCACTGCAGCCGGCGCGTGCGAGCAAATGATTGCCAGCCACGCTCCAGGAACACATCGCTCGAGGGAGCCACATCAACCTCCTACCAGGATGCACCGCTGCAGCAACCGTCGGTCTGCAGCCAGACGCCACCGGGGCCTCCGGCTGGTAGCACGTTGCCGAATGAGCAGGGAAGCCGGAGCCATGAGCCACCGGGCTTCTCCGCCCACACCATGAACTCCGACGACACGTCGAAGGAGTGGAGCTACGGGCGCGGAAGACGCACGACCACCAAACGCCGCCTCGTGGCTCCTCTCCCAGCACGGACGCAACCACCTTCACCGCGGGAAGAGGCACCACGCCTCTCACTGGCGACCGTGGCGACACCTGGAAGGCTGTGCCCGCTCACTCGAGGAGTCGCTGCGGGCGCGGCGGACGCCTGCGGCCCCTCTTCGACGACGGCGAGGCCAAATCCTTTGGGGCCTTCCCCTTCTCCGCGGCAGACGGCTTCCTCGGCGGCGCCATGGAGATCTCACAGCAAGAGGGAGAGCGGAGAGCATGAAAGGAGGCAGACGGCACTGGCTTGAAGATGGCTTGGGAGCTCCCCCCCTAGTCCCATTTATAGGGCGGAGGATCCCAACCGCCAGTCGCTGGCGTCGCAGCCATAACGGGCCCGTCGTCTGCGCCAGGGAGTTGTCAAGTCACACAGTTACCAAGACTGCGTGGGGAGTGGAGTAGCCACATCCCATCCAACCGTCACGCGCCAGCATGGCCCACAGTTTTTTGGGGCCCGTGGCGTTTCATCCTCGACTAAGGCTTCGCCTCGAAGCCAACTCCGCACGCGCCTTGGGCCCGGGGGCTACTGTCGACGTCCTGGGAACTAGGGTACCCAGACTTGCCTGTCTGCGGGCCGCGGCGCGCTCCTGCCACGGCCTGGTACGTCCTAGCTGATCGACCAGCTGCTCAAGACCCTCGCGAGGGGGGCTAGACCTCACAAGGAGAACGACGTCAAGACCACCTCGGGAGCGGCCACGGTTAGGTTGCTCAGGAGGGGCAGAGAATCCAATGCCAAGCCTGCCTCAGGATGAGGTAGTGACGCAATAAATGATGCACCGCGCCAGCAGGTGCGAGCGCGTACCAGCGGCGCAGTTGCCATTTTGGTGCAAGGGGGACAGCGCATGCGCAGGTTCCCGAGTAGCAGGACAAAGGTTTCTCCATTGGTTTAACAAAACTGAAGACCGCAAGGACGACCAAGAGGATGTCACCGCCGAGCCCACCATCGCGTCATCGCCTAATCCTTTTGCAGGCGAAGACTGCTTTTTTCATGATATGAACGTCCTTGTGTTCCTGCTCAAAATGGTCATTGTGGGATGCCTTCCTGCCTAAACATTTCGGGGGAAGAGGACCCTGGCCGCCTATATAAGTAGCTAGGATCCCCTCTATCAACCTGAGGGAGATTAGATCCAAAAACTCTGCCCTCGCATAAGGGAGCAAGTACTCATGCCTCCTAACCTTCCTAAGCTCTCCTCCTGAGCTCAGGAACCACTGTACTCATCCATATTCAAGCCCTCCCGAGGCCAATACTCCAAAGCAGGAATTAGGGTTTTGCACCACAAGGTGGCCTAAACCTGGGTAAACTCTTGTGTGCTTTACTTGTTGTCCGCTTGAATCTCTTCACTGGATGAGGGCGAGACGCTAGATAGACGTGAGTGGGAGAGATCTTCTTTCACACCCCTGTGTTCGAACTCTTGGGTTTGCGGAGCCCGTAATCCGACAACCATCAAGGTTGAGGCTTCACATGGAGGGGTGTTGCAATGGCGCCATGTTGGTGAACACCTAGTTCCCCGCTCTTCATGTAATGCTCCTCCGCTGGGGGTGGAAGACCTTTGCGCATTCACAATGCTTGATGAAGGGGCATGTTCTCTGCTTCAGGTTAGCGGAGAGCGATCTGCTCTCCGTCAAGGTCTGCAGGCACTCGGGACACATGCTAGGGTGCTGTGCGTAGAGCTCGACCGATGACGAAAACTCCTCCCCAGGCGATAGTGATGGGGAGGATAGAGACAACGATGACGAGGGCAGCGGGTGGGAGGATGACGGTTCCTACTAAGCATCGGACACGCCATCCATGGGCGATGCTGGAAGCACTATCATCTGCATCGCCAGTCCCTTGAACTTCTTGGCGTCGCCTCCTTGGCCGGCTGGAGTTGGGAGGCCGGAGAAGACGAAGAAAGTGGGCGGCGGCCGTCATGTTGGAATACGTGGGCATCAACTTGCGCGTTGTCGGCCCGCTTCCCCATCTTTCGGCTCTTCTCTCGGCGCCATCATCACCAGCCTTCTTCGGGACGGCCACTGGGATGTTCTCTTGGTGCTTTCTGCTGCTCACGCTTCTCCTAGGCGCTCCCTTTGCCCTTTGCCATCTTGTTCCATTTCCTGAGGAGAGGAACAAGAAAGGGATTACGGGCATCTTATCTCTTTTTAGTTTTTAAGCCTATGGGCCTTTGTAAGATTTAAATCTTGTAACCCCCTCGCTCATGTATGCATTTCGTACGAATTGTACTTGTTTACAACATATTAATGGAGAGAAGGGTGTTTGCTGGGTTTCTTTTGTGCGCGGGAAGGAGCCAAACCAAGGAATGGATCCTTGTTATCTTAAGATAAACATCGTACCCCGGCAACAGGCCTTGCCATCCTCCCCACTCCATAGCTCGACCGTATTCATGCCCTTGGTGGAAGTAGGAGTAGAGTAGGATTAGGCCCTTCGTCTGCTACTTTCCCATCACACTACTACCTAGTTCCCGTCCAAAACAAAGTTTGTTGGACACATGGAAAAGGGAGCATGACGGCATAAGAGCGAACGAAGTCTCATACGTTCATGTTTCATATAGAAGTAAGGAGTGGGGGATGAAAGACATATCTGGTCTTGTAGCCCCCGGCAACCTTGTCTTGCCGTGGCCTGACCCTTGGATCTGCAGACCCCGAACACCTTGGTTTGCCGGGGTCGGAGTGTTGGCCCATCCTCTTTCTTCCAAACAGCTCAGCACAAATGTCCATGCATCTTGTGAACAAGAGGACAGAAAGGAAACAGTGAAACACATACTCGACCTCTATGCTAGGGGTTAGCCGCCGCCAAGCACTATCAACCCTAACAGAGAAAGAGACATAACCTAGCATGCATGCTAAAACATAGGTGGCTGGCGCTTCATTTATTTATGCTCAGCGTCTGCGCCTGGCATTGTACGCAGGGTTACATGCCTTGCCGGCAAGGCTTGTACAAAAGGGTGGCTTGCCGAGGAACCCGGCAACCGCGCCTTACGGGTTAAACTTGCGAAGATGTTCGATGTTCCAGGAGTTGCTCACTGGAATACCATCTTCGGTCTCCAGGCGGACTGTGCCAGGCCTGGTGACTCGTATTACTCGATAAGGGCCTTCCCACTTCGGCGTCAACTTGTTGGAATTCTATGACGACTGAACATGCCGAAGAACAAGGTCGCCTTCCTCAAAGCTTCGGGCATGAACCTTGCATCTATGATAGCGACACAAGGCTTGCTGGTAGCATGCTGCTCGCACAGCCGCCTGAAGATGATCTTCCTCGAGGAGCGTTGCATCATCTTGCCGCAACTGCTCTTGCTCAAGCTCATCATAAGAAAGCACTCGGGGTGGCCCGTATGTGAGTTCCATGGGGAGAACTGCTTCCGCCCCGTAAACGAGGGAGAAGGGTGTCTGGCCGGTGGCTCTATTTGGTGTCGTTCTAATTGACCAAAGAACCGCCGGTAATTCATCAATCCAGCACCTTCCGCACTTGTGCAGTCTTTCAAAAGTTCTTGTCCGGAGGCCTCGTAGTACTTCAACATTTGCTCTCTCCGCCTGGTCGTTGCTTCGAGGATGCGCAACAGAAGCAAAAAAGGCCTTGCTACCGAGGTCTCTAATATACTAGATGAAGGTGTGGCTTGTGAACTGCGTGCCATTGTTGGTGATGACTCTATTTGGTACACCAAAACGGTAAACTAGGCCCCTGAAGAACTTGACGGATGATTGTGCTGTCACCTTTCTCACTGCTTTTTCCTCTGGCCACTTTGTGAACTTGTCGATTGCAACGTACAAGTACTCAAAGCCCATGACAGCACGGGGAAAGGGGCCAAGTATGTCGAGTCCCCAGACCGAGAATTGCCAGGAAAGAGGGATTGTTTAGAGAGCTTGAGCTGGTTGACGAAGCTTCTTTGAATGGAACTGACATGCTTCACACTTGGTTACTAGTGACGTTGCATCCTGGAGGGCAATGGGACAGAAGAAACCTTGCTGGAATGCCTTGCCGGCAAGGGCCCTCAACCCTACGTTGGAGCCACATATGCCTCCATGTATCTCTGCCAACAGCTCCAGTCCTTCTTCTCGGGGAATGCACTTCAATTTCACACCATTCGCACTTTTTCTATACAAGACGTCATCGACGAACTGGTGCATGGCGGATCGACAGGCTACTTTCTCCACTTCTTCCTGCACCTCAGGAAGCTCCACGGTTTGGAGAAATTGGACGATATGTTTTGCCCATGCCGGAGCCTGGGGCTCGACGGCAAGGACTAAAGGCATTTCCTCTGCCATAGGAGCAATTGTCTCCATGGTCAGGGCTTGATGCCCTGTCGGAGTCTGTTGCTCTACGGCAGGCTCAGCGTCCCCGACAACATCTTTGCCGGCGACCCCTGGGGGCTCGGCAGAAAATTATTTGCCGGGACCTGATCTCCTTCACTTGTTCTGTTCTGTCGATGGTTCAACGGATGGCTGAGTTAATTGAAGCACAAAGGTACCTGGTTCCACAGGCGGTTTGAGGGCGGCGCGCTTTGACATGTAATCGGCGATGTCATTCTCAGCTCGGGGAACATGTTCCGCTTGTATACCGTCAAAATGCTCCTCCATCTTCCTCACTTCATCTACATAAGCCTCCATCAACGGGCTTTGGTAATCTTTGTTAACTTACTTGACGACAATCTGTGAATCGCCTCTGACGATGAGCTTCTTGATTCCGAGGTCTGCTGCGATCCTGAGACCAGCAAGCAGTCCATCATACTCGACGGTGTTGTTCATTGACATCTCCCTGGGGGAAGTGCATCTGGACCACATACTTGAGGTGCTCTCTGGTGGGCGCAACGAGTAGCACACTAGCACCGGCGCCTTGAAGCGAGAAAGCTCCGTCAAAGTACATAATCCAGTTGCAACATGTTTCCTTGCGGGGGAGAGTGGTAGCCTGGATCTCTTCGTTGGGCGTTGAGGTCCATTCTGCAATGAACTCCACCAAGACTCTATTCTGAATCATTGAAGTGCTCTCAAACTTCAAACCAAAGCTCGACAGTTCCATGGCCCATTCCACAATCCTCCCGGTCGCATCTGGGTTATGCAATATCCGCTGCAACGGGAGGCGGGTGACGATGGTAGTTTTGTGTGCTTGGAAGTAATGGCGCAGCTTCCTCGAGGCCATAAGAAGGCCGAAGAGCAATTTGTGCACACCGGAGTACCTCGACCTAGCCCCCTGCAAGAGGGAGCTGACAAAGTAAACCGGGTGCTACATCATCTTCTTCTTCTACACTACTTCATTTGATTGCGTCGCTTCTGTCCGAGTGGCATTAGGTTTTATCGTTGCTACTGCCTCCGTATTGACCTCTATCTGGGCTACTAGCACAGCACTGACCACTTCATTCATCGTCGCTAGATATAGCAGCAACGGCTCTTGTGGTTTGGGCGCGACCAATATTGGTCTAGAGGAGAGGTACTTCTTTAAGTCTTGTAGTGCTGCTTCGGCTTCTAGGGTCCACTCCATTGGGCCCGCCTTTTTCAAGATCTTGAAAAAGGGAAGCGCACGCTCAGCAGATTTGGAGATGAATCTGCTCATGGAGGCAACGCAGCCAGCAATACGGCGCACATCCTTGATCTGCCTGGGTGCTTCAATTTGCTCAATAGCCTTGATCATGTTTGTATTTGCCTCGATCCCACACCGCGACACGAAGAAACTGAGAAGCTTGCCAGACAAAACACCGAAGACACACTTCTCAGGGTTCAGCTTGAGGTTGATCTTGCGCAAATCCACAAATGTCTCTTCTAAATCTTGTATGAGCGTTGCCTTGTCCTTGGTTATCTTGCGCAACTCCATATAGGCTTCCATATTTCTATGTAGCTAAGGCTCAAAACCAATTTGGACTGCTCTTGCAAATGTTGAGCCAACACTCTTCAACCCGAAAGGCATTCGTATGAAACAATACGTACCACATGGGGTGATGAACATTGTCTTCTCTTCATCTTCTCTTGTCATGAAGATTTGATGGTACCCAGAGTATGCGTCGACGAATGATAACAGGTCACACCCGGTTGTGGAGTCTACAATCTGATCTATGCGCGGCAACGGGAAAGGGTCCTTTGGACATGCCTTATTGATGTCCGTACAATCAATACACAGTCTCTACTTCCCATTTGCATTGCTCACCACCATCGGATAGGCCAACCACGGCGGATGGAGTACTCCTCTCACTAAGCCTGCCGCCTCTAACTCCTAGTTTCCTCTCTCATGAACTCTTGTCGCTCCAGAGCTTGCTTCCTGACCTTTTGCTTGACGGGCCGCGCATGAGGGCAGACAGCAAGATGGTGCTCAATCACCTCCCTAGGAACGCCGGGGATGTCGGATGCTTGCCATGCAAATATGTTGACATTCGCCCGCAGGAAAGTGACGAGCGTGTCTTCCTATTTGCTGTCGAGGGCGGAGCTTATAGTGAAAGCCCCTCCCGTACCATCCCCCTTGACGGACACCTTCTTGGTTTCTAGTGGTGCAACTCTGGATTTCTTGCTCTTGCCGGTGGAGCTCTCTGGCACGTCCTCGACGGGAGCACTGCACACCGAAGAGGAGCGCTTGCTGGAGTGGGTGCAAGAGGTCCTACAGGTCTTCTTCCCTCCCGGTGCTTCAGCGGCAGGAGCAAGTGCTTTGGCGGCAGTTGCTGCAACTGCCTCCCGGTAAAGCTGACCAACACAGATCAGCGCATCCTTATTGTCGGAGGGGACAGCGATGATGGACATCGGCCCAGATATCTTCAGTGTGTTGTAGGCGTAATGTGATGTAGCCATGAACTTGGCCAACGCTGGGTGGCCGAGGATCCCGTTGTAAGGCAAGGGGATCTTCGCATCATAAAAAACAACCCTCTCCGTCCCGTAGTTCAGTTCGCCTCCGAATGTCATGGGCATCATGACTTTACCCTTGGGCTAACTCCTTCCTAGGTTGACCCCTTGAAACGTGCCCGTCTCTTCGAGGTCTCCATCAGGAATTTGTAGCCTTTTTATAACAACGGGCGAGATCAAGTTCAGACCGGCCCCGCCATCAACCAGCATTTTCGTCACCTTGAGGTTTCGTATTGTTGGTGAAACCAACAATGGCAAACACCCGACCGCAGTTGTTCGATCATGGTGATCCTCGGTGTCAAAGATGATAGGAGTTGAGGTTTCGTATTGTTGGTGAAACCAACAATGGCAAACACCCGACCGCAGTTGTTCGATCATGGTGATCCTCGGTGTCAAAGATTATAGGAGTGCTGGACCACTTCAACGGCTTCTAGGCATCAAAGGATGGCTCCGCTGATGTGATCTCACGCACCTACTACTTGAGGTGGCGTTGAGAGGTGTGCAGGGAGGCACTACCGTCGATGCACATGGCCTCCGTAGCTTTCTGGAACTCTTGCTCGCCGAACTTGTCGTCCTCATCACGATCGTCATCTTCTCGCTTCTTGTCGGGGCCCCGGGCGGGCCTTTCTTGTTGGTTATCTTTGTCATAGCGGCCAGGCTGGCCGCCACATTTCATGCCGGATCCCTCGGCACCATCATGGCCCATCTCCTTGTCCCGGCTTTCATATTTGGCTTTTTGCTTCTCTGCGAGCTGCTCGACTTGTCAGCAGTTCTGGAGGTCATGGCCCTTGGTGTGGTGGATCTTGCAGTATTGCTTGTCGGAGCTTTCTGGCTTGTTGGCGGCCGCCAAGGCCCGACAGGCGTCACACCCGGCAATTTCCTTGCCGGGGTCGTCTGCCATGGTTTTCTTGGTAGCGTCGGCGTCGTCGGATCCCTCGACGGCAAAGACGACCTTGCCCTTGTGTTTCCTGTTGAGGCGTCGGCCTTTCTTCGTGGGGCGACGCTGTCTTCGTCTGAGGAATCGGTTTCCACACCAGAGTCTTCGCCGGGGTACTTCCTTCCCACTTTAGCTCAAGCGCATCTGTCGGCTAGAACATAGAGTTCGTCCACATCCTTGACCTTATTCATCGCCAGCTCCTCAGGCATCTTGCGGTTGTGCACATTCTGATGGAATGTGCTGATGATGGCGGCGGGATGAACATCTGGGATGTTGTATTGCACTCAGCTGAATCTCTGTATGTACTTGCGCAGGCTTTCACCTTCATTTTGGGGGATGACATGCAAATCGCTTGCCTGGCCATGAGCCTGGTGGCCTCCCATAAAGGCGCCAACAAACTCACGG
The DNA here is from genome assembly GCA_902687465.1 of Secale cereale. Classification (NCBI taxonomy): domain Eukaryota; kingdom Viridiplantae; phylum Streptophyta; class Magnoliopsida; order Poales; family Poaceae; genus Secale; species Secale cereale. The sequence goes on from LR738714.1 coordinate 407,908,639, forward strand.
CACAAATCCGACCAGGAAGAAATAGAATCTACTGGCAAGTGCATTAACCATGAAACGACATTGGGTTTAAGCGCTAACGGGAAGTAATTGGCGAGCACCTTGTCGTCGCATGCTCCGGCGGCCTGCATCACAATTGTGTAGATGTTGAGGAACTCTGACGGGTAAGTCTTTCCATTGTGCTTCTCACTGACGTCAGGCTTGAATGTGCGGTGAGTGGGCCACTGGAACCACCGCAGCTCGCGGGTAAAGGCTGGACAGCCTACCTCGTAAGGTAAGCCTCCCGAGCCTCCCGGTGTTGGGTGGTCGATAGTGGGCCCTGCTCGCCTATCTGACTGGTGGCATGCCTCGCGATGGCACTCGATGGTAATTCGAGCATCTTCATGGGCACGCTCTGGAAGAACTTGGCGCTGATCACGGTGGGTCCGCGGGTCGGACGAAGCTATGGATATGTTATCACCAGTGTCGTCTCGATGGACCGGTGCTCGTGGTAGCTGGCGAGGATGAGGAGAATGCACCGTGGCTGCGGCGCCTCCGATCTTTCCACCACTGGAGTGCGATGGCTCAACATAGCGTCGGCCTGAGGGCCCTGCTGGCCGTAGCTCATCTTTTTTGGCGACGGCGATGAGGATCCGGATGGTGGCTCTCCACTCGTCGAGCTTCTCCCTAGCAGGAGGGAAGTCAAGGAGCAACTGCGCGTGCTAAGGCCTCCGCTGGTGTGGGCGGCGGTGAAACCTACGTGGATCGTGACACGCTCCGACTTCTAATCATGTTAGAAGTAGCTCTATCACGGCCTTGCAGCTGTACGCCATCTTTGCCAGAGCCTCGGAGAGCATGTTGATCTTCTACATCCCGCGACTGATGCGCAATGCTCTTTCCGCCACGGCGCCCGGGGTCATCCGCGTGGCGACGCTCCTCATCGTGCAAGACCTGGTAGGAGCGCTCTGTGGGCGCCGGCGTGGGCGTCTTGGAAGTCGCCGCGCCACCCGCATGTGGTACGACGCCGCTCTTGGAGGGCCCCGCACCGCCTGCAGGGGGCCCGGCTCCACGCTTGGACTTGATGGCATGCGGCTTGTCGTCTCATGCATGAACGATGCCGCTCGCCAAGCTTCGGCTGCTAGAGCGACGTGGGTGTTCGCGGGAAAGATGTCGGCTTCCATCCGCGACCACCTCATCGCCAGCCAGCACCAGCACTGGCCGTTCGGCTCCAGAAGAACCGATCGCCATGATCATCTTCGTCTTGAGAGCCATGGCTATGGAGGACTACTAAACTAACTGCTAGACCGGATTTTCACAACTGGCCCCCTACCTGGCGTGCCAAAGATGTCGGTGGAGAATGACACCTATGGGATCACTGGAATCCCTTTTACGGTTGGCGGAGTTGTGCAAAGAGCGGGTCTAAGAGTCAGTACAAGGATCGTTTACCCAGGTTTGGGCCGTGAGGTTGCATAGTACCCTAGTCCTGCTTTGGTGTGTATTTGAACATTCTTCAGTTCTTGAACTAGCTACGATGCATGTCTAGCCCAAAAGATCCGAATCCTCCTCCAGTATGCCTCGTGCCTCTTATATAGTCTAAAGGGGCTGCCACAGTGGCACACATGAGGTGGAAAGGTATACAGTGCACAAGCTTATCTCATGCCATTACGGGACAAGACACATTAAATGCGCTACTTGGGTGTCCACTTGCTTTATCGGGGACGGGAACGAGGCCCGTCCCGTCCGCTGCCGCTCCGTCTGGTTGCAACGCGCGTCCAGGCCAGCGGGGCAGGCAGCTGAGATGGCGTGGTGGTAGGGTCCTCACGAAGATCTGCACGCCACCACGTAGGTTCTTGACTAGCTGAATTGGGAACCACGTACTGCCATGTGGATACTTGCCTGGGCTAGTGGGTCGGCCGCCGAGCTGGGGCGACGATGGGGCGGCAAGGGCTTGCCGTGGTCTTGCGTCTATTCATGGCAAGGGTCTTTCCGGGGCCTCTGTGTGCGTCCTCGACAAGAGGCTTGCTGGGGCTTTGGGGTGTCTTCGGGAAGGAGCCTTGTCGGGGCCTCGTGGGCATCCTCAGTAAGGAGCCTTGTGACCGCCTTGTCTTCTAGTTCTCATCTTAGGACTCATAGACCCTTGTCTTTATAAAGATCTGCATGCCATCACGTGGTCGCTTCCCGAGCCTTGGCTCCAACGTTGTTGATGATGTCGGAGCTCCTAGGCTCAAGGGTGGCAGCAACAGAGGTGTTTGGGTGAGTTGCCCCGGCAAGGGTTCTTGCTGGGGGCGTGCAGGCCGCCCTGGCAAGAGTCTTGTCGGGGGAAGCCTGTCTCCTTGCTTGGCCTTCTTGCGCCACTGTCTTGGCGCTGCTCTAGTAGCCTTGTGTCTCTGGCTTCCCTCCTCTGCCTTGTTATGTGTGGCCGCAGGTGTGGCTCTGACTGCCCGTGCACAAGTAAGGGGTACAAAGGTGCGCCCCTACTTTTGTACACCGACATCATGTGTTGGACTGCTTGCCAAATTATGTGACTTTTCCAACACCAATAATAATGATTTTATTTTTTACTCCGGTTACTCCTGCTACTAATGTGGAATCTTGTGAAATTAATGCCGCCTTGCTAAATCTTGTTATGAAATATCAATTTTCCGGCCTTCCTAGTGAAGATGTCACATCCCATCTAAACAATTTTGTTGATTTGTGTGATACACAAAAGAAAAGAGAGGTGGATAATTATATTGTTAAATTGAAGCTATTTCCGTTCTCACTACGAGATCATGCCAAAACTTGGTTTTCGTCTTTACCTCCAAATAGTATTGGCTCATCGAATAAGTGTAAATATGCTTTTATTTCCAAGTATTTTCCTCCCACTAACGTCATCTCCCTTATGAAGGATATAATGAATTTTAAGCAACTTGATCATGAACATGTTGCACAGTCTTGGGAGAGGATCTAACTTATGATAAGAACTTGCCCTACACATGGTTTGAATCTGTGGATGATTATACAAAAAAATTATGTTGTATTGAACTTTGCTACTAGAAACCTTTTAGATTCGGCCACGGGAGGAACTTTTATGGAAATCCCTTTAGGAGAAGCTACTAAAATCGTAGATAATATAATGGTTAATTATTCTCAATGGAATACCGAAAGATCTTCCACTAGTAAAAACATGCTTGCAATTCAAGAGATTAAAGTTTTGAGTGCAAAGATGGATGAGCTTGTGAAATTATTTGCTAGCAAGGGTACTCATATTGATCCTAATGATATGCCGTTGTCTACTTTGATTGAGAATAATAATGAATCTATGGATGTGAATTTTGTTGGTAGGAACAATTTTGCTAACGACGCGTATAGAGGAAATTTTAATCCTAGGTCGTTCCCTAGTAATTCCTCTGATTTTGAGAATAGTGTTAAATAATTTATGAGTTCGCAAAAGAATTTCAATGCTTTGATTGAAGAAAAATTGCTTAAGATTGATGATTTGTCTAGGAACGTGGATAGAACTTCTCTTGATGTTGATTCTTTGACACTTAGATATATTCCACCGAAGCATGATATCAATGAGTCTCTCAAAGCTATGAGAATTTCCATTGATGAGTGAAAAGAAAGAACCGCTAAGATGCGTGCTTAAAAAGATTGGTTTCTCAGAACGTGTTCTTCTAGTTTCCGTGAAAATAATTATGAAGATCTTAAAGTGATTGATGTGACTCCAATTGAATCTTTGTTTTCCAATATAAATCTTGATTAAGATGGGACTGGAGAAGAGTCAACTTTATTTAGAAGGCGTCCCAATGATTCGGAGTTTTTAGATCTTGATGCCAAAATTGATAAAAGTGGGATTGGCGAGGTCAAAACTTTCAGTAGCAATGAACCCACTCTTTTGTCTTTCAAGGGATTTAATTATGATAATTGTTCTTTAATATATTGTATTTCCTTGTTGCAATCCATGTTGAATTCTCCTCATGCTTATAATCAAAACAAAGCTTTTACTAAACATATTGTTGATGCAATGATGCAATCTTTTGAGGAAAAGCTTGAATTGGAAGTTTCTATCCCTAGAAAACTTTATGATGATTGGGAACCTACAATTATGATCAAGATTAAAAATTATGAGTGCCATGCTATGTGTCATTTCGGTGTTAGCGTCTCCACAATTCCAAAAACTTTATGTGACATGTTAGGGTTTCATGAATTTGATGATTGTTATTTAAATTTGCATCTTGCAGATTCCACTATTAAGAAACCTATGTGAAGGATTAATGATGTTCTTATTATTGCAAATAGGAATTATGTGCCCGTAGATTTCATCGTTCTTGATATAGATTGCAATCTACATGTCCTATTATTCTTGGTAGACCTTTTCTTAGAATGGTTGGTGCAATTATTGAAATGAAAGAAGGAAACATTAGATTCCAATTTCCATTAAGGAAGGGCATGGGACACTTTCCCAGAAAGAAAATTAAATTGCCTTATGAATATATAATTAGAGCCACTTATGGATTGCATAGCAAAGATGACAATACTTAGATCTATTTGTGTTTTATGCCAAGCTAACGTCGTTAAACAATAGCGCTTGTTGGGAGGCAACCCAATTTTATTTTTGCTTTTTGATTTTTGGTTCTGTTTTTCAGCTTTCACACATTATTACTTTTGTAGTAATTGTGTTTTGGTATTTTAATTAGTGTTTGAGCCAAGTAAGACCTTTGGGATGGCTTACGGTGATCGTTTATTTGATTTTGCTGAAAAACAGAAACTTTTCAGCCCAGTGCAGAAAATTCAATAATTCTCTAGAAAGTGAAAACCTTCTGAAATGTTTACACACAATTGATATACAAATTTCTGACGCTGTACTAATTTTTTAGAATTTTTACAGTTGTAGAAGTATGCGAAGTTTTCAGATTGCTACAGACTGTTCTGTTTTTTGATAGATTCTGTTTTCTATGTGTTGCTTGCTTATTTTGATGAATCTACGGCTAGTATTGGGGGGTATGAACCATGGAAAAGTTGGAATACCGTAGATATTACACCAATATAAAATAAGAATGAGATCACAACAGTACCTTGAGTGGTTATTAGCTTTGTTTTACTAATGGAGCTCACGAGTTTTTTGTTGAGTTTTGTGTTCTGAAGTTTTCACGTTTCGGGTAAGGATTCGATGGACTATGGAATAAGGAGTGGTAAGAGACTAAGCTTGGGGATGTCGAAGCCACCCCAAGGTAATATTTAAGGACAACCAAGAGCCTAAGCTTGGGGATGCCTCGGGAAGGCATCCCCTCTTTCGTCTTCGTCTATCGGTAACTTTACTTGAGGCTATATTTTTATTCACCACATGATATGTGTTTTGCTTGGAGCGTATTGTATGATATGAGTCTTTGCCTTTTAGTTTGCCACAATCATCCTGGCTTTACACACCTTTTGAGAGGGACACACTTGAATCGTGATTTATTAGAATACTCTATGTGCTTCACTTATATCTTTTGAGCTAGGCAATTTTGATCTAATGCTTCACTTATATATTTTTAGAGCACGGCGGTGGTTTTATTTTATACAAATTTTTGAACTCTCTTGGTTCACTTATATTATTCTGAGAGTCTTTAAAACAGCAAGGTAATTTGCATGGGTTATGAATTTAGTCCTAATATGATAGGCATCCGATGGAGATACAATAAAAACTTTTGTATATAGACCAATCAATACTATGAAAAGGTTGACTCCTTATAATTGTTTTGAGATGTTGAGATGGTAATATTAGAGTCATACTAGTGGTAGTTTGTGCGGTTAAATAAATAATTGTGTTAAGGATTGTGATTCCCGTAGCACGCACGTATGGTCTCCTAACTATGTAAGAAAATTGGCGCGCATTGTATTTTGATTGTTTATCTGCGCGTGAAGGTCGAGGGTGCGCGATGGTTAACTCCTACCAACCTCTCCCCTAGGAGCATGCGTCGTAGTATTTTGCTTCAAGGGCTAATAGATTTTTCGTAGTAAGTATGTGTGTTCCTTATGACTAACGTTGAGTCCATGGATTATACATACTCTCACCCTTCCACCTTGCTAGCCACTCGAGTGCCGTGCAACTTTTGCCAGTGCATCAAGCCAACTTATACCCTTCCTCAAAACAACCACCATACCTACCTATTATGGCATTTCCATAGCCATTCCGAGATATATTTCCATGTAACTCCACCGTTCCATTTGTTATGACACACATCATCATTGTCATATTGCTTTGCATGATCATGTAGTTGACATAGTATTTGTGGTAAAGCCAGCATTCAAATTTTTTATACATGTCACTCTTGATCATTGCACATCCCGGTAAACCGCCGGAGGCATTCATATAGATTCATACTTTGTTCTAGTTTGAGTTGTAATATCGCATTGTAAGTAAATAAAAGTGTGATGATCATCATTATTAGTGCATTATCCCACGTGAGAATATAAATAAAAGAGGCCAAATAATCCCACAAAAAAGAGGCCAAAGTCCCCAAAATAAAAAATAGAGAAAAAGAGAGAAGGGACAATGTTACTATCCTTTTCCACACTTGTGCTTCAAAGTAGCACCTTGTTCTTTAGGATAGAGAGTCACATATGTTGTCATTTCATATACTGGTGGGAATTTTTCATTATAGAACTTGGCTTGTATATTTCAACGATGGGCTTCCTCAAATGCCCTAGGTCTTCATGAGCAAGCAAGTTAGATGCACACACATACTTAGTTTCTTTTTGAGCTTTCATGTAATTATAGCTCTAGTGCATCCGTTACATGGTAATCCCTACTCACTAACATTGATATCGATTGATGGACATCTCCATAGTCCATTGATTTTCCTAGTTGATGTGAGGCTTTGTCCCTCGTTTTGTCTATAACCACCTTCTATTCCACCCATATTGTTATGTTCATGGCTCGCGCTCATGTATTGGGTGAAGAGTTGAAAATGTTTGAGAAAGTAAATTATGAAAATAATTGCTTGGCTGATACCGGGATGGTCATGAGGGGTACCTTGTGTTAAGAAACGGGAGCATAAAAGAGTATATGATTTTGTAGGGATTAATTTCTTTAGCCATGTTATTTTTGAAGCTTCGTAGATTGTATTTGGTATGCTTGAAGTATTATTGTTTTGATATTGATAATCTTTTATTTTGAGTCTTATGGATCTGAACATTCATACCACAATAAAGAACAATTACATTGATAAATATGTTCGGTAGCATTCCACATCAAAAATTCTATTTTTATCATTTACTGACTCGAGGACGAGCAAAAATTAAGTTTGGGGATGCTTGATACGTCTCCAACGTATATATAATTTTTTATTATTCCATGCTATTATTTATGATTTATCTGTTTTGGATGTTTTATATGCATTATTATGCTATTTTACATTATTTTTGGGACTAACCTATTAACCAAGAGCCCAGTGCGGGTTTCTGTTTTTTCCTTGTTTTTGACTTTCGCAGAAAAGGAATATCAAACGGAGTCCAAACAGAATAAAACTTTCGCGATATTTTTTCATAGACCATAAGACATCCATAGGACTTGGAGTGCAAGTCAGGGAAGCCACGAGGCGGCCACAAGGACGGAGGGCATGCCCAGGGGGGGTAGGGCGTGCCCCCACCCTTGTGGGCTCCTTGTGAGTCCATCAACCTATTTCTCCCCCTATATATTCACATATACTCTAAAATCATCAAAGGAGGCCACGAAACAACTTTTCCACCGCCGTAACCTTATGTATGCGCGAGATCCCATTTGGAGGCCTTTTCCGGTACTCTGCCGGAGAAGGATTCGACCACGGAGGGCATCTACATCAACCATATTGCCCTTCCGATGAAGCGTGTGTAGTTTACCACAGACATACGGGTCCATAGCTAGTAGCTAGATGGCTTCTTCTCTCCCTTTGATTCTCAATTCCATGTTCTCCTCGGTGTTCTTGGCGATCTATTCGATGTAATCTTCTTCTGCGGTGTGTTTTCCGAGATTTCATGAATTGTTGATTTATGATTAGCTTATCTATGAATATTATTTGAATCTCCACTGAATTCTTATATGGATAATCTGATATCATAGTAATTCTCTTCGAACAATCGGTTTGGTTTGGCCAACTAGATTGGTTTTTCTTGCAACGAGAGAAGTGCTTTGATTTGGGTTCAATCTTGCGGTGATCTCACCAAGTGACAGAAGGGGACGAGGCACGTATTGTATTGTTGCCATCGAGGATGAAAAGATGGGGGTCATATTGCCTGAGTTAATTCCTCTACATCATGTCATCTTACTTAAAACGTTACTCTGTTCTTTATGAACTTAATACTCTAGATGCAGGCAGGAGTCGGTCGATGTGTGGAGTAATAGTATTAGGATCATAGTGTTTCCTAGTTGCTACTTGGAAGAGAAGCTAGAGATTCAAATTAAAAAAAAATTGCATAAGTAAAAGAAAGGCCCTTCGCAGAGGGAAGTAGGGATTTGTAGAGGTGCCAGAGCTCAATGCTTAAATTGAGAGATAAACAATATTTTGGGAGGTATACTTTTACCACCAATGAAAATTACTTGAGGTTCCCATCACTTTTCATGCTAGATATATCATAGGCTGTTCCCAAACATAAAATAAAGTTTATTCCTTTTCCACCAAGCTTTCACAAGCCATGGCTAGCCGAATCCACGGTTGCCTTCCATGCCAACACTTTCCAGGGAATCTAATATTTGACAACATAAAGTAAATTTGTTTTTCATTTCGGGACTGGGCATCCCTAATACCTTTGCCTTACTCTCGTGCAATGACAAGTGAATAAACACTCATCGTGAGAATAACACATCTAGCATGGAAAATATTGGTCACCCCTCACCGCATGGAAAATATGGGCACACAAAAAGGGAAATTTATTTTGAAAATTAGAGATGTCACATACAAATTTGCTTAGAACGACAAGGAAATACCGCATATAGGTAGATATGGTGGACTCATGTGGCAAAACTGGGATAAAGGATTTTGGATGCACAAGTAGTGATCATACTTAGTGCAAAATGAAGGTTAGCAAAATACTAGGAAGCGACCAACCATGAAACAAATAATCTCAAAAGCAAATATTGAGCATAAATAACACTGAATAATGCACCACATGTAGGATATAATTTCATTGCATAATTATTGAGTTTCATGCTTGCATAGGGAATCACAAACCTTAACACGAATATTCTTACTAAAGCATAATTACTCATTAACATGACTCACATATCATATCATCATGTCTCAAAACTATTACAAGGAATCAAGTTTATTTTGTCCAATGATCTTCATGAAAGTTTTTATTATATCCTTCTTGGATATCTATCACTTTGGGACTAATTTTCATGTGTTGCTTTTGATAAGCTCAAACAAGTATAAGTGAAGATCATGAGCATAATTTTTTTCTTTCTTTGAAAATAATTGAAGTGAAGCAAGAGAGAATTTCTTAAAAGTTTACTCACTCTCAAATAAATCTAAGTGAAGCAAGAGACTATTTCTTCAAAAATATTAAAGCACACCATGCTCAAAAAGATATAAGTGAAGCACTAGAGAAAATCCTTAGCTCATAAAAATTTAACTGAAGCATAGAGAGCTATTCTAAAAAGTCATGGCATAATTTTGGCTCTCCCAAATAGATGTGTACAGCAAGGATTGATGAATTAAAAACCAAACCAAAATAAGCAAAGACTCATATCATACAAGATGCTCCAAGCAAAACACATATCATGTGATGAATAAAAATATAGTTTTGAGGTAAAATACCGATGGTCGTTAGAAGAAAGAGGGGATGCCACTCGGGGGCATCCCTAAGCTTAGTTGCTTGCTTCTCTTTGGATAATAGCTTGGGATGCCGGGGCATCCACAAGTTTAGGATTTTTCTTACTCCTTATTCCTTCATCCATCGCGAGATAACCCAAAACTTGAAAACTTCAATGACACAAAACTCAAAAAAACCTTCGTGAGATCCGCTAGTATAAGAATGGAAATCACTATTATAAGTGATGTAGTAAACCAATTCATATTTTGTATATGTATTATATCTACTGTATTCCAACTTTACTATGGCAAAAACTCAACAATAAAAACCATAGAATCATCAAAACAAACACATAACACAATAAAAACAGAATCTTTCAGAAACAGAACAGTCTGTAGTAATCTAGCAGTTTCAAATACTTCTACAACTCTAAAAATTCTGAAAATAGGGCCGCGTGGGCGATTTGTATATTAATCTTCTGCAAAAAGAATCAACCAAAAATAACTCTTCTGTTTAAAATGAGATTTTTTCTCGTGAGCGCAAAATTTTCTGTTTTTCAGCAAGATCCGGTCTACTAACACCCAACGTGTTCCTAAGGCTTTGCTTGGCACAAACCTTTATTCCAACCATAAAAACACATCTCAACAGAGGTATTGAAGGTTTTTTTATTTAAAACAGCAAGGAAATAAAAAGAAAAAAGATACAAGTTGGGTTGCCTCCCAACAAGCGCTATCGTTTTACGCCCTTAGCTAGGTATAATTCCAAGATCTCAAGTGTTGTCATCTTGTTGGATGTTCCATAAGTTGCCCCCATTATAGATTCATAAGGCAATTTGATCTTGGTTCTAGGGAAATGTTCCATGCCCTTTCTCAAGGGAAATAGGAATTTAATATTCTCTTCTTTCATGTCAATCACCGCGCCAATGGTGCGCAAAAATGGTCTACCAAGTATAATAGGGCAAGACGAATTGCAATTGATGTCAAGAACAATAAATTCTATGGTACATAGTTCCTATTTGCAAGAATAAGAACATCATTGATCCTTCCCAAAGGCTTTTTAATAGTGGAATCCGCCAAATGCAAATTAAGAGAGCAATCTTAAATATTGGTAAGACCAAGAACATTGCAAAGAGATTTCGGAATCATGGAAACACTAGCACCCAAATCACACAAAGCGAAACACTCATAATTTTTAATTTTTATTTTGATGGTAGGTTCCCATTCATCATGCAACTTTCTAGGAATTGATATTTCTAATTCCAACTTATCATCTAAAGCTTTCAGCATAGCATCAACAATATGTTTAGTAAAAGTTTATTTTGTTCATAAGCACGGGGTGAATTAATCATGGATTGCAACCAACAAATACAATCAATCAAGGAACAACTATCATAATTAAAGTCTTTGTAATCCAAAATAGTGGGCACATTACTTGTTAAAGTCTTGACCTCTCCAAACCCACTTTTATCAATTTTTTCAACAAGATTTTCACCCTCCGAAATATTGGGACGCCCTCTACCTAAAGTTAACTCTTCTTCAGTCTATTTATCATCAAGTTGAACTTTACTAATCAAAGAATCAATGGAAGAAACACCAATAATTTTAATGTCTTAATCATTTTTATGAAAGCAATCACTAGAAAACGCCTTTTCTAAAAATTCTTGTTTAACTCTAAGCATGGCGGTTCTATTCTTACTTTCATACATAGAAACATAAAGAGCTTTAATTGATTCTTCAACTTTAGGCACAAAAATTTTCAACTTGAGATTTTCCATATCATGAGAAATCCTATCAATACTCCTAGACATATCATCAATCTTATTCAAATTTTCTTCTATGGAAGCATTGAAAACTTTTTGAGTGTTGATAAATTCTTTAATATTATTCTCTAGATCAGAGGTGTCCCTATTACTATTGTAAGATTGATTTCCATAGGAATTACCATATTATTAGAGGAATTACTAGGAAAAGGCCTAGGATTAAAATTACCTCTATATGCATTGTTGTTAAAATTATTTCTAGAGATAAAGTTTACATCTATAGCATCACTAGTTTGGTCAATCAAAGTACACAAAGGTATATCATTAAGAACAATAGGAGCTCACTTACTAGCAACCATTTTCATAAGAACATCAACTTTCTCATTCCAAGAATCAATCTCAACCGCATTAATCTTTTTGCTTGTCGGCGCCCTTTCGGTATGCCATTGCGAATAATTTGCCATAATATTATCAAGCAATTTGGTGGCATCACCCAAAGTAATTTCCATAAAAGTGCCACCAGCGGTAGAATCCAAAATATTTCGAGAAACAAAATTTAATCCCGCATAAAAAATTGTATGATCATCCAAAGATTTAACCCATGAGTTGGGAAATTCCTTAGCATCATTTTCCTCCTTTCCCAAGATTGTGCAACATGATCATGTTCAAGTTTCTTGAAATTCATGATCTGGGTTCTAAGGGATATAATTTTTGCGGGTGGAAAATATTTTGTAATAAAAGCGTCTTTGCATTTGTTCCAAGAATCAATGCTATTGCGAGGTAAAGAAGAAAACCAATTTTTTGCATGATCTCGCAAAAAATGGAAATAATTTAAATTTCACAACATCTTGTCCACATCTCCTTTCTTTTGCATATCACATAATTTCATGAAGGTATTGAGATGGGACGTGACATCCTCATTAGGAATGCTGGAAAATTGATCTTTCATGACAATATTCAACAAAGCACTATTAATATCACAAGTCTCTGCACTAGTGGCGGGAGGAGCAATCGGAGTGCCAATAAAATCATTGTTGTTGGTATTGTAAAAATCACACAACTTAGTGTTCTCTTGCGTCATTTTTGAGCAATTGTAAACAAGAACACAAGTGGGCGATAGATCCGACCGGAAAAACGGCAAATGGAAAAGAGGGCGAATAAAATGGCAAATTTTTGTGAAGTGGGGGAGATGAAAACGAGAGGCAAATGGCAAATAATGTAAATTGCGAGGAGATGAGATTTGTGATTAGGAACCTGGTATATGTTGAAGGTGCTCCCTGGCAACGGCGCCATAAATTCTTTTTGATGACTACTAGAACTACGTTGGTATTTCCCCAAAGAGGAAGGGATGATGCATTATAGCAGCGGTAGGTATTTCCCTCAGTGATGAGACCAAGGTTATCGAACTAGTAGGAGAACCAAGCAACACAATGTAAACATCATCTGCACACAAATAACAAATACTCGCAACCCGACGTGTAAAATGGGTTGTCAATCCCTTTCAGGTAACGGACATGATAGAGTTGTTAATATTGATAGATTGATTGATAAATAAGATAAATTGCAGCAAGGTATTTTTGGGTTTTTGGTTTAGTAGATCTGAAAATAAAAGCAAAGGAAAATACATCGCAAAGGCAAATAATATGAGAAAGAGACCCGGGGGGCGTAGATTTCACTAGTGGCTTCTCTCGAGAAAATAGCAAACGGTGGGAAAACAATTACTGTTGGGGAATTGATAGAACTTCAAATAATCATGACGATATCCAGGAAATGATCATCATATAGGCATCACATCCAAGATTAGTAGACCGACTCCTGCCTGCATCTACTACTATTACTCCACACATCGACCGCTATCCAGCATGCATATAGTGTATTAAGTTCATGGAGAAACGAAGTAATGCAATAAGAGCGATGACATAACGTAGACAAGATATATTTATGTAGAAATAGACCCCCATCATTTTATACTTAGTAGAAACGATACTTACGTGTCGGTTCCCCTTATGTCACTGGGATCAAGCACCGTAAGATCGAACCCACTTCAAAGCACCTCTTCTAATGGCAAGATAAATAGATCAAGTTGGCCAAACAAATCCCAATATCGGAGAAGAAATACGAGGCCATAAGAAATCATGCATATAAGAGATCAAAAGAAGACTCAAATAACTTTCATGGATATAAAAAGATATATCTGATTAGAAACTCAAATTTCATTGGATCCCAAGAAACACACCGCAAAAGAGTTACATCATATGGATCACCAAGAGAGCATTATATTGATAATCAAAAGAGAGAGATGAAGCCATCTAGCTACTGACTATGAACATGTAGGTCTACAAGGAACTACTCACGCATCATCGAAGAGGAACCAATGGAAGTGGTGAACCCCTTCGTGATGGTGTCAAGATTGGATCTGGTGGTTTTGGACTCTCCAGTGGCTGGATCAAAATTCCGTTGACTCCCCTAGGGTTTCTGGAATATTAGGGTATTTATAGAGTAAAGAGGCGGTCTGGGGGCACCCGAGGTGGGCACAACCCACCAGGGCGCGCCTGGGCCCCAGGCGCGCCCTCGTGAGTTGTGCTTCCCTCGGAGCTCCCACTGGGTGCAGCCCTGGCCCATTGGATGTCTTCTGGTCCAAAAAAATCCACAAAAAAATTCGCTGCATTTTGACTCCATTTGATATTGATTTCCTGCGGTGTAACAAAACATGCAGAAAACAGCAACTGGCACTTGGCACTATGTCAATAGGTTAGTACCAAAAATGATATAAAATGACTATAAAATGATTGTAAAACATCCAAGATTGATAATATAACAGCATGGAACAATAAAAAATTATAGATACGTTGGAGACGTATCGGACCTCACTACTAGGGAAAACCTTATACAAAGAACCTTAGCACTAGCTGGACAAGAAGGGGCGCTACTGCTAATTAGCAGTAGCGCGTGCCATAAACAGGTGTACTCCTACAGACTTAGCAGTATTGCGGCCCGGTAGAACAACGCTACTACTAAAATTGCCCGACCGTTCCCGCCACGCTAAGTTTAGCAGTAGCGCGCCCCCTTTAACCGCTTTACTGCTACTTCAATAGTAGTATCACACTTTTGTGCACGGCGCTACTACTAAGATTGAACCTGGCCACATGGCGGGCCCCGCTTAGAAGTAGTGCCTCTCCCAGAAGCGCGCTACTGCTATATTATTAGCAGCAGCGCATTCTACACACTGCGCTAGTGCTAAACCGCAGCCACCACCTTTTCCTCCCCCTTCCCCCATCCTCTCTTCCTTAACTTTCCCCTAGCCCCCACCTCCTTTCTCCCTCAATTTGCTTCTTCCTCACTACTTCTCCCCCTCATTACTCTCCTTCTTCTACCTATCTTTCTCTCTCTTTATTGCTCCTAGCTAACTACACCACCTCCATTAATACATCTCCTTTCTCTTTTTCCTTCCCCCTACACAAGTTGATCTTATCTCCTTCCCAAACTATCTTGGTAGATCTAGAATTTAGTGAAGTGGCATATGTACCTCCCTACCTAGATCTAGCCTTGTCAAGAAGAGCTTTGACCACTTTCGATCATTCCATAGGTGTGTGTGGCGACATCGATCGGCATCATCATCACCGTGCTCAATCTCGAGATAGGTGATTAAAATATTGTGCTTTTGCAAGAATGGAAATATGTGTATGTGTGCAATATGACATAATCAGGCAATATGATGGAAATTGTGTGTGTGGTATGAGTTTCCACCGAATTGTTCATGTGAGTTGCCTATGTTTTGCCGAAATGTCAATATATTTCCGCTTCGGCGAATTCCGAGCAAACTCTATATGTCATATTTCTAAGGTTATGCCAATTTTTGTATGACTTTGATGCATGCATGATTTTTTATAATAAATTTGTTTATTATTACCGTCCAGACGTTCATGATGGTCAGTGGAACGATGGTGGATAGGTGGTTGCGGTCGGTGGTGCAGGACATGAAAGAAAATAACCTGACAGAGATTTTATGTGTGTGTCAAAGATGCAAAGGAGGGGTTTGGCTCGACCCCTATGACGATGGCCCTGTGATGGCGCACTGATGGCTTCTCGCCCCTCGTTGGTTACCCCAAGTGGAAGGTTTGAGATGTAGCGTAGCGGCAAATTTCCCTTGGCAAAGATACCAAGGATCGAATCCCGTGAGACTCCGAAGGTCGACAAGAAGGTGTCAATGCGCCAGAAACTTTTGCTTGACAGGACCTGCACACAGATACAAATAACTTTTCTCCCAATGAGTACAGAGAGGTTGTCAATCCCTCCGGCCTTGTCGTTTACAAATGATCAAATGCAAGAGATAATGGTGATAGGTATGACTGCAACTAGGAAATAAAACAGGAAGTAAATAGCGGGTGTGATCAGTGATGGTAATATGGACCGGGGTCCCATGATGTTCACTAGTGATGTCTCTCTCCCAAAAGACGATAAAACAGCTAAGCGAGGTAAACAAATTACAGCTGGGCAATTGACAGGATTATGTGCGCAAACCAATGCTAACTATGCTGTAAAGAAAGGTAGAGGCTCAAAAGCATGGGCGGTACGCCAAGGCAAGTAGACCGAAATCCATCTGCATCTACTACTAATCATCCACCTTGAGATATCTATCCAGAACATCTCGCTGGTATTAAGTTGCGAGTCCCACCCAAAGTGTAAACTCAAAGCAACAAACAACTGCATTAAAAGAACTTTGCGTAAAGTAAACAATACTTGCACCCGCAAGTACAAGCACCGTTGTTTTCCCCCTTGTGGCAACAGCACATCCCCTGGACTCATGTTTCTGTCACTCAAGCTAGTCATCGAGGGGCATGAACCCACAATCAAGTATAACGTTCCCTCTTGGAGTTACTACCTACTACTCGGCCAAAGCAATAAATAGCAACGGAGAACATGCAAGAATTACTCAAGAACATAAATATAAAAGAGGTGAATCAAATATATTACTCACACACAATCTGAACATAATCTTATAATCCATCGGTCCCAGCAAACTCAGCAGAGCAACAGCATAAAGATTACATATGTGCCTCGATCATGTAGGGCAGCTCACGAGGTCTAATCCAAGAAGAACAAAGAGGGGAGGAGAACATCACATAGCTACTGGTCATGGACCCATGGTCCAAGGGAGACTACTCACAACTCATCCGGGAAGCGTCCATGGTGGTGGAGAAGCTCCCGGTGGTGGTTCTCCCCTCCGGCAGGGTGCCGGGAAGAGTTCTCCTGGTGCTCCCGATCTTGGAAGCGCGGCGGCGGCGGAACAGAGATGAGATCGCGAAAAAGGGTTCCGTCCTCGAGGGTTTTGGGACGCGTGCAATATATATGCCAAAGGGGGGCACCAAAGGCGGAGGTGGGGCCCCAGGCGCCCCCTGGCGCGGACAGGGTGGCGCCGTGCCGGGTGGCCGCCTGGGCCCCTCAGGCTCCCCTCTGGCTCTGCCTTGTTTTTTCTGGAAGCTCCCGATACACTGATTTTTCCTGTATTTTTCCCGGAATTTTTGGGACACTTTTAATATGGGGGAAACCTGAAATAGAAAAACAGCAGAAAACATGAACTGGCACTGTGGTGCACTGAGTTAATAGGTTAGTCCAAATATGATCAAAAGTGTATGGAAGTGCATAAATATCATAGCAATATCACACAAAAGAGGCATGGAGCAAGCAGAAATTATAGATACGTTTTGGACGTATCAACATCCCCAAGCTTAATTCCTGCTCGTCCTCGAGTAGGTAAATGATAACAAGCATAATTTCTGTGGTGACATGCTATCAACCATATAAGAACTTTTAAGTAAAGCCATCAAGGCACGTAATCCAATTCAAGTAATAACAAGCAAGAGTCTATATTAGTATCGTAACAAGCAACATAAGAACATAAAGGTGCAAGAGCTCTTGCTGTCCGTGACTCGAATGTCTCCAAATGGTGTTTGCGTGCAAGAAAGGGGATATGGATATATGAGAGAGTAAAACATAGTTTTTGTATTGTTGAGAAGTTAATCTACTAAAGTTTCACACTTGGTCTTCTTTGGAATCTTATCTTGACTCATCCCCAGACCGTCAGCCAGGTACAAGTCAAAATGATCCACTTCCTTTCGATATTTTGAGCACTCATGCAATGGATGAGCGTAAGCAAGAAAGTCGACACTTAGGATGGCAAAGAGAGAAAAATGATAGAGGGGGAAGACAAAAAAGGTGTGAAAGGCTCACATCGATGAGGACAATCATCGGCGAGAGAAAGCCAAATGATAGATATGATGTGAGGAGTAGGGATTGCCATGCAACGGATGCACATATGAGCTAAGGTAAGCTCTCCAATGGAACTAGTGGGGGTGCATCCAACTTGCTTGCTCAAGAAGACCTAGAGCTCTTTTGAGGAGGCTCATCATTGGAATATACAAGCCAAGTTCTATAGTGTAAAGGTCCCCACATAGCTATATGCATAAATGATAATCTCTATGGAGTACAATCTATAAGATGGAGTACGAGTGTGGATCTCTCAAAAGGAAATAGTAGTGTGCCCCCTTCTCTCTTTTTATTTCTTTTTCTATTTTTTTCTATTTTTTTTGTGGCCTCAATGGCTCTTCCTATTTATCTCTCATTTGTCCTCTTTGGGATCTTTTGATTTTGTCCTCTTTGGGATCTTTTGATTTGTCCTCTTTGGGATCTTTTCCTCACTTTAGGGGCAACACTCTATGTATTACAAGAAGTATAGAAGATCTTTCACACTTTACAAAAGTACTCAACATAAAGAAAATGAAACTATCATGATGTATGCAAATGTATGCCTCTACCAGTGTAGCAGGATATGCAATGATACTAGCGCGTCATGTAGCAATGATTAGGGTAAGGCCCAACTAGCATGCGGCTCATCGATCAAGCAAAAAGCATGTATGACATGAAGATCAAGTCATGAGAAGATGGATGTTGCATGGACATGTATCTCGGAAAGGCTATGGAAATGCCTTAATAGGTAGGTATGGTGGCTGTTTTGAGGAAGGATATAATGAGGCTTATGATGACAGAGCGTATCGTGCCAAGGATTTGGATGCACCGGCGAAGTATGCGCCAGCTCTCGAGGTGAGAAAGGGCAATGCACGGTACCGAAGAGGCTAGAAAAATATGGTTAGGTGGAAGTGTCAACCTTCGAATACTTACATTAGTCCGAAGAACTCATGCACTTATTATCGGTAACTCTCAATCTAATTAGGAGGTTCACAAAGAGACAAGTACCCCGAGGAGGTGTGTATGGGGGTTTGGTTACCCTTGCTCATCCTCGACCCATGGTACGTGAGTGTACTCTAATATTCGATCCCTCCAAAGATTAGTGATCCATTTAGTAGCTAAAGTTCTCAACTATTTTGTAGGTTTTTGAAAATAAACACGGATTGCCCAAAATACGACATCTATCACTAATAGGCTAAAGCTCTTGACACCAAAAGTTCAAACATTACTCATGGCAATACCTCAAAACTATTGCAAGTTACTACTAAAATTAAATAGCAACCTTAATTACCTACTTTAAGTTAAGACACACAACTCAGTGCAACAGACAAACTCTCTTAACAAGATAAACATGAAAACTCAAGAGAGTTCAGCAACCAACTAAACAAAAGCTCTTTAAAAAGAAAAGCATGAAAACTAAGAGCTAAACATGACAGTAGCTATGGAAAGACAAAGAACATACACAGCAAAGATAAGCATGAAAATCCTATGTTGTGTTCTAGGTTGAACTAGAGTGTGTTTCTCTCCCACACAAATAAAGCTGGGTTCTAACTCGTTATGAACAGGAAGCAAAGCTAAAGAAAACTAAAAAGGAAACTAAGAGCGAGACGCTCCAAGCATAGCACATAACGCATGAAGTGATTAAAATATAGTGGAACGAAAGACGAACTGATAATTGTTGATGGAGAAGGGGATGCACGGGGGCATCCCCAAGCTTAGACGCTTGAGTCTTCTTGAATATTTCTTGGGGGTGCACGGGGGCATCCCCAAGCTTGAGCGTTTGACCGTCCTGAATCTTTTTATCATCTTCCCTCACACACTTGAAAACTCCCTTCATACATAACTCATCATAATCTGATTAGCGAGGTTAGTACCCATAATAAAATAATTTTTCCCTGCTGGAAATAAGGATAATCTTGAAGAGCTACTGTTTCTCAAGATTTCCAAAAGGTTTTTGCAAAGAAAAAGCAAGCTTAAGGTTTGCAAAACGAAGAAAAGGCAAAACAGGACAGAATCTGTGAAAAACAGACCAGCAGGTAGTAAATAATTTTTTCGGGGCACTTCTGCAACTCAAATAAAAAAACTCAGAACAGAAGCCCGAAAGCCAATTGTATAGAGCACGCTGTCAAAAAAATTCAGACCAAAAAGATGATCTGGTGATTTTATACGAATTTTTCTGTCCAAGGACAGAATCTGTTTTCTGGACTGCACGTCACAACTTTTGAACTTTCTTGCAATCGGAGGCTAAACTTGGCACAAAGCTGAAAAGAAAAGATACAATGATGATGCTACTGTAGTAACAACCATCAAGACACAACAAAAGCAAAATAAAATTTTATTCGTTGTGGGCTGCCTCCCAAAAGCACTTTCTTTTATGCCTTTAAGCTAGGCATAATGCAAAAAAAGAGGATCAAGTTTTATCAAGAGTAAAAGAATAGCTAGCCCGTGTAACGGACTCAAAAGGTAACTTAATCTTATTTCTAGGGAAGTGTTCCATCCCTTTCTTGAGAGGAAATTGGAATTTTATATTCCCCTCATTCATGTCAATGATAGCACCAACGGTACGAAGAAAAGGACGTCCCAAAATAATTGGACATGAAGGTTCACATTCAATATCCATAATAGTAAAATCAACGGGAACATAATTGTCATTGACAATGATAAGAAAATCGTCGATCCTTCCCAAAGGTTTCTTTATGGAAGAATCAACAAGACGAACACCAAAAGAACAAGGATCAAAAGGTTTCAATTTAAGCATATCATACATTCTTTTGGGCATAACGGAGGTACCAGCTCCAACATCACATAAAGCATAGACGGAGAAGTTATTCAACTTAATTTTAATCATAGGATCCCAACCATCTTCTAGCTTTCTAGGTATGGAGGCTTCTACCCTAAGCTTCTCCTCCCTAGCTTTGATGAGAGCATTAGTGATATGCTCCGTGAAGGCAAGATTAAGTGTGCTAGTGTGGGGATCGCTAGACATATTGTGAAGAAAACTAATAACTTCAGAAAGGGTGCAATTATCAAAATCAAGGTCACTACTATCAAGTAAAGTGGTAGTGGTGTCCTTTAGGCTCACTTTTTTGGTAGCTTCTATGGTTATAGGAGTTTCTACGGTTGAGGTAATAGCATCACCATTAATAGGTCCAATGGGACTAGGAGTGCATTGGGTGCTAAGAGTTTGGATATCCTCAACAACTTGGATAGTAGCAACAGTGTGGTGGGTAGGAAGGCTCTTAATTCTATCTTCTTCCTCCTTTTCTCTAGCCCATCTCTCTTTAAGTTTAGCCATCATCCTAATGTTTTCATTAATTTGCACTTGAATAGCATTCATAGGAGTGGTCTTCCTCTCCTCAAGAGGGGAAGTTCTAATTTTAAGCAATACTACCTCATGGGCTAAATTGTCTACCTTCAAAGAGAGATTATCTAGTTTGTTTAGTTTTTCTTCTACACTCTTATTGAAGGCTTTTTGGGTAGTGATAAAGTCTTTAAGCGTAATCTCTAGTTCAGAAGTGGAGTTCTTGGTGCTAGGATAAGCATTGTTGTTCCCATAGGAATTAGAGGGGAACGGTCTAGGGTTGCTACCAAAATTACTCCTATAAGCATTGTTATTGAAATTGTTTCTAGAGATAAAGTTCACATCTACTTGATCTTGAGCAATCAAAGAATTTAAAGGAACATCATGAGGATCAATAGAAGATTGCTTGGAAAGTAGAGACATGATCAAGTCAACTTTTTCATTTAGGGAGGAAATCTCCTCAACAGAGTTTACCTTCCTACCTGTTGGAGCGCGTTCGGTGTGCCATTGGGAATAGTTGGTCATCATCTCGTCGAGAAGCCTCGTGGCAGCACCAAGTGTAGTTGACATAAAGGTTCCTCCCGCGGCCGAATCTAACAAGTTCCGCGAGGTAAAGTTCAAGCCTGCATAAAAAGTTTGGATAACCATCCAAGTAGTCAAACCATGAGTAGGGCAGTTCTTGACAAGAGATTTCATGCGTTCCCAAGCTTGGGCAACGTGTAGATTATCCAATTATTTAAAATTCATTATGTTACTCCTTAGTTGGATAATTTTAGCAGGGGGATAGTACTTCCCGATAAATGCATCCTTGCACTTGTCCCAAGAATCTATGCTATTCCTAGGCAAGGATTGAAACCAGATTTTAGCTCCTCCTCTCAAAGAGAAAGGAAAAATCTTAAGCTTAACAATATCACTATCTACTTCTTTGTACTTTTGCATATCACAGAGTTCAACAAAATTATTTAAGTGCAAAGCAGCATCATCTCCAGCACCGGAGAATTGATCTTTCATAACTAGGTTCAGTAAAGCAGGTTTAATTTCATTGTTGTTATGACTAGTGAAGTCACACAACTTGGTGTTCTCGGTGGAACCCATAGCAGCAACAAGCAAGATAACTATTTTTGTGATTTTTGATAAAGGGACACTAAAGCGAAAACTGAAAGGTAAACTAACAAGACTAAAAAGCAAAGATAAAAGATAGCGCGCAACTCCCCTATCTTGAAGAGTGGAGTCCCCGGCAACGGCGCCAGAAACTTGCTTGATGGCTTCTCGCCCCTCGTTGGTTACCCCAAGTGGAAGGTTTGAGATGTAGCGTAGCGGCAAATTTCCCTTGGCAAAGATACCAAGGATCAAATCCCGTGAGACTCCAAAGGTCGACAAGAAGGTGTCAATGCGCCAGAAACTTTTGCTTGACAGGACCTGCACACAGATACAAATAACTTTGCTCCCAACGAGTACAGAGAGGTTGTCAATCCCTCCGGCCTTATCGTTTACAAAGGATCAAACGCAAGAGATAATGGTGATAGGTATGACTGCAACTAGGAAATAAAACAGGAAGTAAATAGCGGGTGTGATCAGTGATGGTAATATGGACCGGGGTCCCATGATGTTCACTAGTGATGTCTCTCTCCCAAAAGATGATAAAACAGCTAAGCGAGGTAAACAAATTACAGCTGGGCAATTGACAGGATTATGTGCGCAAACCAATGCTAACTATGCTGTAAAGAAAGGTAGAGGCTCAAAAGCATGGGCGGTACGCCAAGGCAAGTAGACCGAAATCCATCTGCATCTACTACTAATCATCCACCTTGAGATATCTATCCAGAACATCTCGCTGGTATTAAGTTGCGAGTCCCACCCAAAGTGTAAACTCAAAGCAATAGACAACTGCATTAAAAGAACTTTGCGTAAAGTAAACAATCCTTGCACCCGCAAGTACAAGCACCGTTGTTTTCCCCCTTGTGGCAACAGCACATCCCCTAGACTCATGTTTCTGTCACTCAAGCTAGTAATCGAGGGGCATGAACCCACAATCAAGCATAACGTTCCCTCTTGGAGTTACTACCTACTACTCGGCCAAAGCAATAAATAGCAACGGAGAACATGCAAGAATTACTCAAGAACAAAAATATAAAAGAGGTGAATCAAATATATTACTCACACACAATCTGTACATAATCTCATAATCCATCGGATCCCAGCAAACTCAGCAGAGCAACAGCATAAAGATTACATATGTGCCTCGATCATGTAGGGCAGCTCACGAGGTCTAATCCATGAAGAACAAAGAGGGGAGGAGAACATCACATAGCTACTGGTCATGGACCCATGGTCCAAGGGAGACTACTCACAACTCATTCGGGAAGCGTCCATGGTGGTGGAGAAGCTCCCGGTGGTGGTTCTCCCCTCCGGCAGGGTGCCGGGAAGAGTTCTCCTGGTGCTCCCGATCTTGGAAGCGCGGCGGCAGCGGCGGCGGAACAGAGATGAGATCGCGAAAAAGGGTTCCGTCCTCGAGGGTTTCGGGACGCGTGCAATATATATGCCAAAGGGGGGCACCAGAGGCGGAGGTGGGGCAGCCCCGGGTGGCTGCCTGGGCCCCCCCAGGCTCCCCTCTGGCTCTGCCTTGGTTTTTCTGGAAGCTCCCGATACGCTGATTTTTCCTGTATTTTTCCCGGAATTTTTAGGGCACTTTTAATATGGGGGAAACCTGAAATAGAAAAACAGCAGAAAACAGGAACTGGCACTGTGGTGCACTGAGTTAATAGGTTAGTCCAAATATGATCAAAAGTGTATGGAAGTGCATAAATATCATAGCAATATCACACAAAAGAGGCATGGAGCAAGCAGGAATTATAGATACGTTTTGGACGTATCATGCACCTCCTCATGACTGGTTTCATGGATGGCTATACTCGGTGGATAATTGAAGGTAAGGATGATGATGATGATGAGTGTCGGCGTCCTGGGAACCAGGGTACTCAGACTTGCCTGTCTGCGGGCCCTGACGCGCTCCTACCACGGCCTGGTACGGCCCAGCTGATCGATCAGCTGCCCGAGACCCTCGCGAGAGAGCTAAGCCTCGTGAGGAGAACAACGTCAAGACCCCCTCAGGAGCGGCCTCGGCAAGGTGCTCCGAAGGGGTGGAGAATCCAAGGCCAAGCTTGCCTCAGGAGGAGGCAGTGATGTCAGCAGTGACGCACCGTGCCAGCGGGTGCCAGCGGGTGCCAGCGTCCGCCAGCGGCGCAGTTGCCATTTCGGTGCAAGGGGGACAGCGCAGCCGCAGGTTCCCGAGGAGCGAGGCAAAGGTTTCCCCATTGGTGCAACTAAAATGAAGACTGCAACGACGAGAGGGAGGATGTCACCGCCGAGCCCACCACCGCGTCACCACCTGATCCTTTTGCAGGCGAAGACTGCTTTTGTCAAGATAGGAACGTCCGTGTGTTCCCGCTCAAAATGGCCATTGTGGGATCCCTTCCTGCCTAAACATTTCGGGGGAAGAGGACCCTGGCCGCCTATATAAGTAGCTAGGATCCCCACTGTGTAGGGACAAGTTAGACCAAGCCCAGCCAAGTAGAGGCAGATCCATAAACTCTGCCACCACGCAAAGGAGCAAGAACACTTGCCTCTTGACCCTCCCGAGCTCACCTCCTGAGCCCAGGAACGACTGTACTAGTTCATATTCCAGCCCTCCCGAGGCCGATCCACCAAAGCAGGAAGTAGGGTTTTACACCACACGGTGGCCTGAACCTGGGTAAACTCTTGCGTGCTTCACTTGTCGTTTGCTTGAATCTCTTCACCGGCGAGGGCGAGACACTAGGTAGACGCGAGTGGGATAGATCTTCTTTCACGCCCTTGTGTTCGAACTTCTTGGGTTTTGCGTAGCCCTGAATCCGACATTTGGCGCGCCAGGTAGGGGCGTCTCGAAATCTCACCTCTTTGACGACCTCGCCTCCCCTCTCCTGTCCCGCGCCGCCACAATGACCGCGGTCTGCCACATCCGCATGGGGGCTGACACCCTCCCCGTCGACCGAGTGGTACCGGCGGACCGCGCCACCCATGGGCGCTCCTCCTCCTTCCCTGACGATGTTCATGCTGGCCGGGCCATCGGAGGGCGGCCTGCTCCACTACTCCCGCCTCCTGTAGCATCGCCGGCCGCGCTTTTGATGGCACGACGGCTGCCCCGGCAACGGACGTCTGCCGGAAGTCACGGCGCGAACGGCCCGCAGCGGGAGGCTGCGGGGCGTTGCTAGCGAGGAGCTGCCCTGCCGCGGGGTCACCTGCATCCTTGGAGGGTCCCAAGCGCCGGCGTCGGCTCGTCACGTCAAGTCGCACTTTTGGCAGGTCCGGGCTGCCGCCCAGCCGCAGGAGGCCTCGCGGGCACAGAGCGCGCAGGGGCACACCATCACCTTCGGCCCTAGCGACCTCGCCTCAGAAGCGGCCGGCACTAGCGTTCTCCCCACGGTGTGCACACCCACCATCTGCGGGGTGGTCGTGACGAGGACCCTCATCAACGGCGGCGCCGGGCTCAACATCCTCTCTCCCGAGGCCTTCGGTCATCTGCCTATGTCCTACAGGCACCTCCTGCCCACCAAACCCTTCTCAGGGGTCGCAGGCTCGGCCATTCCGCTCGGCCAGATCCGCCTCCCGGTCACCTTCGGCTCACCGGCTAACTACCGGACTGAGCTCATCGATTTTGACGTTGCGCCCATCCACCTGGCCTACAACACCGTCCTCGGCTTCCCAGCCTTGGCGAAGTTCCTGGCGGCGACTCACCCGGGTTACAATACCGTCAAGATACCCGGAAGCAGCGGCGTCATCACCGTCAAAGGGGACTGCAAGACCGCTCTTCAGGTCCTCGGACGCGCTTATAGGGCTGCTGACGCAGCTCACCCAAGAGCAAAGGGGGCTCCGGAGGCGCCGGAGGCCGCGCCTGCCAAGAAGAAGCAGCTCTTCTCTCAGGACCGCGCCGAGACGAAGCAGGTGCTCGCAAATGAAGAAGGCTCAGGAGCCACCTTCACCATCGGTACGGGCATGGATCCTGAGCAAGAGGCAGCGCTGGTCAGCTTCCTCAAGGCCAACAAGGACGTGTTTGCCTAGAAAGCCGCATATTTGGTTGGGGTGCCTAGGCACGTCATCGAGCATCACCTCACGGTGTGCCCCAATGCGCGCCCTATCAAGCAAAAGGCACGCAGACAAGCCTCGGAGAAGCAGGCCTTTATCATTCAGGACGTGAGGAAGCTAGAGGAAGCATGTGTTGTACGGGAAGTACGGCACCCGGAATGGCTGGCCAACCCCGTCATAGTCCCGAAGAAAGGAGGCAAGGAGCGCATGTGCGTTGACTTCACGAGCCTCAACAAGTTCTGCCCTCAGGATCCATTCCCTCTTCCGCGCATCGACCAAATCGTGGATTCAACGGCTGAGTGCGACCTGCTCTGCTTCCTCGACGCCTTCTCGGGCTACCACCAAATCAAGATGGCGGTGGAAGACGTGGAGAAGACGGCGTTCTTGACCCCGTGCGGGGTCTACTATTACACTTGCATGCCTTTTGGGCTGAGGAACGCGGGCGCCACCTTCCAGCGCCTGATGCACATCACCCTCGGCCCTCACCTCGGGAGGAATGCGGAGGCCTGCGTCGACGACATTGTGGTTAAAACCAAGAAGGCCAGGACTCTTGTCAGGGATATTACTAGCAGGTATGAACCGGCTAGTGTAAACCGGCTTGTTACAATGTGATTGCTATATTCCATAAAGGCTACGGCCCAGTAGGTCTTAGGGCCCATGTAAAGAGTCATCGTTTGTAAACCGCCCGATGATGTAACTTGAGGAATAAGGAAGAAAGAACAGAGACTGAGGCGGACACAAGTATGAGCCGGCCTCGGGACTCTGTAAACCGGACTGGGCGTCGCCTCTCTATATAAAGGGACGACCCAGTGACAGTTCAGGGACAAGCAAGAATCAACCCGTCGAGACTACAGGCAAGCGATCCGCTCCCTGTAAACCGACGCCCAAGAAATACCAAACCAACTAGACGTAGGCTTTTACCTTCATCGAAGGGGCCGAACTAGTATAAACCCTCTATGTCCTTTGTGTGCTATGAACCCCTTCAAGCTAACCCGTGCGATGGTTCCATCATCAAGTCCGTTAAACCGGACATCTGCCGTGCTAATTCCATGACAGTTGGCGCCCACCATGGGCCCTCCGCACGCTGGTTTCGAGTTCTTGAAGGGCAGTTTTGAAGGGCTCAAGGGTTACGCGGTCGGCCGGATGACCAAGAGTCGCCGCGGCCGGATCTACATCGACGATGCAGGCTGGGGGCTGGAGGCCGATTTGATCGAATACGGGTACCGGGTTCCCTTCGGCGGCATCCACGTCTTCATCGGCAAGATCGGTGAACCGGGACCTGAGCCGGACATCTTCCCCAACATCATCGAGCCGGCTCAGCGTGCGAGATCGGCCCGGATTCAGCCCGCCATGAAGCGCGTGTTCATTGGAGCAATTCATGGGGTCCAAACCGAGGACAGATCAGAATCCGACGGTGCAACAGTTGTCTACTCCGACGACGAATCTTCATCCGGAGAAACTGAGTCTTTGTATCAGTTGCAGGACGGCCGGTCTGAGGGTGAGTCCGACGGAAACAGTATTCCGGACCCCTTTGACCCGCCAAACCGGGTGGCTGTCTTTATGGCCGGTTCACAGCCCACGGTGAACGGGGCGACAGCAGAAGCTGGTGTAGGGGGGAGCGGCCCGGCCCTCTCACCTACTGACGTTCTATCCACCTTGATCGAGGAGTTCACAGCTAAAGCGGTGGAAACGGTAGCTCCAGCAGACAAGGCGCAGCATGATGCAGAGCTCCTTCAGTTAAAGGGCCGGATTGACCAATTGAAAGAGGATTTGAAAGCGGAGAAGGCGATGATAGCAATAAGATAGGCGGAGCTGGATGATCAAGCTTTTTATCTAAGGATGGAGCAGGTCTCTGTGCAGGGAGTAAGGGGTCGGAAGTACCAGTCTCGTCCATCGTCGGTTTATGAAGCGACGGATCTGTTCAGGACACCCGGGACTGGAGCCAGCAACGATCCGGCTTTAAACCGGAGGGCTCCTCCAGCGAGGGAAGAGTCGGTTCAGTGGCCCACTGTAGAGCAAGATCGGTGGATCACGTCTACACCTCACGTTCCTACCCCTCCAGGTCATTACTCAAATCCTTTGGATAACATCGTGGCTGCTGCTGCACGTCTGGCCGCTTTACCCGTGGAGGGGACATCCCGGGCAGCGTTGGAGGCACGCCGGGCTAAGGAGTTGCTTAATACGGCGTTAATACAGCAGCAAGCATATTCTCATAGCAGGGAGAGGCTACATTCAACACCACGTCCCAGCCGCAGTTACACTAGGCATTGGGAGGAGCCAAAAGTATCTAGCAGTGAGCGCAGGCGACATCGGCACAGACAGGATAATCCGGCAGGCGCGGAGGCTCAGGATGTAAACCAGGTTAGATCTGTAGCCCGAGAGGAGGTCCGTCACACAACGCCGGTTCAAACTGCCACGGCAGAGACAGGAGTTACGACAAGTTCCTTTGGAGTCCAGTGTCTTATCCCCGCTTTACGGAGTGTAAAGTTGCCCAAAGACTTTAAAGGGCCCCGCAAGGTACCTAATTATACTGCGGATTTACCTCCTGAAGCTTGGGTGGAAAGTTATGAGATGGCCATGGAGATGCTGGATGTGGATGAAGCGGCTTGTGCAAAATACTTCACCATGATGCTTGAGGGTACAGCCCGGACCTGGCTAAAGGGTTTACCCCCTAATTCCATCGGATCATGGGGAGAGCTACATCGTTAGTTCATCAAAAACTTCAAAGATACATGCAAGCAGCCGATGTCAGTGGTGGATCTAGCAGCCCACGTGCAAGGAGAGCAGGAGTCTACAAGTGCTTGGGTGCGGCGAGTATCAGAGATCTTGCACTCTTCGAATGGTATCAATCCTAGTACGGCGATAGTGACTTTGGAAAACAATTGCTGGTTTGAATCTTTAAAGTTAAAGCTAGGACGGCTTAAAAGGGATTGCAATGATATGGGAACTCTCATGAGGGCTCTGGCAAAATATGGGGACTCTGATAATACCAAGTATCCAGAAGCTGAAGGAGACAAGGCAGGGAAGGTTAACAAGCCTGGTAAACTGGCGCAAGTTAATCCGGCTACTGCCAGTTTCTTGGGCAAACGAAAGGCAGAAGGTGGCTCTGACTTCGTGGCCAATACTCAAGTTCAAGGGGGTTTTCAGCGTAGCATGGGCAACCCACCTCCACAAACCGGCGGAGGGGCTGTTAGCTGGGACCAAGAGTTAGATCAACCTTGTCCGAAGCATGGCTCGAAACAACAACCGGCAAAACACACTATAAGAGAGTGCAGGCCCCTTATGGAAGCAATAGTGGGCCGCTTTAATCCTTATGACAGGCCTCCAAATGGCGGTTCAGGCCCAGGGTTTTATGGTCCGGGTCATCAGGGGAGCAGCTCAGGATCAGGATACAGGGGCAATAACAATGGTTATCAAAACCGGGCCGGTAATCAAAATAGCCAAGGAAGTTATAATAACCAGGGCAATCAGCCGCGTAACCAGGGTGGTTACAATAACCAAGGCAGTCAGCAGCATGGCCAAGGTAATTACAATAACCAAGGCAATCAACAGCAGGGCCAAGGGAATTACAACAATCAGGGGAATCATCAGCGTCAGCAACAGCAACCGCAATCCGGATATCAGAATAATCCGAAGGAATTGAGCAGTGGGCAATACCATGTATTCACCACAAGTCTGTGTAAACGGGATCAGAAGGTTTTGAAGCGGGCAGTTAACGCGGTTGAACCGGCAACACCGCAATTTCTGCGCTGGTCATAACAGCCCATTGTATGGAGTAGGGAGGATCACCCGATGCGGGTGGATAATCCGGGCCACTTGGCCTTAGTGGTAGCACCCCAGGTGGGAGGATATAAGTTCACCAAGGTTCTTATGGACGGTGGTAGCAGCATCAATATCTTGTACTATGAGACCTTCCGTCGTATGGGCCTAACGGATAAGAAGCTAAGACAATCAAACACGGTGTTCCATGGAGTGGTTCCAGGTAAGTCGGCTTATCCAGTTGGAAAAATTGATTTGGAAGTTACCTTTGGAGATGAGCATGATTCCAGGTCAGAGATGATAACTTTCGAAGTTGTCAAGATCCGGAGTCCCTATCACGCTTTATTCGGGAGAACGGTTTATGCCAAGTTTATGGCTAGGCCATGTTATGTTTATCTGCAACTCAAAATGCCGGGCCACAAGGGCACGATCACGATTCATGAAAGTCGCAAGATAGCAGTGGAGTGTGAAGAAGGAGATGCAGCCTATGCGGAGGCAGTATGTGACACGGAAGAGTTGAAGTTCTATAAAGATAACGTTGATCCGGCAGATATGACTCCGCTGAAGAAACCAACTACCGAGCATGATCCGGCGTTGAAGTTTAAATCAGCGGAGGAGACCAAGCAAGTTGATTTTGTGCCAGGTGATTCGTCCAAGCACTTCACCATTAGCGCTAACCTTGATCCAAAATAGGAAAGCGCGCTCATCGAGTTCATCCGTGAGAACCGGGATATCTTTGCATGGAAACCTTCTGACATGCCAGGTATACCGAGGGAACTCGCTGAGCACAACCTTAACATTGATCCGAAATATAAACCAGTTAAACAATACTTACGCCGCTTCAACGAAGAGAGGCGCAAGGCAATAGGAGAAGAAGTGGCCAGGCTTTTGGCCGCAGGGTTCATAGTGGAAGTCTTTCACCCAGAATGGTTGGCTAATCCGGTGCTGGTGTTAAAGAAGAACGGGAAGTGGAGAATGTGTGTGGACTACACAGACCTCAACAAAGCCTGCCCAACTGATCCTTTTGCTCTCCCTCGCATTGATCAGATTATTGATGCCACAGCGGGATGTGAGCGGCTAAGTGTTTTAGATGCATACTCAGGATATCACCAGATCAAGATGGCAGTTAAAGACCAAGAGAAGATAGCTTTCATAACCCCTTTTGGTGCTTTTTGCTATGTATCTATGCCTTTTGGGCTCAAGAGTGCTCAAGCAACTTATCAGCGTTGCGTTCAGAATTGTCTTAAAGGACAGATAGGGAGGAATGTTCATGTCTATGTGGATGACATTGTGGTTAAGTCAAGGAAAGAGGAGACAATGATAGAGGATCTTAAGGAGACTTTTAACAATCTTCGGGCTTACAAGATGATGCTTAATCCGGAGAAGTGTGCCTTTGGTGTTCCGGCAGGTAAACTACTGGGTTTCTTGGTCTCAAACAGAGGAATAGAAGCTAATCCGGAGAAGATCAAGGCCATTACATCTTTGACTAAGCCAGTTTGCATCAACGATGTTCAGCGTATCGCTGGCCGGATCACAGCATTAAGCCGGTTCATCAGCCGTTTGGGAGAGAAGGCGATTCCGCTCTATCAGATGTTGAAGAAAACAGACCGGTTTATATGGAGTGATGAGGCAAATGCGGCGTTTGAGGATTTGAA
This sequence comes from Secale cereale, assembly GCA_902687465.1. Taxonomy (NCBI): domain Eukaryota; kingdom Viridiplantae; phylum Streptophyta; class Magnoliopsida; order Poales; family Poaceae; genus Secale; species Secale cereale. The sequence goes on from LR738714.1 coordinate 407,940,212, forward strand.
GTGGCAACTGGCAAAGCCACCGGTCCTGGCTGCCCCTGTTGATAAGGAGTCGTTGCTGTTATACGTCGCTGCTAATGCACGGGCAGTCAGCGTTGCAATCGTGGTTGAGCGCAAAGAAGCAGGGAAAGAACACCCGGTTCATCGCCCGGTTTATTATGTGAGTGAAGTACTTATTGAGTCGAAGCAAAGGTACCCACATTGGCAGAAGCTGGTATATGGTGTGTTCATGGCAAACCGGAAGCTAAAGCACTATTTTCAAGGTCATCCAATAACTGTGGTTAGTTCAGCACCGTTGGGGGATATAATCCAGAACAGGGAAGCTACATGCAGAGTGGCGAAGTGGGCCATTGAGCTCAGCCCACATGAATTAAAGTACGTGCCACGCACCACTATAAAATCTCAGGCATTGGTGGATTTCATCAATGATTGGACAGAGTTACAAACCCCTGAGGAGAAACCGGATCTTACGTACTGGACGATTCACTTTGACGGTTCAAGACAGTTGGAAGGCTCGGGGGCTGGAGTTGTCTTAACTTCCCCCCGAGGTGATAAATTTTGTTACGTCCTCCGTTTGTTGTTTCCTTGTACTAACAATGCGGCGGAATACGAAGCGTTACTTCATGGCTTGCGGATGGCAAAGGAGATGAACTTGAGCCGGGTCAAGTGCTTTGGTGACTCAGATCTGGTGGCACAGCAAGTTTCAGGCAGGTGGGATTCCCGAGATCCTCTTATGGCAGCTTACAGACGAGAAGTTGAAGCAGTTGCAGGATATTTCAAGGGGTATCAGGTGGATCATATAGACCGGCGACGGAACGAAGCGGCCAATGCTTTAAGCCGGCTAGGCTCCCAACGTAAACCGGTGCCGCCAAATACCTTTTTGGATGAGTTGCATAGTCCTTCGGTTCAAGTACCATCAGAGGAAGACCTAGCTATTCCTGATCCGGAGGCATAGTTAGTTACAGCACTTCATATAATCCCGGATTGGATGCAACCTTACTTGGCATATTTGAGCCGAGGAGAGTTACCGGATGATGAGATCGAGGCACGACAGATAGTCCGGCGTTCTAAGTCCATGACAATTGCAAACGGAGAGCTTCATCATCGCAGTACTTCTGGAGTATTTCAGCGGTGTGTATCAGCTGAGGAAGGTTGTGAGATTCTTCGCGAGATCCATGAAGGTGATTGCGGTCATCATGCCGGTTCAAAATCATTGGTGGCTAAAGCGTTCCGGCATGGTTTCTATTGGTTAACTGCTCATGCTGATGCGACAGATTTGGTCCGGAAGTGTGATGCTTGTCAGAAATTTTCGAGGCGTGCTCTGGTTCCGGCGCAGGAGCTCCGGATGATACCAATAACTTGGCTGTTTGCGACTTGGGGGCTTGATATGGTTGGACCCTTCAAGCGATCCCAACATCAGAAAACTCATCTACTAGTAGCAGTGGATAAGTTTACAAAATGGATTGAAGCAGAGCCTATAAGCAAGTGTGATGCGGCGACGGCAGTCAAATTCATTAAAAAGGTAATTTTCCGGTTTGGCTTTCCGCACAGCATCATCACAGACAATGGCACCAATTTATCTCAGGGTGAGATGGAAGAATTCTGTCAACGAGAGCATATTCGCTTGGATGTATCTTCTGTGGCCCATCCCCAATCCAATGGTCAAGCTGAAAGGGCAAATCAGGAGATTTTGCGAGGTATCAAGCCCCGGCTTATGACTCCTTTGCAGAGAACCCCAGGATGTTGGGTTGAGGAGTTACCATCTGTTCTTTGGAGTATCAACACTACACCAAACCGGTCAACAGGTTACACACCTTTCTTCATGGTCTATGGTGCTGAAGCAGTCCTTCCAAGTGATATCCGTCATGATTCACCAAGGGTAACGGCTTATGTTGAAGCGGCCAACGAGAAAGCAAGGCAAGACAGCTTGGACCGGCTAGATGAAGAGCGTGATATAGCTGCGGCACGATCTGCAATTTATCAACAAGACTTACGCAGATATCATAGCCGCCGGATCAAAACAAGGACGTTCCAGGAGGGCGACTTGGTACTCTGGCTCATCCAAGATCAAACAGATATGCACAAATTGTCACCACCTTGGGAAGGGCCCTTTCTGGTCAGCAAGAATCTGCACAATGGTTCATATTACCTGCTGGACGTTCGAGAACACAAGGACTCACGGACATCGGAGGAGGAGACGAAGAGGCCATGGAACATAGCCCATTTGCGGCCATACTATACTTGAGCTATGAGCTCCACTATATCCTATGTATATATTATGATCAATGAATAAACCGGCACCCTCGGTAAACCGGGGGCTCAGCCTTTTTTCCAATACAAATATCTTGTGAGTACAACCATGCATGTTTTATCATATGTTATATTTCAACATATTGGCCGGTTTAAAATTGGTTTTTTGCAGAATATACACAGAAGCAATAAAACTCTCTAAAGAGCATGAGGTCACATCCGGTTCAAGAGAGGACGCTTCAAGATCTACCCATGATTCCCTGGAGCCAGGGAAAACTATATGGACAGTCGGGTTTACCCGCATCCATCCACCGGCCCTCTGGAAAGATGGATAATCCACATCCAGTGATTGGCTAGGCCCTCTGGAAAGATGGATAATCCACATCCAGTGATTGGCTAAATTTTTTATTATGATTCAAGTGGAAAGATGGATAATCCACATCCACCGGCCCTCTGGAAAGATGGATAATCCACATCCAGTGATTGGCTAGGCCCTCTGGAAAGATGGATAATCCACATCCAGTGATTGGCTAAATTTTTCTTATGGTTCATATGGAAAGATGGATAATCCACATCCAACGGCCCTCTGGAAAGATGGATAATCCACATCCAGTGATTGGCTGAACCTTGCTTTGAGCCTGGCAGCTCTTAAAAAGCCTTGACTACATGGTTTTATTTGCAAATTCGCATCTTTGGTGTTTATGTTTTATGACTCTTTAAACCGGTGTGGAACAGCTACAGAAGCTGACCACATATCTATAAAGTGAAAAGTCTGTGTCATGAATACCAGCATGAATAAACCGGTGTTCATTATAACCCGGATCATCCATCAGGCAACAAGCTACAAATTTCTGGACAAAGTTTCAGAACGATATAAACCGGTGTCTTTTATCAAGCCCGGGTTTGTTATTTGATCCATGAAGATCTTCATCAAGAAATTTTAAATTCTACCGGATTAAGAGTATTGAGTATGCTTGATCTCAGGTATAAATTTATTTCTGATATAAGTATATACTTGTTTGATATACTGTGAGAGCAGTTTAATCTGTCTAGTGGTAAACCGCTAGGACATGTTTTCAGTCTTACTTATGTAGGAACAGATGACACGCAAGATAAGCGACATCAGACGAAATTTAACTTGGCAAACATTAAAACAAGAAGTCAGAATATCCGGCTCAAAAGCGGATCATGTTTCAGCTATCCTATTACAAGGCATAGAAAGCCTGACGGATTAAAAAGATTGTTTGATAAAGCAGAGACTGCAACTACAACAATAAAATTCTGAGTTATGCTCCTTCCTGCTGAGACGGCTGGCCATCGGCTTGATCCGGAATATCTTCGTCCTCTTGAAGCGGTCAGAAGTCCGGAACACACCAATCAATCTTCGTCAAAGCCCGGAAGTACATCTCTTCGCTGATAAGTTCAGAAGGTTCGATATCTGGAGCGAAGGTATGAGGGCGAACTGGTGGGATTAAATTGACGGTGTCATAAACCGGCCGCTCCAACCGCTCATTTTGCAAGTCGTACCCCGGATGATACCTGGATAAATCGGATTCAGCTGCAAGTTTGCTGGCGAGGGGACGCATCTCCTTCGTCAAGGCGTGGAGGTCCTTCGCGGTAAAAGTGGAACCGTCTTCTTTAGTGTCAGGGAATCCAGTCAAAGCTTCTTCCGGATCAAGATCCGGGACCCAGGCTTTAGCCTTGGTAAGTGCCAGGAGGGCACCGCCTCGAGCAGCAGATTTCTTAACTTCTTCTAGACGCTCTGGTAGAACAGACAACTTTTCCAACGTGCCTTGGATGGTCGTGGGGGCTGGTTTAGCGAAAGATGTTGCACTGATGATCCTCTGAGCGCCGGAATACAACTGCTCAACTAAAGTGTAACATGCTTTAAGTTTCTTCCGTAGATCATCCCCAAGATGGGTGACACGGCGCCCTGCATATGAATATCACAATTAAACCGGCGCAGATGGAAGCTTGCAAGGATGAAGCAGGAATACAGATCAAAAGACTTACCAAAGACAGCAGAGGTCATCAATTCTATTTGCCGCTTTAAGCCGGTTAACTCTTCAGTTACCGGATTAAGGGCTTCCTCAGCATCTTTTGCCCTTTTCTCTAGTTCTTTCTTATGGACCTCAAAGGCAGCCTGCTCTTCTTCAAAGAATTTTTTCAATTCTTCCGCAGTCTTTAAGCTCACCTTCAGGTCTTTCTTAGCTTTTGAGGCAGCAGACTCTGTTTCAGCAAGACGGCTCCGAAGTTCATTGATCTCCTCAGCATTCCGGTTTAAGTCAGCCTGCAAATCAAAACAAGTGATAAGAAACAAAGACCAGACAAGTCTCAAGCACACAAACAAGTTGTCTACTTGACACTTGGGGGCTAATGGAACATTGAAGTATCAGAAGAAATTCTTACAAGTATCAAATACATAACCAAGTTATCTAATTGATACTTGGGGGCTAATGTAAGATCAATTGTTCAAGTTATAAGTTCCGGTTCACCTTCAAACACGCAGCTAAACCGGAACTTGGGGGCTACTATGAGATAGAAGCATATCAAAAGCACAAAGTCAGAAGGAAAGGATTACCTCATATTTTTCCTTCATCAAGTTAACCAAGCTCGCTTCGTAATCTCGGCTACTGTGGAGCCGGTTTAAGTACCCGGAATAGATTTCTTGGGCACTCATATCAGCAAGATTGGATAACTCAGTACTCCATTTACCCTTCTCTTTATATAGTTTCTCCGTTTTAGCCGTATGTTTGGCTAAAACGGTGGGCTCAGCCGGAGCAACGAAAGCAGTCCCAGTCACTACAACTTCTGGAGAAACAGGGGCAGTTGGTGGAGTTGCAATATGAACCGGATTGGGAGAGGCCGGATTGGCCTGAGGAGAATTGGCTCGGGCAGGACTTGGTGCATTATGAACATCATCAGCAGTAGGGTTCTCGGGCATTGACATATAATCCGTAGGCGCAGGATCCTCAAGAGGAATTGTGGGCTCGCCTTCTGGAGGGACAGTTGAATCCGGATTAGCTGCTGGATTATCAGCAACAATCTCAGCAGTTGAGGGGTTGGCCTTTGGTTTTTTACTAGGTTTTGGTTTGCTGAAGGAAGTTGGAAAAACAAGTTAGAGCTATAAGAACAAATGTAATCGTAAACCGGATAAGTTAAAAGGACTTACCCTGGAACAGTTTTCAGTGGGGGAAGTTGCGTGGCAGCTGATTCACCAGAGGACGATAATGGAGTTTCCTGATAATCAGGGTCAGACGGTTTAAGAGGTTTGCGGATAAGCCCGGCCTTGGGATGAAGGAGGGTTGGAGAAAGTATCACCTCAGTGCGGCGCTTCCGAACCGGAGTTAGAGAAATTCCGGATGATTCCACTGCCAGGCCGCTATGGCAAGTGGTCCGGCGAAGAGCTTCATGTTGTTGTTTCTTCAAAAGAAAATTAGGATCCAATTGAGCATAAGGGTGAGAAAATTGGTATTTCCGGACGGTCCGACGACTTTTTTGTGGAAGAGGTTCTGAATCGGAAGAAAGGATAGTTACCTCAACTTCGGCCGGGTTATCACCTTCAGCCAACTCCTGTGGAAAGTTATCATTAGATACAGATATGAGCACAAGCAAGCAAATTAAAGCCGGATTAATTCGTACCTCGGAATCCGGATCATCATCCTCAGCGTGAGAACTAGAACCAACAGCTGCTTTTCTTTTCTTATTAGCAAAGGTCTTCCGGCATGCTTGTTTGCCGGGTTTCTCCTGAGGTTTTCTCTTCCAGAAAGGATCCTCAGCCTATTCGAAGGAAGAAAAGATAATTGAAAGAACGGTTTAAAAGAACGGATTACAAATGCATGACAAAGCAAAACTTACCGCAGGCAGCTTGTTCTTCTTGTAATACGGGGCTAACCCGACTTTGCTACAGTCTGCTAAGGAGACGTTGAGCATCTTCTTAGCCGATTCAATAACCTCTGATTCAGAGAGTTTATCCTTGGTAAACCGTTGAGGGTCATCCGGTTTACCAGAATACTGGCACATCAACTGTGATCGCCGACTCAAGGGAAGAATACTCCAAGAGAGCCAACAACGCATAAAATCGGTTCCAATTAAACCATTGGCCATAAAAGCTTTCAGTCTGGAAAGCTGAGACACAAACCGGGTCCGTTCGACGGAGCTGAGTCGTTGTGGCAGAGGATGATCCTCCAGAAGACGGTGCTCGCGGTAACCTGGCAGTGGGTTCTCCCCTTCAGGAGAAGTATCAACACAGTAAAACCATGATTTGTTCCACTCCTTTGGGTGCGTATGGAGAGCGGCATGGGGAAAGACAGCGTCTCTCCTTTTCTGGATGCTGACCCCGCCGAGTTCCTAATGCGGTTCGCTGGTGAATTCCGTACGCCGGTTCAGGTGAAAGAAATCCCGGAATAAATCAACAGACGGTTCTTCTTGCAGATATACCTCTGAGAAAACTTGGAAGTCACAGATATTTGAAATGGAGTTGGGCCCAATGTCCTATGGGTGGAGTTGGAAGGCAGCAAGCACATCACGAAAGAACTTTGAACCGGGGGGG
>LR738714.1:407947045-407960647 GCA_902687465.1 Secale cereale
GGGGGGGGGTGAAGCCTCGAGCTATGTGATCAAAGAAAACAATAACCTCCCCTTTCCTGGGAGTAGGAGGGCATTCGTTTCCTGGAGCCCGCCACTTCAAAATGGATTGAGGACCTAAAGTACCAATTTCAGCAATTTTGACCAAGTCTTCTTCCGTGATGATGGAAGGAACCCAGTCACAAGACACAAATTGTTTGGCCATGATGGCAGAAGAACGAGTGCTGAAAAGATAAAGTGCAAAAAACGGATTATGCGGGTACAGCAATATAAACCGGAAGATATCTACGAAGATTACATCACAGTTTAGACAGGGGACTAATGATATGGTTAAACCGGCCATAACAGGGAGCTATGTCACTGCCGGTTCATGACAGCAAAAGAGGAACAGCTAAACCGTCACGTTCAACTTCAATTTTTTTACAGGAACAGAGCATGACAGTATAAACCGGGGTATACCTAATAGATCTACAAAGGAGAAGATACAAGTTTTTACAGACAACTAAGGAAGAAAAGATCTGAGTGTGCAAGAAAAAGGAAAATAAATACAAGGACGAACGGGAAGAACTACAAGGATCTTATGCGGAGCAGATGAATTTACAGGATAAGTGTAGGTGACGAGATCTAAAGCATATACTAGCAGAACAAAGGTAAAGATCTAAGAGCTAGATATAAAGGTCAAAACTTCTGTGGAACGGGCGTTCAAGATGAACAAGGCAAAGCTTTCATTAAAGCTCTAATGGTGGAGGCACAGGGAAGAACCCTAGAGGATGCGGATCTACAATAAGGAGGAAAGACATACCTGGAACAGCGGAGATCGGCGGCGGAGTTCTCTGGTCAAAATCCGGGCGATGCAGCGGCCGGCGCGGATTTGTTTTTGGCGGTCGACGGCGGCGGTTCGAGCTCGGGCGTCAATGGCGTCTTGAAGCTCGGGCGATGGACGGAGGAAGAAGATGTGAGAAGAGGATAAATGAATGAGGACGGCAGTATTTATAAGGGAAGGTCAGATAAGAAGCGACAGGTGCGGGATTCGAGGGAGCAAAGATCGGATAAAGATCCTTTTGACGCCTCGATCTTCGGGATAACCATTAAACAAAGCTACAGGACAGCTCGCAGCGTTAAATGCGGAGATGATGTCACAGTAAGATTCGGTGATTCTCGAGGGTGACGTCAGAGCCGGTTTACAAAAATGAGAAGGCACAGAAGAAAGTTATACAAGACAAGGGAGATTTATATGAACAAGTTCAAATCATTCTGGGGCCTAATGTCACGGATATTACTAGCAGGTATGAACCGGCTAGTGTAAACCGGCATGTTACAATGTGATTGCTATATTCCATAAAGGCTACGGCCCAGTAGGTCTTAGGGCCCATGTAAAGAGTCATGGTTTGTAAACCGCCCGATGATGTAACTTGAGGAATAAGGAAGAAAGAACAGAGACCGAGGCGGACACAAGTATGAGCCGGCCTCGGGACTCTGTAAACCGGACTGGGCGTCGCCTCTCTATATAAAGGGACGACCCAGTGACAGTTCAGGGACAAGCAAGAATCAACCCGTCGAGACTACAGGCAAGCGATCCGCTCCCTGTAAACCGACGCCCAAGCAATATTAAACCAACTAGACGTAGGCTTTTACCTTCATCGAAGGGGCCGAACTAGTATAAACCCTATGTGTCCTTTGTGTGCTATGAACCCCTTCAAGCTAACCCGTGCGATGGTTCCATCATCAAGTCTGTTAAACCGGACATCTGCCGTGCTAATTCCACAACAACTCTCATCCAGGACCTAGAAGAAACGTTCGCCAACCTGCGCAAGGTGAAGCTGTGACTCACCCTGGAGAAGTGCGTGTTCGGTGTACCCTCAGGCAAGTTGCTAGGGTTCCTGGTTCGCACCGCGGTATTGAAGCTAATTCGGAGAAGATCAAGGCCATCGAAAGAATGAAGCCGCCCACAAACCTGAAGGGGATGCAAAAGCTCGCGGGGTGTGTAACATCCCTAGGGCACTTCATCTGTAAGCTTGGGGAACGCGCCCTCCCGTTCTTCAAGATCATGAAGAAGAAGGGGCCCTTTGAGTGGACTCCGGAGGCTGATGCCGTCTTCCGGGGCCTCAAGGAATACCTCACCAGCTCGCCGGTTATGGTAGCGCTGCGACCCCTGGAGCCCATGACTCTCTTCCTCGCCGCAACGCCTCACTCCGCCAGCGTGGCACTTATTGTGGAGCGCAAGGAGAGGCCTCGAAGCCCAAGGCCACCGGGCGGCTCGGCAGCTTCAGGGCCCGCGCCGCCCCCAGACGCAGCCCCAGAGGTAGATTCGACCACGGGCACTGACGGCCCCGCCACTCAGCAAGAGGCACCCAAGGTTTCTGAAGCGCTCATGGACCCTGCTGCGCCGACCCTCGTGGAGCACCCGGTGTACTTTGTCACCACCGTACTGCATGACGCGTGCTCGTGCTACCCGATACCTCAGAAGCTGCTCCTGGCACTCCTCGTCACCTCCAGGAAGCTGCGCCACTACTTCCAAGGTCGTCCTATCAAGGTCGTTTCATCATATCCTCTTGAGAAGGTACTGCGGGGCCCGAATGTCGTCGGGAGGGTCGCCGAGTGGAACATCGAGCTTGAAGCATTCCAGTTGGAGTTCAGCACCACGCGAGTGATCAAGGGAGCGTCTCTGGTAGACTTTGTGGCGGAGTGGACTAACGCGCCGGAGCGAGGGGCTAGCGAGGACCGCTCGCTGGCCCCCGGCGATGAAGCCCCAGACGGATGGGTGGTATACTTCGACGGCACCTTCTCGCGCCTTGGTGCGGGGGCTGGCGCCGTGTTAGTATCTCACACTCAGGATAAGTTGTACTACACTATGCAGCTTTGCTTCCAGCAAGGCGAGAAGGTCTCCAACAACATCGCAGAGTACGAGGGCATAATTGCGTGCTCAAGGCCGCCGCTGCGCTGGGGGTCAAGCGTCTCACCATCAGGGGTGATTCGCAACTCCTCGTCGACTTCTCCAACAAGAAATACAAGCCCAAGGACGAGCACATGGAGGAATATCTGGAGGAGGTGCGCAAGATGGAGAAGCGGTTCCAAGGGCTGGAGGTGCATCACGTACCAAGAGGCACCAACAAGGAAGCAGATGATATCTCCAAACGAGCCTCCAAGCGAGAGCCTCAGAGGCCGAGTGTCTTCGAGGAGAGACTACTCAAGCCGTCGGCAGCACCGCCAGCCTATGAGCCGGCATCCCCTCAGCAGGGGTTACCTGTGGTGACTGCGGACGGCGCCCCACCCTGCGAACCACCCTCCGGAGCCCGCCTGCTGCTCGCCACGGAGCCCTAAGAGGATTGCTGGACATAAGAACTCAAGATGTACCTGCAACACGACACTCTGCTGGACAAGGAAGAAGACACAGAGCACGTGGTCCGACAGGCCTCAGCTTACTGCATCCAAGACGGTGAACTCTACAAGAGGCGCCCCAACGATGTCTCGCTAAAATGCATCTTGAGGATGCAAGGGCGCGAGCAGCTGGCTGACATCCATGGTGGAGACCGCGGTCATCACTCGTCGTCCCGCACTCTCGTAGGCAAATCCTTCCGCAGCGGCTTCTACTGGCCCACGGCGCTCAACGACGCCAGGGAGCTTGTGTGGGCTTGCGAGGCATGCCAGTTTCATGCCAAGCAGATCCACCAACCGGCGCAGGGCCTCCAGACGATCCCGCTCTCCTGGCCCTTCGCGGCCTGGGGATTAGACATCCTGGGTCCATTTCCCCAGGCAGCAGGGGGCTACCGCTTCCTGTACGTCGCCATCGACAAATTCACCAAGTGGGCGGAGGTGGAGCCTGTTCGCGCGATCCCAGCCGGGCCGACTGTTAAGTTCATCCAGGGGCTCGTGAGGCGATTCGGGGTCCCCAGCCACATCATCACGGATAAAGGTTCGCAGTTCACAAGCAATCTCTTCAGGTCATATTGTGCTAACCTTGGAACAGAGATCTGCTACGCTTCGGTGGCTCACCCCAGGAGCAATGGTCTGGCCGAGCGCACCAACACGGAAGTCTTGCGAGACCTCAAGACGCGCAACTTTAAGAAGAAGCTTGATGCTTGCGGCAGGGGCTGGATCGACGAGCTCCAGTCCGTGTTGTGGTCAATCCGAACCACTGCTACCAAACCCATGGGGGAAACTCCTTTCTTTCTCGTCTATGGGGCGGAGGCGGTCCTCCCTCACGAGGTCAAGCATCGCTCCCCATGGGGCTTGGCCTTCAATGAGGAATGCCAGGATGCTGCCTGGCAGATGGACCTCGTGCTCGGCGAGGATGGTCACCGCCGAGCTGCCCTCAGAGCGGCACGTTATTAGCAGGCGCTGCGGCAGTACCACTGCCGCGGCGTCCGCGCAAGGACACTTGAAGTTGGTGACTTGGTCCTGAGGCGGGTCGTCTCCCGGGAGGGGTTGCACAAGCTCTCGCCCATGTTGGAGGGCCCGTTTTGAATCGCCCATGTCTCTAGGCCTGGTGCTGTGCGCCTGGAGACACAGGATGGGATACCTATCCAGAATTCCTGGAACATCGAACACCTCAGGAGGTTCTATCCGTAATCAAGGCACCGTGCCCGTGAAGGTCTCCGCCCGTGACACTCTCACATAATAATGAGTTGGGGTTGTACACGACTCCAAGTCTCCTGTGCGTTGCCTACGGGCCCTCGGACGGGGCTCCCACCCACGCCCTAGTGGCAGTCCTTAGCTCCGCGCTGGGAATAAGACGTAATGTAGGGGTCGGACGCGACCTTTTTCCTTTTTTCGCTTGGTGTTCGGCTGTCAGCCTTTTCTACTTCCTTGGCTATCAGCCCTTCCTCTACCCATTTCTATGAAGTTATTGTGTTTCTCGTGCTTCTCGCATTTGTTTGAAAGACTTGTTTGGGATCTTTCTCGCCGGTTTTTAAGTTTAGCTTGTTGAGCAGGGATGCACCACCCACTTTTCTTCGCGCGCCTTGCGCGTGGGGGCTGTGGCATGGTCGGTCACCGGCCTTTGTCTGCCAAGACCCCGTGACCTCACCTAGCCAAGCCTGCTCAGTCCCTGGCGCCGGGCTTCTCAGTCCGCGCAACCTATCTTACCGAGCCGGCTCAGGCTTTGGTGCTTTAACCCGCGCTCAGCGCCCTTAGTAGCTCTCATCGGCTCACCCTTGCTCGGGGGCTGCACGAGCTCTCTATATTCGGCCGCCCTCACGACCCGACGGGGCTCACGACGCCAAAGAGTCTGGAGGACTCCGCCTCAAGACGTCGTGACGCATAAAAGCTACGTAATTTCACCAAGGCAACAAAAAAACATGACAGCAAGTTCTCGCTTCATACATATATCACAGTCCATTACACGCCTCCTCGAGGCAACTAGAAATTTTGATGCAGAAAGGACATGAAGGAAATGAAAGGAGAAGAAGCAGAGGCCACTCCCGCTCAGTCGGAGTCTTCCAGCTCCTCCGGCTTCACCGAGCCACAGCGGCGCGGCAACCCCATCCCCTCGCCAGGCCGAGCTCGGCGGCGTGGTGGTTCGTCGCGGCCGCCACTGCTGGAGGAGCTGCTGCTGCCATAGAGGGAGAACCCACAGCGCCCCACAGGACTGAGATCGTCTTCGAAGGAGGAGCTGCTCCTCCGGACACCGTCCCCGTCGTCCTCTTCGTCATCGGCCTCCGAACAGCACCAAAGGCGCCTCCCTTCCTCCGCGAAGACCCTGACGAACAGGGTGGAGGCGCCATCGTACCTGAAATTGAGCGAACACCTCCCTTACAGCCGGCGTGCGCGAGCAAACAATTGCCAGTCGCGCTCCAGGAACACATCGCCAGAGGGAGCCACATCAACCTCCACCCAGGACACACCACTATAGCAACCGTCAGCCTGCAGCCAGACGCCACCGGGGCCTCCGGCTGGTAACACGTCGCCGAACAAGCGGGGAAGCCGGAGCCACGAGCCACCAGGCTTCTCCGCCCACACCATGAACTCCGACGACACGTCGAAGGAGTGCAGCTGCGGGCGCGAAGGACGCATGACTGACAGGCACCGTTGCGCGCCTCCTCTTCCTCCACGGCCACGACCACCTTCACCACGGGAGGATGTACCGTGCCTCTCACCCGCGGCCGCGGCAGAACTCGGAAGGCCGCGCCCGCCTCCCCGAGGAGTCGCTACGGGCGCAGCGGCATGCTTGCGGGGACGCCCGCGGCCCCTCTTCAGTGGCAGCGGGGCCAGATCCTTCGGGGCCTTCCCCTTCTCCGCGGCGGACGGCTTCCTCGACGGCTCCATGGAGACCTCGCAGCGAGAAAGAGAGCGAAGAACAAGAAAGGAGAAGACGGCGCTGGCTTGAAAACGGCTTGGGGGCTCCCCACCTAGTCCCATTTATAGGGCGGAGGAACCCAACCGCCAGCCACTGGCGTCGCAGCCATAACGCCCCCGTCGTCTGTGCTAAGGATTTGTCAAGTCACATGATTGCCAAGACTGCGTGGGGAGTGGAACCGCCATGTCCCATTCAATTGTCGCACGCCGGCCTGGCCCGCAGCCTTTTAGGCCCCACTGTGCTTCGTCCTCGACTAGGGCTTCGCCCCGAAGCCAACTCCGCGCGCACCTTGGACCCGGGGGCTACTGTCGGTGTCCTATGAACCAGGGTACCCAGACTTGCCTATCTGCGGGACCCGACGTGCTCCTACCACGGCCTGGTACGGCCCAGCTGATCGACTGGCTGCCCGAGACCCTCGCGAGGGAGCTAATTCTCGTGAGGAGAACAACGTCAAGACCCCCTCAGGAGCGGCCTCGACAAGGTGCTCCAGAGGGGCGGAGAATCCAAGGCCAAGCTTGCCTCAGGAGGAGGTAGTGATGTCAGCAATGACGCACCGCGCCAGCGGGTGCCAGCGTCCGCCAGCGGTGCAGTTGCCATTTCGGTGCAAGAGGGACAGCACAGCCGTAGGTTCCCGAGGAGCGGGGCAAAGGTTTCCCCATTGGTTCAACAAGACCAAAGACCGCAAGGATGATAGGGAGGATGTCACTGCCAAGCCCACCACCGCATCACCGCCTGATCCTTTTCCAGGCGAAGACTGCTTTTGTCAGGACAGGAACATCCTTGTGTTCCCGCTCAAAATGGCCATTGTGGGATCCCTTCCCGCCTAAACATTTCGGGGGAAGAGGACCATGGCCGCCTATATAAATGGCTAGGATCCACACTTTGGAGGGACAAGTTAGACCAAGCCCAGCCAAGTAGAGGCAGATCCATAAACTCTGCCATGACGCAAAGGAGCAAGAACACTTGCCTCCTGACCCTCCTGAGCTCACCTCTTGAGCTCAGGAACCAATGTACTAGTTCATATTCCAGCCCTCCCGAGGCCAATCCACCAAAGCAGGAAGTAGGGTTTTACACCACACGGTGGCCTAAACCTGGGTAAACTCTTGCGTGCTTCACTTGTTGTTTGCTTCAATCTCTTCACTCGTGAGGGCGAGACGCTAGGTAGACGCGAGTGGGAGAGATCTTCGTTCACACCCCTGTGTTCGAACTTCTTGGGTTTTGCGGAGCCCCGAATCCGACAATGAGGACGCCGACGGGGCAGACAATGACGACATGGGGCAAGATTAAGAGATGACCGATAATGGCGGCGGAGAAGGGGCCAGACATGGCAGCGGGGAAGAGGCTGGACATGGCGGCGAAGAAGGGTCAGGACATGGCGGCGGAGAAAACGTGGACTCCATGCCGCAGACTTTGTCGGTACTAAGTTCAATCGTGCGGGACCCTCATGTTCAAGCACTGCTTCACAAGAAGATGAGTACTAACAAAGCTTCTTATAGAGAGGAGGCCAAGCTGCAGCAACTGGTGATAGACTCGAACACTCCATTGTATGATGGTTGCGATTCCGAGGCGACCCGCTTGAGTTTCATGCTTGAACTTCTAAACACGAAGTCTAAAAACAAATGGACCGATACTAGCCTCGATAAGCTTCTCAACTACCTAAAGTATATTCTTCCCACGGGGAATCTATGTCCTACTAGTGTGGATGAGGCCAAGAAGATTGTGTGCCCTCTTGATCTGTCGCACGTTGGATACCACGCATGCATCAACGATTGCATAATTTATTGGAAGGAGCACGCGGAAAAAACGGGCTGTCCGATGTGCAATGCTTCTCGATACAAGAAGACCGGGAAGAAATCTCCCCAAAAAGTTGTATGGTACTTACAGATCACTCCCTGTCTGCAACGTTATTTTGCAGGTCCCAAGGAAGCAAAGATCATGCGTTGGCACATGGAGAGGACAAAGCCCAACGATGGATATGATCCGAAGCTGAGACACCTCGTGGATGGAAGCCAGTGGAGAGCGTTCAATGGTGAATATCGGTATTTCGCATGTGATGCAAGGAACATCGTGCTCGACGCGTGTGCCGATGGCATGAATCCGTTTGGCAACCCATACACCAACCATAGCACATGGCCCGTGTTTGTATGGATGTACAACCTCCCCCTGGTAGTGCATGAAGTCAAAGTACATACACATGAGCATGCTAATTGAAGGACCAAAACAACTGGGAAATAATATTAATCTGTATCCGGGGCTACTTCAAGAGGATTTAGACACGTTATGGAAAACGCCGGCCAAGACATGGGATGCCAGCAAAGTCGAGTATTTCTATATGTGAGTCGCGCTGATCATGACGGTGCATGACTATCTCAGTTACGGATATGTCGTGGGCTAGGTGTGCCATGGATATTGTGGATGCACGCGGTGCATGGATGATATGACGTCTCAGCAGCTAACATCAACGAAAGATGGCGGGTCTAGGAAAATCATGTACATGGGGCATCGAAGATGGCTCGAGAAGGACGACCCATGGAGATCTATTCAATGGTGAGGCTGAGCATCGAGGACCTCCACGTATGCAGAGCGGCGCCGAAATTGATAAGCTGTTGAAAAACTGGGAACAATGCCCCGCGTCGGGAAATACAATGAAAAAGCACTGGAGCCGCTGCTGAAGGTATGGAAGACGAGGTCTGTTTTCTAGGACTTGGAGTATTGGCACAAACTTCACACGCCTCATTTCCTCAAATGCATATCTGTAAGAATGTCCTTGAGAGCTGGCTTGCGACACTGATGGACATGCTGGATAAGACCAAGGATGGGCCGAAGGCAAGAAAAGACTTGCAAGATTTGGAGATCGGGGAAGATCTGCACATGCCGCCCTGTAAAAAGTCAAAGGAGACAGAGACGGAGACAGAAGCGTGAGAGAAGAAGGGCAAAAAAGTGAGGGAAGAGGATTATTGCCCCCCTTCTTGCTTCACCTTAAGTCTGGCTGAGATCAATCAATTCTTCAAGTGCCTTACATGAATCAAAGTTAGTTCCGGTTACTGTGGGAAGATAAGAAGATTTCTAGACACGAAGAAGAAAAGGTTCAGCGGGATGAAGTCCCATGGCTGTCATGTGATGATCACACAGATAATACCTGTTGCCCTTAGAGGGATAATGGACAAGCATGTCCGTGACATGCTAATTGGTCTCTGTAACTTTTTTGACGTCATCTCTCGAAAGTCGATCAGTGTGAAGCAGCTCCGAAGGCTACAAGAAGAGATCATTGTGACACTAAATGAGCTTGAGATGTACATCCCACCTGCGTTCTTTGGCATCCTAGTGCATCTTTATGTCCATATTGTGGACGACATAATAGACCTGGGGCCATTATTCCTGCACAACATGATGCCGTTCGAGATGATGAATGGGATCATCAAAGGATTCCTTCGTAACATGTCCCGTCCGGATGGAAGCATCGTCCACGGCTATCTGACATAATAATGCATCACTTTCTACGAGAATTTTCTGTATGGTGCAGACCGACCGCCTGGTGTTGGTTTGCCCGTTAAGAAGCATGTTGGGAGCTCGTAGGAGAAGGTCACTCCAACGGTCGCAGGGAACTGCATGTGGCCTACTCAGATCGATGCAACGACTTTGACAGAGCAAACTTGGTAGTGCTACAACACCTAGACTAGGTAGATCCTTTCGTGACACTGCACAAAGAAACTATTGCAAAGAAGTATCATGACCGGGGGGTATGCAGGACAGACGTTGAAGTTACTAGAGAGCACAACTCCACTTTCTTGCATTGGTTCAAAGAGCATATTCTTGCTAATCCCCCGGAAGAGGGCTCTAAGGAAGGATTGCTCATATAAGCCTTAGCACATGGCCCCTCGCCCAACCTCGTCACCTATCAGGCATACGATATCAACGAATACATGTTCTACACGGAGGCCAAAGATATGAACAGTGATTTTTAGAACTCAGGGGTGACAATGGAATGCATGGCCGTCAGTGACAACGGTGCAACCGAGAGTTTTTACGGAAGGGTCGAGGAGATCTCGGAGCTTGACTACTCTGGACTGCACATCGCAACGATGTTCCGTGTCAGATGGGCCAAGAAGATCGTGTGCCCTCTTGATTTGCCGCATGTGGGATACCAAGCATGCATCAACGATTGCATAATTTATCGGAAGGAGCACGCGGAAAAAATGGGCTGTCCGATGTGCAATGCTTCTCGATACAAGAAGACCGGGAAGAAATCTCCCCAAAAAGTTGTATGGTAGTTACCGATCACTCCCCGTCTGCAACGTTATTTTGTAGGTCCCAAGGAAGCAAAGATCATGCGTTGGCACATGGAGAGGACAAAGCCCAACGATGGATATGATCCGAAGCTGAGACACCTCGTGGATGGAAGCCAGTGGAGAGCGTTCAATGGTGAATATCGGTATTTCGCATGTGATGCAAGGAACATCGTGCTCGACGCGTGTACCGATGGCATGAATCCGTTTGGCAACCCATACACCAACCATAGCACATGGCCCGTGTTTGTATGGATGTACAACCTCCCCTGGTAGTGCATGAAGTCAAAGTACATACACATGAGCATGCTAATTGAAGGACCAAAACAACTGGGAAATAATATTAATCTGTATTCGGGGCTACTTCAAGAGGATTTAGACACGTTATGGAAAACACCGGCCAAGACATGGGACGGCAGCAAAGGCGAGTATTTCTATATGTGAGTCGCGCTGATCATGACGGTGCATGACTATCTCAGTTACGGATATGTCATGGGCTAGGTGTGCCATGGATATTGTGGATGCACGCGGTGCATGGATGATACGACGTCTCAGCAGCTAACATCAACGAAAGATGGTGGGTCCGGGAAAATCATGTACATGCGGCATCGAAGATGGCTCGAGAAGGACGACCCATTGAGATCTATTCAATGGTGAGGCTGAGCATCGAAGACCTCCACGTAAGCGGAGCGGCGCCGAAATTGATAAGTTGTTGAAAAACTGGGAACAATGCCCCGCGTCAGGAAATACAATGAAAAAGCGCTGGAGCCGCTGCTGAAGGTATGGAAGACGAGGTCTGTTTTCTGGGACTTGGAGTACTGGCACAAACTTGACACGCCTCATTTCCTCAAACGCATATCTGTAAGAATGTCCTTGAGAGCTGGCTTGCGACACTGATGGACATGCTGGATAAGACCAAGGATGGGCCGAAGGCAAGAAAAGACTTGCAAGATTTGGAGATCGGGGAAGATCTGCACATGCCGTCCTGTAAAGAGTCAAAAGAGACAGAGACGGAGACAGAAGCGCGAGAGAAGAAGGGCAAAAAAGTGAAGGAAGAGGATTATTGCCCCCCTTCTTGCTTCACCTTAAGTCTGGCTGAGATCAATCAATTCTTCAAGTGCCTTACATGAATCAAAGTTAGTTCCGGTTACTGTGGGAAGATAAGAAGATTTCTAGACACGAAGAAGAAAAGGTTCAGCGGGATGAAGTCCCATGGATGTCATGTGATGATCACGCAGATAATACCTGTTTCCCTTAGAGGGATAATGGACAAGCATGTCCGTGACATGCTAATTGGTCTCTGCAACTTTTTTGACGTCATCTCTTGAAAGTCGATCAGTGTGAAGCAACTCCGAAGGCTACAAGAAGAGATCATTGTGACACTAAATGAGCTTGAGATGTACATCCTGCCTGCGTTCTTTGACATCCTAGTGCATCTTTATGTCCATATTGTGGACGACATAATAGACCTGGGGCCATTATTCCTGCACAACATGATGTCGTTCGAGAGGATGAATGGGATCATCAAAGGATTCCTTCGTAACATGTCCCGTCCGGATGGAAGCATCATCCACAGCTATCTGACATAATAGTGCATCACTTTCTACGAGAATTTTCTGTATGGTGCAAACCGACCGCCTGGTGTTGGTTTGCACGTTAAGAAGCATGTTGGGAGCTCGTAGGAGAAGGTCACTCCAACGGTCGCAGGGAACTGCATGTGGCCTACTCAGATCGATGCAACGACTTTGACAGAGCAAACTTGGTTGTGCTACAACACCTAGACTAGGTAGATCCTTTCGTGACACTGCACAAAGAAACTATTGTAAAGAAGTATCATGACCGGGGGGTATGCAAGACAGACGTTGAAGTTACTAGAGAGCACAACTCCACTTTCTTGCATTGGTTCAAAGAGCATATTCTTGCTAATCCCCCGGAAGAGGGCTCTAAGGACAGATTGCTCATATAAGCCTTAGCACATGGCCCCTTGCACAACCTCATCACCTATCAGGCATACAATATCAATGAATACATGTTCTACACGGAGGCCAAAGATATGAACAGTTATTTTTAGAACTCAGGGGTGAAAATGGAATGCATGACCGGCAGTGACAACGGTGCAACCGAGAGTTTTTACGGAAGGGTCGAGGAGATCTCGGAGCTTGACTACTCTGGACTGCACATCGCAACGATGTTCCGTGTCAGATGGGCCAAGAATGTCGAAAGAGAAAACCGGTATTTCACTACCATAACTATACCCGACGCCAAGAGCGCTGCCGTGAATGCCATCGTAAAAAAGAGCCATGGGTACAGGCCAAGCACATGACACAAATGCTTCTTCTTTACCGACCCGAGCAATCCAGCCATGTTGTCGTGAGGAGAGGCAAAAGGAACATCATTGGAATGGATGGAGTCGCCAACGAGGAAGACTACGACCAGTACAGCAACCCAACGAGGGAAGATGATGATGACGATGAAGTATATGTCAAAAGAAGAATCAATACTACATTACCTAAGAAAGATCGTACTCCATGGAAAAGGAAAACTCACAATGAGGGGCTCAATTATTCAACAACAAACAAGAAGGGAAAGAAGCTCAGTAAAAAACAAAAACGTCGATGCTGAGAAACTGTTATCGGTCAAATGATGTAATATATATGTTCCAATTTTGTGTACACACTTAACCGCTATGCATGGGTCAAATGATGTAATATATAGGTTCCTATTTTGTATACATGCTTAATCGTCAAATGATGCAATATATATCGCCTTAGTTATATACATTGTATCACCTTCCCTTTGCTCCTGCTCTCGGAAAAAAGGAAAAGAAAATAAAATAAAGGAAAAGAAAATAGAAGAAACAAACAGGAAAACTGCTATAGCTACTGGTGATAGCAGTAGCGCCTTTCTAGAAAATTGATATAGCTATGTTAGATAGCAGTAGCGATGTTCGGTAAAACGCGCTATAGCTACTGGAGATAGCAGTACTGCTTTTTGGCAAAATGCGCTACTGCTATGTTGACTTAA
>LR738714.1:407960793-408067697 GCA_902687465.1 Secale cereale
TCTTCCCCCCAAATCCCCACGCTCTCTCTTCTCCCCTCTCGTCGCCATCGGAGCCCATGCCCTCGCCGGAGTCGTCGTCTCCTCTAACCCCGCCTCGCCTCGGTGATGCGCCGTCTTCCTCACCCTCACCCTCTCCGGATTCGTCGTCTCCCCCGACCAAGCCTCGCCTCGGTGTCGCGCCGTCTCCCTCGCCCTCGCCCTCGCCGGAGTCATCGTCTCCCCCGACCCCGCCTCGGCTCGGTACCGTGCCGTCTCCCCCGATCCCGCCTCGCCTCGGTGCCCCACCGTCTCCCCCGACCACATCTCTCTCTCCCCTCTGTAAGCCATCTCCCCTCCCCTCTTCTCTGGTATTTAGTGCTAGTTAGTACGAATTAGTATGAACCCTACGCTATTTTTAGTGGTAGTTAGTTATTTAGAATTAGTATGAACGCTAGTTAATTACGTAGTGTGAACCATAATTATAATTAGTATGAACCCTAGTTAATTAGTTAGCATGAACCCTAGGTTTCAATCTATAGCTATTTTTTGTTAAAGCAATTGTTGCTATTTAAAAAAAACAAAATTTGTATGATCCCTATAGTTAATTACTTGGTATGAACCCTAGTTAAAAAAACAGAATTAGTATCGGTTACATGAATTCTAGGTATTTTAGGTGTTTTAGGTGTAGTTAACAGAATTATAGGTATTTAATTAGTATTTACCCTAGGACAGATTAGGTAGTATGAACCTAGTTAATTAGTAGGAAATATTTAGGTAGGCTGAATTTAGTTTCAAATTCTATACTTTTCTAGATGTTATATGCAAATTTTAAGTGGACATCTGATATGTGGACATGTGATGTTTGGAATTTGGACATGTGATATTTGGAAAATCATGGTTATGTGTAGGGTAAATGATCCGAGTGGCCTATTGTAACATCCGAAATTCCAATTTGGATGTTTATATTTAGATCATTCATATGCATCCATGAGTTATGCATTTTGCTATTTTGATTTTTATTTGAACTAGATCCAAGGGGCTTTGAGCAACTCAAGGACCAAATGAGATAGTTGGAAGTTTCCCTAAAGACCAATATTGTAATTTTCAAAGTTGGGGTTTGGATCACATTTGATTTCCTCAAATAATCAATTCCCTTATTTAAAAATAATTAAAATAAAGAGTGAAGATAAAAGGACGTCTTCAAAAACAGGAGAGAAAAATTGGAAATTGAGTTTGGAATCAATATATATTTATTTGATTGTATTTGCAAAATTATTTCTTTTATGCAGATATTATTAATATAGAAATGTTTATTTTTAAAAGTTGCATATATGCCCAGAGAAATGTTCACAAGGTCATATATAAGGCCATATAATTATGTGAATTTTTCTGGTATTTTTAGCTCCCTTTTTCTCTTAGTTTTCGAGGCTTTATTGTTTCTGAAAAAAGAAAAACTGAAAATGTTAAAAAAAAAAGAGGAGCAGAGGACCCAGACCAGCCCAGCCCACCGAGCCGGGCCAGCCCAGCAGCAACCGCCGCGCACCCGCTCCGCTTGCTCGCCCGGTCTGCCGCGTTCTGCCGTCGATAGGTGGACCCCACCTATCGGGGTCTTCTCTGTCCCCTCGCCCTTGCCCCTCGCCCACGCATCGCCGCGCCCCCTCCTTAAATACCAAAAGGCCCCGGCCCTCTTCTCTTACCAACTCGCGGCGCTCGAACCGCCGCCGTCGCACTCGCCAACTACCGCCACCGCCGAGATCTCATCGTCGCCGGTCACTCCATCTTGTCTCCGTCGACCTCCGTCGACTTCATCCTCGTCTCTGCCGCATCGAGCCGCCCCTCCCCGAGCACTCCACTGCCCTCGTCGACCACCAGAGCCACCACCCCGATCGGACCCGAATCCACCACCACCGTCTTCCTCGCCACCTTCAACCTCCACCGTCGTTTCTGTCTGTTAGATCTAGCATCAACGGTTCACATTAGATCGTGTACTTTTTTTCCGAATCGGTATTCTTTATTTAGCAAGCGTGTTGTTCAGTTTCCACATCGGACAATCATCAGCCAGTAAATTTCTGCCACGTGTCTAGGGACCTAGATGTAATTATTTTCTTTTAAGTTTAGCCCTGGTTTTAAAACCCTCATAACTTTTCAACCATTTGTCCAAATTCAACAAAACCAATGCCAACTTTTTCATCATGATCTCATATATCCAGAAAACCAAACTAAAAATATTTTTGAAATTTTTAAATTTTGAATTCAAACAGATTTGAATTTGAACTTCTTTAGGTCATAATTTGAGTTTCGTAACTCCGTTTTAGTTGATTCTTTCTGCAAATCGAAGCTCTTGACATATACTTTACGTTAAGATCTAAATCACATAATTTTGCTACTGTTAAAAATTGTTTTCTGCAGATAAGAGTTATTTGGTTGTTTTTGAGTTTTCATAAGACTTTTCTTCAATTTATTTTTGAATCTTTTGCTTGTGTGCTTATGTATGTTATTGCTTGCTTACGATAGATCATCCCGAGTGCAAAGCTTGCTACTACAAATACCTAGGTTTTAATAGTCATCAGCAAGGAAAGTTACACTTTGATCATACTTTTCCATACACAGTTTTCACTATGCATTAGATTCACCCTTCAAAGATTTGCATGAGTAGGATTGGGAACATGTGGTTACGATATGTAGTTCATGTGGTAGGAACCTATGACTTTGATCACCCCGGGAATATATGCTATATTACATGTTGCTTAGCCATGCTCGTAGATGGGGATTGTATGTGAGAATCATGCAAGTTATGAGAGTAATAATAACTAAGGGAAATTTAAGGTGGCAACATTAACACACATCGGGGTGGAATGGTTGGGGCACCTGGAGAATCCACTGTTTTCCTATGAGATCCCGGAGGACCCGTGTGATCGTCCTACGGAATGCCACCCAAGCTCAGCGAGATCATACGATTATTTATGCCTAGAAACTTCTGTGTGCAGCCACAAGCCATTATGGGCTTTGGGATACTTGAGTAAGTTGTGTGACTTCTTTCAGTGGTAGACTAGCTGATGTGGGGGAAAGTTGGTGTACCGGTCTACCCAGAGTAAAGAGTATAAACTTCAGAAAGCCTATGTCTCGATCTTCGCATCATGGATGTGGTCGAGTGTTGTGGGGAAAAGTGCGCAAACCTCTACAGAGTGCACAAACTAATCATGATTAGCCGTGTACCCGGTTATGGACATCTTGAGTATCTAGAAGTGAATTATTTGTTGATCTCATCACTTTATTTAATAAAATTGTTGGGTTATTAATAACTTGGAGATTTTGGGATTGAGTTGGAGGAACCGTCTCAATATTGGTAATTTAATCTAATAGTAAATAAAAAATTATTCCTTTGTTGTAAAGACAAATTAGCTTTATGCAAAATTAAACTTAGAGCCTCCACCAGCCAAATATGCATCTAGTGCTAGATTTGTAATAAATACCCTTTATGAAGACCTAGATGTAATACGTGTGTGATTGAACTCTATTATAAATCCACAAGTACTATGATTGTCAGCATACCGATCCAGGGATGACACTTAAGCAGAGAGACTTCAATCCATTGGGATTGGGTCGCTACAAGATGGTATCAGAGCACACGCTGAGTGTAGGACATGACCACTAGGAATGGAAAAGCCACATAATACTCTTCTATATTCATTTCTAATCCTTCTCTATTTCCACAATATAGATGTCAAACCCTAGGAACAAGTTTACTCAACCTGATGACAACACACCCTTCGGACGACACCTGAAGGAAGTCGTGAAGTATCTGAACATCGGCCTGCCTAGCTTCACCAGAACTTTCACTGCAACCTTACCAGAGGAGGAGCGCTGGGCGATTAAAGTTTGCATCCCTGGAAGGACTTTTGCACCAACTACCGAACCCATCGAGTTTACCTTGGATGCACCAACTTGGAGCTTAGGAAAGAGTATGGCCGAACACATCACCTTTGGACGCATTTGTGAGGTGTACAACAAGGATCTTGAAGACACAGTCTACAAGATATGCGGGCGCCGGGATGACCAGTGCGAAATGGTTTGCACCAGGAATGATGAGTCTATCGCATCATACATATAGGATATGGATCAGCACATTCGCCGATATGAGAATTAGATGTGCGCTAGCATGAAGAAAACCAAGAAGCTGATGATTCGGAATATCAAGTTGGAGGATAAAATCAGGGCAACTCGTGATGGATATGAAAAAGAAATTGCTGTGCCACTGGAGAGGTATGAAGACCTGAAGAAGAAGCTAGGAGTGACTGAGGAGAAACAGGACCATGGAGTGAACATTCAGGATGACAACTCTAACGGGAACTTTATCAGCCAAGACTATGATTATGATGATGATGATGATGATGACGATGATGATGATGATGATGACGAAGACGACGATGATGATGAACCCATGGAGTGATCGAAACTTCTACCCGACCACAATATTAAATATTAGAGTTCTTGCAAGATGTTAGAAACCGTTCGTGAGATTTTGTAATAGTTAGCTTAGATCGATTGTGTGAACCTTGTTTGAAATTGAGTGGTGTGATTTGAATTTATTTGCCTCATATGCATATGGGTAGTGAAATTTCTTATTAGACCTTATTCTATTCTGTTTTCTCACCATTCTAAACCCATCAGATGCCTCCGAGACGTGATCCCGGAGTCACTTTCCCGCCGGAGCTCACCCAGTTGATCCAGCAACAGAACACATTGATGCAGATGCTCATCCAGAACCAAGGCAACAACAACAACTCCCCCCCCCTAGTTGACAACCTGAGCTGTTTCCTAAGGTTGAATCCGCCGGTGTTCTCTAGTAGTACCGAGCCGATTGTTGCT
Source organism: Secale cereale (assembly GCA_902687465.1). Lineage (NCBI taxonomy): Eukaryota > Viridiplantae > Streptophyta > Magnoliopsida > Poales > Poaceae > Secale > Secale cereale. The sequence goes on from LR738714.1 coordinate 407,965,642, forward strand.
GATGACTAGCTCCGCAAGATCGGAAGGGATCTAGCAACTGCTAGATGCACGGATGCAGAGAGGTTGCGTTTTTCCGCACATTGTCTTGAGGGACCCGCAACCGCTTGGTGGGAGAATTACACCGCCACCTACTCCCTTGCCATAGTACTTGGGATCAGTTTCAGCAGGCCTTCCGCACTGCACATGTCTCAGCTGGAGCCATGAGTCTGAAGAAGCGTGATTTCCGCAACTTACGCTAGGGAAATCGTACTATGGGGAAGTACGTGGATGACTTCATGCAGTTAGATCTCTATGCCCCAGATGATGTGGCCACAGATGCCGCAAAGCAAGAAAAATTTCTTGAGGGACTCAATGATGAACTGAGTATGCAGCTGATGGTGGCAACCTTCGACAACTACCAGGAGCTGGTAGACAGGGCCATCATAATTGAAGGCAAGCAGCAGAAGATAGAGAGCCACAAGAGGAAGTATGGACAGGGGAAGTACAACTCTGGAGCTCAGCACAAGCCCCACTACTCCCCATACTCGGGAGAACACACCCATCACACCCATGGAGGACATAACCATGGAGGCCATTCTCACCATGGAGGTAATGCACATAACCATAGTGGCCCTAAGAATGGCAGCGGGAATGGAGGAAACAACAATCAGAATCGTTCCAACCCAGCAACCCCCGCCAAGAAAGATCTGGGTCACATTACCTATTTCAAGTGCGGGAAGACCGGACACTACGCCACTGATACGTCTCCAACGTATCTATAATTTTTTATTGTTCCATGCTATTATTTATGAAGTCTTGGATGTTTAGTGGGCTTTATCATTCACTTTTATATCATTTTTGGGACTAACCTACTAAGCCAAAGGCCCAGTCTAGATTGGTGTTTTTGCCTATTCCAGGGTTTTGCAGAAAAAGAATATCAAACGGAGTCCAAACGGAATGAAACCTTCGCGAGAGATTTTTTGCAGAAAATCATGCACGCGGAGCTTGAGGACCAGGTCAGGGGACAGAGAGGTGGCCCTCGAGGGTGGGGGCGCGCCCCCTGCCTCGAGGCCCCCTCAAGTGGCCCCGGACGCCCTTCTTCTTCCTATATAAGTTCACGTACCCCAGAAACTCCGTATACAGAGAGAAAACCCTAATTCCACCGTTGTAGCTTCTATTCCCGTGGAGATCCCATCTTGGAGCCTGTTCCGGAGCTCCACCGGAGGGGGATCCATCACGGAGGCCTTCATCATCATCATCGCCTTCACCATGAGTTGTGAGTAGTTTGCCACAGACCTTCGGGTCCATAGCTAGTATCTAGATGGCTTCTTCTCTCTCTCCGGAGATCTATTCGATGTAATCTCTTTTTGCGGTGTGTTTGTCGAGATCCGATGAATTTTGAGTTTATGATTAAGGTTATCTATGACAGATATTTGGTTCTTCTCTAAACTTTTTATGTGTGCTCATAATATCCTTGCAAGTCTCTTCGAATTATTGGTTTGGTTTAGCCTACTAGATCTATAGTTCTTGCAATGGTAGAAGTGCTTGGCTTTGGGTTCAATCTTGCAGTGTCCTTTCCCAGTGACAGTAGGGGTAGCAAGGCACGTACTGTATTGTTGACATCGAGGATAAAAAGATGGGGTTTACATCATATTGCTTGAGTTTATCCCTCTACATCATGTCATCTTGGTTAAGGCGTGAATCTGTTCGTATGAACTCAATACACTAGATGCATGCAGGATAGTGGTCGATGTGTGGAGTAATAGTAGTAGATGCAGGCAAGAGTCGGTCTACTTGTCTCAGGAGTCGGTCTACTTGTCTCAGACGTGATGCCTATATACAATGATCATGCCTAGATAATCTCATAATTATTCGCTTTTTTATCAATTGCTCGACAGTAATTTGTTTACCCGCCGTAGAATATCGCTATCATGAGAGAAGCCACTAGAGAAAACTATGGCCCCCGGGTCTATTCTCAACATATAAATCTACATCTACTTTACTTTTACTGCTTTTATTTGCTGTTTTATTAAACTAAAAATACCAAAAATATAAACTATCATCTCTATCAGATCTCACTTTCGTAAGTGACCGTAAAGGGATTGACAACCCCTTATCGCGTTGGCTATGAAGTTCTTATTTGTTTGTGCAGGTGCGAGGGACTCGCGCGTGGTCTCCTACTAGATTGATACCTTGGTTCTCAAAAACTGAGGGAAATACTTACGCCATTGTGCTGCATCTCTCTTTCCTCTTCGAGGGAATACAACGCAAGCTCAAGAGGTAGCAAGAAGAATTTCTGGCGCCGTTGCCGGGGAGGCTTGCACAAAAGTCATATACCAAGTACCTATCACAAACCCTTATCCTTCGCATTACATTTTTGCCTCTCGTTTTCCTCTCCCCCACTTAACCCTTGCCGTTTTATTTGCCCTTCCTCTGCCGTGTGTTTATCATTTGCTTGCTTCTTGTTTGCTTGTGTGTATTGGATTGCTTGCTTGTCACTATGGCTCAGAACAATACCAAATTGTGTGACTTCTCCAATACCACCAACAATGACTTTATTAGCACTCCGATTGCTCCTATTACTGATGCTGAATCTTGTGAGATCAATGCTGCTTTGTTGAATCTTGTCATGAAAGATCAATTCTCCGGCCTTCCTAGTGAAGATGCCGCTACCCATCTAAAGAACTTTGTTGATTTGTGTGATATGCAAAAGAAAAGGGATACGGACAACGATATTGTTAAATTGAAGTTATTTCCATTTTCACTTAGAGATCGTGCTAAAACTTGGTTTTCCTCTTTGCCTAGAAATAGTATTGATTCGTGGAATAAGTGCAAAGATGCTTTTATCTCTAAGTATTTCCCTCCTGGTAAGATCATCTCTCTTAGAAATGATATTATGGATTTTAAGCAACTAGATCATGAGCATGTTGCACAAGCTTGGGAGAGAATGAAATTGATGATATGTATTTACCCTACACATGGTTTGAATCTATGGATGATTATTTAGAACTTTTATGCTGGCTTGAATTTTGCTTCTAGAAATCTTTTAGATTCGGCCGCCGGAGGCACTTTCATGGAAACCACCTTAGGAGAAGCTACCAAACTCCTAGATAATATTATGGTTAATTATTATCAATGGCACACTAAAAGATCTACTTGTGAAAAAGTGCATGCTATTTAAGAAATTAGTGTTTTGAGTGGAAAGATGGATGAACTTATGAAATTATTTGCTGCTAAGAGTGCTTCTTCAGATCCTAATGATATGCCTTTGTCCACTTTGATTGAGAATAACAATGAATCTTTGGATGTGAATTTTCTGGTAGGAGTAATTTTGGTAACAATGCTTATAGAGGTAATTTTAATCCTAGGCCTTTCCCTAGTAATTCCTCTAATAATTATGGTAATTCCTACAACAACTCTTATGGAAAGATGCCTTCTAAATTTGAAACTAGTGTTAAGGAGTTTATGATTTCGCAAAAGAATTTAAATGCTATGCTTGAAGAGAAATTGCTTAGGGTTGATGAATTGGCTAGAAGTGTGGATAGAATTACTCTTGATGTTGATTCTTCGAAACTTAGATCTATCCCACCTAAGCATGATATCAATGATTGTCTCAAATCCATGAGAATTTCCATTGATGAATGCATAGAAAGAATCGCTAGAATGCGTGCTAAAAGAGAAGATTATATTAAATCGTGTTCTTCTAGTTATCATGAAAATAAAGATGAAGATCTGAAAGTTATTGATGTGTCTCCTATTAGATCCTTGTTTTCTAGTATTAATCTTGATGAAAATAGGATTGGAGATGATTCTGCTTTAAGGTGTCCCAATGATTTGGAGTTTTTAGATCTTGATGCTAAAATTGCTAAAAGTGGGAATGAAGAGATTAAAACTTTGCGTAGTGATGAACCCACTACTTTGGATTTTCAAGGGATTGAATTATGATAATTGCTCTTTGATTGATTGTATTTCCTTGTTGGAATCCGCGCTAAATACTCTGCATGCTTATAGTCAAAATAAAGCTTTGACTAAACATATAGTTGATGCTTTGATGCAATCTTATGAAAAAAAATGAGTTGGAAGTTTCCATACCTAGAAAGCTTTATGATGAGGGGGAACCTACTATAAAAATAAATATAAAAGATCATGAATGCTATGCTTTGTGTGATTTGGGTGCTAGTGTCTTCACCATCCCAAAAACTTTGTGTGATTTGCTACGGTTCCATGAGATTGATGATTGTTCTTTAAATTTGTATCTTGCGGATGCCACTATTAAGAAACCTATGGGAAGAATTAATGATGTTCTTATTGTTTCCAATAGGAATTATGTGACCATAGATTTCATTGTTCTTGATATAGATTGCAATCCTTCATGTCCTATTATTCTCGATAGACCTTTCCTTAGAACGATTGGTGCAATTATTGATATGAAGGAAGGAAATATTAGATTACAATTTCCATTAAGGAAAGGCATGGAACACTTTCCTAGAAAGAAAATCAAATTACCTAATGAATTTATCATGAGAGCCACTTATGGATTGCCTTCCAAGGATGGCAATACCTAGATCTATCTTGTATCGTGCCTAGCTAGGGGCGTAAAACGATAGCGCTTGTTGGGAGGCAACCCAATTTTATGTTTTTTGTTTTTGTTGCTGTTAGGGAATAAATATTGCATCTAGCCTCTGATTAGATGTGGTTTCATGTTTTGTTTAGTGTTTGTGCCAAGTAGAACCTTTGGGAAGACTTGTGTGAAGTTTATATGATCTTGCTATGAAAAACAGAATCGTTAGCGCTCGCTAAAGTAGTCGTGGGATTTTACTGGAGCGCGCTTTTTAGTTGATTCTCTTTGCAGATGATTGGCAGACAAATTGCGCAAATTTACCAGTTTAGTTTGAATGTTTTGGAGTTCTAGAAGTAGGCAAATCCTGCAGATTACTACAGACTGTTCTGTCTTTGACAGATTCTGTTTTTCGTGTGTTGTTTGCTTATTCCGATGCATCTATGAGTAGTATTGGAGTATATGAACCATAGAGAAGTTGGAGTACAGTAGGTTTAAACCAATATAAACAAAGAATGAATTCAATGATGTACCTTTGAGTAGTGGTTTGCTTTCTTATACTAACGGAGCTCACGAGAATTTTTGTCTAAGTTTTGTGTTGTGAAGTTTTCAAGTTTTGAGTATTGCTTTGATGGACTATGGAACAAGGAGTAGCAAAGGCCTAAGCTTGGGGATGCCCATGGAACCCCAAGTAAATTCAAGATAATCAAAAGCCTAAGCATTGGGAAGCCCCGGGAAGGCATCCCCTCTTTCATCTTCTCCATCGATAACTATACTTTGAGCTATATTTTTATTCGCAACATGATATGTGTTTTGCTTGGAGCGTCTTGTATAATTTGAGTCTTTGCTTGTTAGTTTGCCACAATCATCCTTGCTGGACACACCTATTTGAGAGAGTTAAATATGGCCTAGAAATTGTTAGAACACTCTATGTGCTTCACTTATATCTTTTGAGTTGAATAGTTTTGCTCTAGCGCTTCACTTATATCTTTTAGAGCACGGTGGTGATAATATTTTGTCAAAATTATTGAACTCTCATGCTTCACTTATATCCTTTTGAGAGTCTATTAAAAGAGCATGGTAATGTGTTTAGGCTAAAGAAACTAGTCTTCACATGATAGACATTCAATGTCAATGTAGTAAAAAAATTCACACCAAGTGCATTGAATAGAATGAGATGTTGGATGCTTGATAATTGTTTTGAGACATGAGGATAGTGATATTAGAGTCATGCTAGTGGAGTTATTATGGAATTGAGAAATACTTGTGTTAAGGTTAGTGATTCCCGTATCATGCACGTATGGTGAACCGCTATGTGACGAAGTTAGAGCATGAGGTATTTGTAGAGTGCCAACCTTTGTGTGGAGGTCGGGGGCGCGCGATGGTTAACTCCTCCCAACCTCCCCCCTTGGAGCATGCGTTGATTGCTTTGTTTTGACGACTCGTAGATTTTTGCAATAAGTATATGAGTTTTTATGACTAATGTTGAGTCCATGGATTATATGCACTCTCACCCTTCCACCATTGCTAGCCTCTCTTGTACCGTGCAACTTTCGCCGGTGCCATAAACCCACTATATATCCTTAAAACAGCCACCATACCTACCTATCATGGCATTTCCATAGCCATTTCGAGATATATTGCCATGCAACTTTCCACCGTTTCGTTTATATGACACGCATCATATTGTCATATTGCCATGCATGATCATGTAGTTGACATCGTATTTGTGGCAAAGCCACCATGCATAACTTCATACATGTCACTCTTGTTTCATTGCACATACCAGTACACCGCCGGAGGCCTTCATATAGAGTCATACTTTATTGTTGTAGTATCGAGTTGTAATATCGAGTTGTAATGAAAGTGTGATGATCATCATTATTAGAGCATTGTCCCATGGGAGGAAATCCTAAATCTATAAAGCCCCTCCGCAAAAAAAGGAAAAAAAGAGAAAGGCCAAAGAAAAAAAAGGCCCAAAAAAAGGAAAAAGAAAGAAAAAAGAAAAAAAAGAAAAGAAAAAAAGGGACAATTGCTACTATCTTTTTCCACACTTGTGCTTCAAAGTAGCACCATGTTCTTCATTGTAGAGAGTCTCATGCTTAGTCACTTTCATATGCTAGTGGGAATTTTTCGTTATAGAACTTGGCTTGTATATTCCAACGATGGGCTTCCTCAAATGCCCTAGGTCTTTGTGAGCAAGCAAGTTGGATGCACACCCTAGTTTCTTTTGTTGAGCTTTCATTCATATTTAGCTCTAGTGCATCCGTTGCATGGCAATCCCTACTCACTCACATTGATATCTATTGATGGGCATCTCCATAGTCCGTTGATACGCCTAGTCGATGTGAGACTATCTCCCTCTTTTTTGTTTTCTCCACAACCATCTCTATTCCACCCATAGTGCTATATCCATGGCTCACGCTCATGTATTGCGTGAAAGTTGAAAGGTTTGAAAAGATAGATTATGAAAACAAATGCTTGACTGAAATCGGGGTTGTGCATGATATGAATATTTTGTGTGATGAAGAGGGAGCATAGCCAGACTATATGATTTTGTAGGGATAACTTTCTTTAGCCATAGTATTCTAAGAAGACATGATTGCTTTGTTAGTATTGCTTGAAGTATTGTTATTTCTTATGTCAATATAGACTTTTATCTTGACTCTTTCAGATCTGAACATTCATGCCACAATTAAGAGAATTACATTGAAACACTATATTGGTTAGCATTCCACATCAAAAATACTTTCTTTATCACTTACCTCCTCGAGGACGAGCAGGAATTAAGCTTGGGGATGCTTGATACGTCTCCAACGTATCTATAATTTTTTATTGTTCCATGCTATTATTTATGAAGTCTTGGATGTTTAATGGGCTTTATCATTCACTTTTATATCATTTTTGGGACTAACATACCAACCCAAAGGCCCAGTCCAAATTATTGTTTTCGCCTATTTCAGGGTTTTGCAGAAAAAGAATATCAAACGGAGTCCAAACGGAATGAAACCTTCGCGAGAGATATTTTTGGAGAAAATCACGCACGCGGAGCTTGAGGACCAAGTCAGGGGACAAAGAGGTGGCCCTTGAGGGTGGGGGGCACGCCCCCCTTCCCAGGGCGCGCACCCTGCCTCGAGGCCCCCTCAAGTGGCCCCCGGTGCCCTCCTCCTTCCTATATAAGGTACCCCAGAAACTCTGTATACAGAGAGAAAACCCTAATTCCACCGCCGTAGCTTCTGTTCTCGTGGAGTTCCCATCTTGGAGCCTGTAACGGAGCTCCACCGAAGGGGGGTCCATCACGGAGGCCTTCATCATCATCATCAACATCGCCCTCACCATGAGTTGTGAGTAGTTTACCACAGACCTTCGGGTCCATAGCTAGTATCTAGATGGCTTCTTCTCTCTCCGGATCTCAATACAAAGTTCTCCTCGGTCTTCGAGGAGATCTATTCGATGTAATCTCTTTTTGTGGTGTGTTTGTCGAGATTCGATGAATTGTGAGTTTATGATCAAGGTTATCTATGAAAGATATTTGGTTCTTCTCTGAACTTTTTATGTGTGCTCATAATATCCTTGCAAGTCTATTCGAATTATTGGTTTGGTTTGGCCTACTAGATCTATAGTTCTTGCAATGGGAGAAGTGCTTGGCTTTGGGTTCAATCTTGCGGTGTCCTTTCCCAGTGACAGTAGGGGCAGCAAGGCACGTATTGTATTGTTGCCATCGAGGATAAAAGGATGGGGTTTACATCATATTGCTTGAGATTATCCCTCTACATCATGTCATCTTGCTTAAGGCGTTACTCTGTTCGTATGAACTCAATACACTAGATGCATGTTGGATAGCGGTCGATGTTTGGAGTAATAGTATTAGATGTACGCAGGAGTCGGTCTACTTGTCTCGGACGTGATGCCTATATACATTGATCATGCCTAGATAGTCTCATAATTATTTGATTTTCTATCAATTGCTCGACAATAATTTGTTTACCCGTCGTAGAATATCGCTATCATGAGAGAAGCCACTAGAGAAAACTATGGCCCCCGGGTCTATTCTCAACATATCAATCTACATCTACTTTACTTTTACCGCTTTTATTTGTTGTTTTATTAAAAAAATACCAAAAATATAAACTATCATCTCTATCAGATCTCACTTTCGTAAGTGACCTTAAAGGGATTGACAACCCCTTATCGCGTTGGCTGTGAAGTTCTTATTTGTTTGTGCAGGTGCGAGGGACTCACACGTGGTCTCCTACTGGATTGATACCCTTGTTCTCAAAAACTGAGGGAAATACTTACGCTACTGTCCTGCATCTCCCTTTCCTCTTCGAGGGAATACAACGCAAGCTCAAGAGGTAGCAGCCATCGAGTGTCCTGATGCGAAGAATGGGAATGCCAATGGAAGCTCAGGAAATAAGCCCAATCCCTTCACCAGAGGTCAGGTGAATCATGTCAATGTGGAGGAAATTGACGAGCAACTCAACGTAGTGGTTGATAAGTTTTTGGTTAATGCATTTACAGCCCTTGTTCTTTTTGGCACTGGTTCTTCGCATTCATACATATCGAGGTGGTTTGTGGACAATTATAAGTTGCCAACCGTAGCCCTTAAATCACCTATGTTAGTGAATTCCCCAGGAGCAGAGTATATGACTAGTCGAGGATGTTTTCAGTTGCTATTGACTATAGGGAGACATGTTTTCCCCACGGACCACATTATCCTCGAATCCCAGGGACTGGACGTGATCATAGGTATGGATTGGCTATACAAGTATGAGGGAAACATTGATTGTGAAGTAAATCTATTATCCTCACCACCCATAAGAGAAAAGGATCAAGTATGTGTTGAGACACACGCCAAGGAGGACTCAAGTGAATGCTCTCTCGGGAGTTGTTGAGGAGTAAGTACCAACTGTTAAGGATTACCCCAATGTGTTTCTAGAAGAATTACCAGGCGTGCTGATACGTCTCTAACATATCTATAATTTTTTATTGTTCCATGCTTTTATATTATCATTCTTGGATGTTTTATAATCATTTTATATCATTTTTTGGTACTAACCTATTGGCATAGTGCCAAGTGCCAGTTGCTGTTTTGTGCATGTTTTTTACATCGCAGGAAATCAATACCAAACGGAGTCCAAACAGAGCGAAAATTTTTGTGGAATTTTTTTGGACTAGAAGACATCCAGTGGGCCGGAGAAGCGCCTGAGGATGCTTCCAGGGGAGCACAACCCACCAGGGCGCACCAGGAGGCCTTGGCGCGCCCTGGTGGGTTGTGCTCGCCTCGGGTGCTCGCAGGACCGCCTCTTCGCTCTATAAATACCCAAACATTCCAGAAACCCTAGGAGAGTCGACGAAAATAAATTCTAGCCGCCGCAAGTTCCAGAACCACCAGATCCAATCTAGACACCATCACGGAGGGGTTCACCACTTCCATTGGTGACACTCCGATTATGCGTGAGTAGTTCTTTGTAGACCTACGGGTTCATAGTTAGTAGCGAGATGGCATCCTCTCTCTTGTTTGATTACCAATACAATGGTCTCTTGGAGATCCATATGATGTAACTCTTTTTGCGGTTTGTTTGCTGGGATCCGATGGACTTTGAGTTTATGATCAGATCTATCTTTTTATATCCATGAAAGTTATTTGAGTCTTCTTTGATCTCTTATATGCATGATTGCTTATAGCCTTGTATTTCTTCTCCAATATTTGGGTTTTGTTTGGCCAACCTGATCTATTTATCTTGCAATGGGAAGAGGTGCTCTATAGTGGGTTCGAACTTACGGTGCTTGATCCCAGTGATGAAAGGGGAACCAACACGTATGTATCGTTGCTACTGAGGATAAAACGATGGGGTCTATTTCTACATAAATAGATCTTGTCTACATCATGTCATCGTTCTTAGTGCATTAGTCCATTTTTCCATGAACTTAATACACTAGATGCATGCTGCATAGCGGTCGATGTGTGGAGTAATAGTAGTAGATGCAGGCAGGAGTCGGTCTACTAATTTTGGACGTGACGCCTATATAATGATCATTGCCTGGATATCATCATGATTATTTTAAGTTCTATCAATTGTCCAACAGTAATTTGTTCACCCACCGTTTGCTATTTTCTCGAGAGAAGCCACTAGTGAAATCTACGGCCCCCAGGTCTCTTTCTCATATTATTTGCCTTTGCGATATACTTTTCCTTTGCTTTTATTTTCAGATCTATTAAACCAAAAATACAAAAATACCTTGCTGCAATTTATCTTATTTGGCGTTTGATATATCAATATTACAACTCTCTCACGTCTGTTACCCTAAAGGGATTGACAACCCCTTTTACACGCCGGGTTGCGAGTATTTGTTATTTGTGTGCAGGTGCCATTTATGTTGTGTTGCTTGGTTCTCATACCGGTTCAATAACCTTGGTATCATCACTAAGGGAAATACCTACCGTTGTTGTGCGACATCATTCCTTCCTCTTTGGGGAAATACCAACGTAGTTCTAGCAAGCAATCACATGCCACCAGATCGAGACATCGAGTTTTTGATTGAATTGTTACTAGGCACCGGACCAATATCAAAGAGACCATACCGGATGCTCGCTAATGATTTGGAGGAGATTAAGAAGCAGATTAAGGAATTGTTGGAGAAAGGTTATAGTCGACCGAGTTCTTCACCTTGGGGAGCCCCAATGCTTCTAGTTGAGAAGAAGGATGGATCTTTGAGGATGGTTGTGGATTATCGTGCGCTGAAAGAGGTGACGATCAAGAACTAGTACCCTCTGCCAATGATCAATGATTTGTTTGACCAGCTACAAGGAGCCAAAGTTTTCTCTAAGATCAATCTTTGATCAGGATATCATCAGCTGAAGATCCGAGAACATGACATACCTAAGACAGCTTTTACCACGAGGTACAGTCTTTATGAGTATATGGTCATGTCTTTTGGTTTGACTAATGCCCCTACCTACTTTATGAGTATTATGAATAAGGTGTTCATGGAGTTCTTGGATATGTTTGTGGTGGTATTCATTGATGATATATTGATTTAATCGAAGAATAAAAAAGAGCACAAGGAACATTTGCGCTTGGTTCTCGAGAAACTCAGGGAACATCAGCTATATGCCAAGTTCAGCAAATGTGAGTTTTTGTTGAAGGAAGTCAGATTACTTAGACATGTCATATCAGGAGAAGGAATAACAGTAGACCCCTCCAAGGTTGAAGCAGTCACCGAATGGAAGGCACCCACCTCAGTCGGATAGATTCACAATTTTCTTGGACTTGCAGGATATTACCGGAGGTTTGTTGAAAATTTCTCCAGGATCGCGAAGCTCATGACAGAGTTACTAAAAAAGGAAACCAAGTTTATTTGGACCAAGGAGTGTGAGGCCAGTTTTCAGGAGTTGAAGAAACATTTGGTTACAGCCCAGTGTTGATTCTTCCGAATATACGCAAGGATTTTCAAGTATATTGCGACGCTTCTCATCAGGGACTTGGAGGCGTTCTTATGCAAGAAGGAAGAGTAGTTTCTTATGCCTCACTTCAGCTTCGACCTCATGAGTTGAATTATGCCACACATGATTTGGAGTTAGCAGCCGTAGTGCATGCGCTCAAGACCTGGAGACACTTTCTTATTAGAAATCGGTGTGATGTTTACACAGATCATAAGAGTTTGAAGTACATCTTCACACAGAAGGAGTTGAACCTTAGGCAAAGAAGATGGCTGGAGCTCATAAAGGATTATGACATGGGACTGCATTATCACATAGGAAGGGACAATGTCGTGGTAGATGCTTTGAGCCACAAGAGTTATGTTAATACTCTCATAACCGGGGGTATGCCCCTAGAGTTAGCAGATGATCTTAGAGACCTTCGATTGGAGATAGTTTCGAGAGGATATGTTAACACATTGGAGATTCAGTCCACTTTGTTGGGAAGGATTCGAGAGGCCCAGAAGTTGGACAAAGGAATTGCGGAGATAAAGGGGACAACGAACCAAGGAAAGGCAGAAGGCTTTCGTGAGGATGAACATGGAACCCTATGGTTTGTAGAACGTATTTACGTGCCTAATGACCCAGAGCTCGGGAATTTGATTCTTCAAGAGGCGCATGGTTCGCCTTACTCCATACACTCAGGTTACACCAAGATGTATTTGGATTTGAAGTAAAAAAATTGGTTTACAGGTATGAAGAAGGATATTGCCGAGTATGTAGCAGTATGCGATGTATGTTAGAGAGTTAAGGCAGAACATCAGAAACCAGCAGGGTTACTTCAGCCTTTGCCGATACCCGATTGGAAGTGGGATAATCTTGGAATGGACTTTATCACAGGATTGCCCAATACCCGTTCAGGTTATGATTCCATCTGGGTTATAGTTCATTGCTTGACCAAGGTAGCTCACTTCATCCCCATGAAAACCACTTATACGAGTGCTAAGTTGGCCAAGATATACATGACCAGGATCGTATGTCTGCATGGAGTTCTGAGGACCATCGTATCAGATAGAGGAACACAGTTTACCTCGAAGTTTTGGAAGTAGTTGCATGAAACTTTGGGTACCAGGCTTGAGTTCAATACAACCTTTCATCTAGAGACAGATGGACAGACTGAGAGAGTCAATCATATTCTGGAGAACATGTTGAGAGCTTTTGCACTAGATTATGGATCTCGTTGGGATGATAATTTTCCTTACGCATAGTTTGCATATAACAACAGCTATCAAACTAGTTTGTAGATGGCCCCTTTCGAAGCTTTGTACGGAAGGAGGTGCATGACACCATTGATGTGAGATGGAGTTGGAGACCATAAATTGTTCGGACCCAATTTAACCAGAGATTCGGAGGAGAAAGTCAAGTTGATCCGTGACAGACTCAAGATAGCCCAGTCCAGACAGAAGAGTTATGTCGATGCTAAATGCAAGGAGGTAACCTACGAAGTCGGAGATAGAGCATATCTTCGTGTGTCTCCACCCAGAGGAGTTAAACGGTTTGGAGTTAAAGGCAAATTAGCACCACATTTTGTGGGACCGTACAGAGGTTTGGAACACAGAGGAGAGGTTGCTTATCAGCTGGAATTACCCAAAGCTTGGTCTGGAGTTCACGATGTGTTTCACATTTCCTACTTAAAGAAGTGCCATGTAGAAATGGTCGATATACCTCTAAGAGATACAGTGCCCCTGGAGGCAATTCAGTTGGAGAGTGACCTGACTTATGAGGAGAAACCCGTCAAGATTCTCGATTTTGCCAACCAAGTTACCTGCAGTAAGGTCATCAAGTTTTCCAAGGTTGAGTGGAGTCACCATACTGAGGATGAAGCCACCTGGGAATGAGAAGACGGCCTTCGACAGGACCACCCACACCAATTTGCTAGCCAACTCGAATCTCAAGGGTGATATTCATCTTAAGGGGGGTAGGTTTGTAACATCCCAATTTCCAATTTGGATGTTTATACTTAGATCATTCATATGCATCCATGATTTATGCATTTTGCTTCTTTGGTTTTTATTTGAACTAGATCCAAGGGGCTTTGAGCAATTCAAGGACCAAATGAGAGAGTTGGAAGTTTTCCTAAAGACCAATTTTGTAATTTTCAAAGTTGGGTTTTGTATCACATTAGATTTCCTCATATAATCAATTCCATTATTTCAAAATAATTAAAATAAAGAGGGAAGATAAAATGACTTCTTCAAAAACAGAAAAGAAATATTGGAAATTGAATATGGAATCAAAATATATTTATTTGATTTTATTTGCAAAAATATTTATTTTATGCAATTTTTTTAATATAGAAATGTTCATTTTTAAAAGCTACATATAGGCCTAGAAAATGTTCACAGGGTCATATATAAGGCCATATAATTATGTGAATTTTTCTGGTATTTTAGCCCTCTTTTTATTTTAGTTTTCGAGGTTTTATTGTTTTAAAAAAAACAGAAAATGTTAAAAAAAGAGGGGCTGACGAGCTAGGCTAGCCGAGCCCACCGAGTCGGGCCAGCCTAGCAACAACCGCTGCGCGCCCGCTCCACTCGCACGCCCAGCTCCGTCGCGTTCTGCCGCCGACAGGTGGACCCCACATGTCGGGGTCTTCACCTACAACAAGCCGGAGTCCGGCTCCAGCTTGCCGCCGGCCACCGCCGTTTCCGAGCGGGACGCCTTCCCCTCGCCCACGCATCGCCTCGCCTCCCCTCCTTAAAAACCCGAGGCCCCGACCCTGTTCTCTCCCCAACTCGCAGCTCTCGAACCTCCGCCACCGCACTCGCCAACCACCGCCGCAGACGAGATCTCGCCGCCGTCGCCCACTCTGTCCCGTCTCCGTCGATCTCCGTCGACTTTATCCTCGTCTCCGCCGCATTGAGCTGCCTCTCCTTGAGCACTCTGCCGCCCTCGCCGACCACCAGACCGCCGCCCCGACCGGACTCGAAGCCACCGCCACCGTCTTCCTCGCTGCCGTCAAGCTCCGCCGCCGTAGTAAGCCGCTGTCGTTTTTGTCCGTTAGATCTTGGATCAACGGTTCAAATTAGATCACGTAGTTTTTTTGAATCTGTATTCATTATTTAGGAAGCGTTCGCTATTTAGTTTCCTCAGCGGACGGTCTTCAGCCAATAAATTTCTGCCACGTGTCCAGGGACCTAGATGATTTTATTTTCTTTTCACTTTAGCCCTAGTTTTAAAACCCTCACAACTTTTCAACCATTTGTCCAAATTCAACGAAACCAATGCCGAATTTTCATCATGATCTCATCCATCATGAAAACCAAACTAAAAATATTTTTTAAAGTTTCAAAATTTGAATTCAAATAGATTTGAATTTGAACTTCTTTAGGTCATATCTTGAGTTTCGTAACTCCGTTTTAGTTGATTCTTTTTGGAAATCGAAGCTCTTGACAAATAATTTATGTTAAGATCTAAATCACATAGTTTTGTCACTTTTACAAATTGTTTTCTGTATAGAAGAATAATTTGGTTCTTTTTGAGTTTTCATAAGACTTTTCTTCGATTTATTTTTAAATCTTTTGCTTGTGTGCTTATGTATGTTATTGCTTGCTTACGATAGATCATCCGGAGTGCGAAGCTTGCTACTACGAATCCCTAGGGTTTAACGGTCATCAGCAAGGCAAGTTACACTTTGATTATACTTTTCCATACCCAGTTTTTACTATGCATTAGTTTCACCCCTCAACCATTTGCATGAGTAGGATTGGGAACATGTGGTTATGCTATGTAGTTCATGTGGTAGGAACCTATGATTTTGATCACCCCGAGAATATACGTCATATTACATGTTGCTTAGCCATGCTCGTAGACGGTGATTGGTATGTAAGAATCATGCAAGTTATGAGAGTAATAATAACTAAGGGAAATTTAAGGTGGCAACATTAACACACATCTGGGTGGAATGGTTGGGGCACCTGGAGAATCCAGTGTTGTCCTAGGAGATCCCGGAGGACCCGTGTGATCATCCTACAAAAAGCCACCCAGGCTCAAAGGGATCATATGATTATTCATGCCTAGAAACTTCCGTGTGTAGCCACAAGCCATTATGGGCTCTGGCATAGTTGAGTAAGTTGTGTGACCTCTTTCAGTGGTAGACAAGCTGATGTAGGGGAAAGTAGGTTTACCGGTCTACCCAGAGTAAAGAGTAAATACTTCAGAAAGGCTATCTCTCGATCTTCCGATCATGGATGTGGCCGAGTTTTGTGGGGAAAAGTGTGCAAACCTCTACAGAGTGTACAGACTAATCATGATTAGCCGTGTCCCCGGTTATGGACATCTTGAGTATCTAGAAGTGAATTATTTGTTGATCTCATCACTCTATTTAATCACTTTTTGGGTTATTAATATCTTGGAGATTTTGGGATTGAGTTGGAGGAACCTTCTCAATATTGGTAATTTAATATAGTAGTAAACAAAAATTTATTCCTTTGTTGTAGGGAAAATTAGCTTTATGCAAAATCAAACTTAGAGCCTCCACCAGCCAAATATGCATGTCGTGCTAGATACTGTTCATCATTATGCTATAGTGTTACATTGCCAGCATATTCCATGTGCCGACCTACACGGCTGCAACGTCTTATGTTGCAGAAGTTTCTGACGAGGATTAAGGTGCGATAGGTTGTTGTTCTGCACTCGGTTTTGCCGTGGAGTTGGAGGGACTCATTTATCTTTGAGGCTTCTGCAATATTTAATTTAGTAGGCCTTCAGCCATATTTTTGTAATAACTACTCTTTCTGAGGACCTCGATGTGATATGTGTGTGCTTGAACTCTGTTATAAATCCTCGAGTATTGTGTGTGTCAGCACACCGATCCAGGGATGACACTTAAGCACAGATACTTCGATCCATTTGGATCGGGTCGCTACACCTATGTTTCGCCGGAATGTTGATTCATTTTCATTCTGGTGAATTTTAGGCGCTCGATATGTCCACTTTTTAGCAAAGGTCATGCAAAAATTTCCCGTGAAGGCGGGCCTTCGTTATTTGGCCGAGCTCCACGCCCTCATGGTAATTACATGTCGCACTAACATATATCTAGAATACTTCGTTTTCGTTGCCTTTCGGATGTTTTACGCCGCAGACATGTGTTTGCAGGCCGACGAAACCACGTGTACCATACTCCACTTGATCAAAGGTCAGAAGGTGGACGTAGGAAAGGCGGAGATAACGAAGCCCTTGGAACTCACGTTCCACGGCCAGCTGATGCCCAGTGGGCACTTCAGGGTTACCTTGTTGAGTGTGAAATCGGGGCACGAGGATTTGCCTCCTCTAGTGCGGCTAAGGGGAGAGGACGATGAGACCCTGCTGCGGCTTGGAAACTGCAAGGGTTGGGTGCTGCTAAGGCTAAAGAATCATCTTCGTCTGGAGCCGGCCGAGAGAACACCAATAACCACACACCAACAAGCAGGTATGAACACCACCACCCTGCCTGTGCAATTACCAGCGCCTGTATTGCCGGGTGAGACTGGCAGACGACGTGATGAAGGGGGTCCAATAGTGGCTGATGTAATTGCCCCGTAGAACAAAGAATGGATTATGAAATGGACGAGGATGACCCTCTCCGGTTCCTCAATACAAGCGCCTATGACGGTGACTTAGATATGATGAGTCAGCCATATGATGACTCGGGCTATCAGCATGCTGATGAGGATATGGACGATCTGTCCGGGCAGGAACGTCCTAGTAGGGTTGATTGCAAGAAGTCTCTCTTCATGCAATCCTCATAGGACACGCCTGAAGATGCTGCCTCAACACATGCTCAACTAGCCGAGGGTCATACAGCGCTTAGCCCGACAACACTGGGGCAGGTGTTAAGGAAGGGTCTGGAGGTCAGCCCATGAAAAAGGAGAGGAGAAGACCGACGAAGAAATGTGATGTTGCCTATAAACAAGCCAGAGCACATAGCAGTCATACAGTGGATTTTGAAGAGTGTGTACCGTCAAGGGTGCCGCCATGTTCCATGTCACGGGCGAGCCGATGCTACCACTGTAACTGCCAGAGGCAATATCAGGGGATCTTAGGAGACTGCACGACCATGTGATGTCGACTGAGAAAAGACTACTAGCCTCGAAGGATCCAGGATATCTGACATACGCGGCTCGTGTGCCCGAGGGGAAGTGGTACGTCGACACACGGCCCGCGGAGGTGTTCTTCCTGCGGTTTGAGCATATCTTCGAGATGTTTCTGAGAAGGCATCTCGATTTTACAACCGTCTGCCTTTTTGCACTACATATGAGATCTGTCATGAAGAGAGAAGAAGTCTCGCAAATCAGTGTGGCAGATCCATAGTACATGCATGAGTCCTTCTTGAGTCTCGGCGAGTTTTAGCGTAAAACTGCTAGGGAGTACCTCGAAAACTTCATGGTATAGAATAAGGACTAGGAAATTGTCCTCCTGCCTTATCATCCAAAGTAAGTCAGTGCCGGATAACCCTTTCGTACATTTCAATCATTCCTTCTCGCTCATATGGAGAATAATTTGATTTATTTCCCCCCCGCAGGAATGAGCGCGCCATCCTTATCATTCTTTACCTGCGAGTCTCCCACGCCGTGTATTTCGACCCTACCAGGAACAATGAGAAGGACTACACCCACGCAATGAATATTCTAGATGATGCTCTCTAAGGCTTCAGCTTGAGGGGTGGCCACCTGCAGATCAGGAAACAAAGGAACAAGAAGACGGGTTTCTCGCATGAAACTAACTTCTGTTGCATCCAAGTCCCAAAACCTAGCAAGAACGATGGATTCTACCTCCTCCATCTCATGATGGAGTTCAGAAGGGATCACCAAAAGCTTCGCATGACAAGCATAAACGATGATCATATCCGCCAGTGGGTAGAGTCTCATGGAGAAGCGGATTATAAACTTAGAGATGACTTCTTTCGCATCCAGAGCGACTTTGCGATGATCATCATGAAAGAAGTCGTCGAAGAGAAGGGGATGTTCCACCATGGCCCTATATCGTGAGCTGACGTCTGAACTCGCATAGCCATGCAACGTCAAGACATCACGTCGTTCCAGAAGCTAGGGTGCATCCTCGATGATATTGAAGGATGGAACTTCTAGTGATTTACGATGCCGATCTTGATGATATGTGTCGATTGAACTTGTATACTTTTTGTAGTGACGAAACTTTGTGATGTCCACATTCCCTGCCGAACTTGCGTAACACTACTTTGTTAGTTTGAGTATGATGACCTACGTACCTCTAGTTAATTAGTTTGTGTATGATGAAACTACGTTGCTTATTTATATGTTTACTATATGTTGCATCTAGTTGCTAACCCTTTCTTTTTCATGCTGCTCAAGTATTATGTTGCATATGATTGTACATTCTCTTAATGAAGATGCATCTCTAACGGGTACTTAGATTCTTGATGGTGAAAAATTAGTGCTATGTCATGTACAAAGGGAAGGTTCCGGGAGTGTACGACGAGTGGCCTCAGTGTCAGGCGCAAGTGGAGGGGGTCTCGGGCGCCAGCCATAAAGGCTTCAAAAGCAGACAAGAAGCAGAAGCTAGTTACTTGAGGTACATGCTAGCACGAGAGAGGACTCATAACCGCCGCCTCATGTACTGCATAGTTCCACTCTCACTCATAGTGATAGCTCTTCTAGCGTATATCATTGTTTAGATGGATGACTTTGTGGTTGCAAGTATTCGAGACTTGTATCGCTATTTTCGAGATGATGATGAGAGACCACTTTGTGTTGGATGATGATTATGATGATGACATTATTTGATGAGACTATTTGCATGTATATGCTATGATTACATTTGTATGTGTATGATATGCTAAAGATTACTGTATAAAGCCTGTTCAAATACAAAACAAATATGCAAAAAAAAATCAGAAACTAATAGTACTAGTAGTAGCGAGGGGAATAAAGTTAGCAGCAGCGCGCTCTTACCAGTAGCGCGGCTTACTTCAAAGCATTGTCGCTACTAGCAGTAGCATGTTCCTGCAAAGCTCGCTACTGCTAACCATGTATAGCAGTAGCGCTGGTCAACACACGCTACTGCTGTAGGTTAGCTGTAGCGTCGTATCAGTAGCGCGGGCTCCCGCGCTACTGATACACCTAAAACCCGCGCTACTGCTAGGCTTTTCCCGAGTAGTGCCTGCATACTTATTTCATCAGGGAAAATTGGTTATGTTTTCTTCATCCTACAATGTTGTTCGTCAGTGTTGTTTTTCCTACCTCGTCTCTCTTTTGATGCTTGCTGTTCATGGCAGGGCAGGACAAGAACCAGGGCCAGAAGTGCTCCAGCGGGGATGGGAATGCTCAGGGGCTTGCAGGCCCCATGTACCCTGAGGAGGGGGTGACCGCAAAGGTGCTGGAGTGCCCTGCCACTCCTCCTTTGGGAAGAGGAAGGAGCGATATGGGGGGGGGGGGTCGTTGGGCCTTGCTTTGACCACTACCTCGAAACCCTATGTTGGCTTCTCCGCAGTTCCGACAATGCCTCCCCCCGCGAAGGCATGGCAAGGCTAAGGTGGTGGAGTTTGATGACTCATCGATCATCATCGACATGAAGGCTATGCTGAGTGCAGTCAAGGGCAAGATGGTTTTGGGGCGAGTCCTTTCCCCATATCCGGCCAACTGCTCGGCCGTCGTCAACGAGCTCAAAGGACCTTGGCGGATCTGTGGTAATGTCAAGGCTCAACGGGTCACGAGCAAGGACCGCCACTTTGTGGTTTCCTTCATGGAGAAAGAGGATCGCAACATGTGCTGGCTGCTGGTCCTTAGCACTTCCACAATGATGATGTCATCTTTGCCGACTTTGACAACCAAGGCAACCCTATAGAGGTGCACCTAAACTCCATCAGACCATGGGCACAAGTCCACAAGCTGCCATTTGGGCTGAAGACCGAGCAGATGGGGTGGATCTTTGGCAAGAAGCTTGGCACGGTCATCGCGGTGTCACATAGGAACAAGAGCACCTCCGCATCCGTGTGGAGCATATGGTGGACATGCCGTTGGGGAACCAAGTTGGCTTCACTTTGGCCGGCACCAACGATGAGATCATGCTCGAGGTGAAATATGAGAAACTCCCAAATTTCTGGTTTTCTTATGGTATCTTGGGCCACACGACGGAAAGGGTTTGCAACATGCCGAAGGAGATGTGGAAGCCGAACTTCTCTAACGACATGAAGGCGCCCCCGCACTGGAAATGTTTCCTTGAATTTGGGGATACGGTGAAGGGTGCTAAATGCATGAACAAGGCAAGATTGCAGGACAGGGTTATCTTGGAAGTGTCCAAGGCTGTGCGTAGCCTTTCTCTGGCTGCGGCGGATCAGACAAGGCGTCGGGGGCTACAGGTGCCCAGGTGGGGTCGCCCACGCCCACGGACTAGGTGATGGCGCAACAAGGTCTTCAGGAGCGAGATGCTGGGTGCAACCTATTCTTCAACTCAGTTGCCCCTGGATCATCTCATACGGTCGAGCACCTGGACAAAGATGCTGCTATTGGTGCTACACACACGCCCCTGGTGGACCATGCGAGTGGTGCCACTACTTCTCCTATGCAGCTGCAGCTACAACATGTTCAGGAGGCGGCTGGAGGTGTGCATGCTGATGTATCTTTCCAACCGCTGCACCAACAGTCCTTGCGAGTACTGCTGTTGTGGGTGTGAGACCATAGCGGCTTGTGGAGGAGGCTCTTGACCTGGTGGTGACCACTGTGCTAGAAGGATGCAAGGGTGCTGCTGCTGTAGGCGCTCAGCGGCAGTCTCTGGCTGCTGCTAGAGTTAAGCATTGGAAGCGGCTTCATTGACATGAACATGAAGAGAAGGATATGGTGCAGGCAGCATGTGTTACACATGCGCTTTTCGGTGTCCATACTCTCAAACAGCGGCATCGACCTCTCCAGCCGCAAGATGACTTTTGCTGCCATGATTGAGATCATGGCTGGCAGTAAGAGGCATGCACATGATGATCAAGACCTTCTTATTAGCATGCATAAAACTAGTACTAAAAGTTTAGATTTTAGGGGTGGTTTGGATATGAGTGATACTTGTAAAAAAGTGTGTGTGGAGAGAATTGGAACTGTAGTAGGAATAGATGGCTCCCCTATTCATGTCATAGAAGAAGTAGATGAGGGAGAGTAAGAGGTCCAGAATAGGAGGAGAGAGTCTGTAGGGGATGGCAATGATGTAGGGGATACTACCAAGGAAGCTACCAGCCTTGGGGCTGCTGATCAACTGACGAGAGCGAAAGATGTCGCCCATCAGGAGCCATGAAAATGATTTGCTGGAACTGCCAAAGTCTGGGTCAGCCTTAGACAGTCCAAGAAATTGTGTGCCTTTCAAAGACACACCAACCAAGTGTTATATTTCTTTCTGAAGCCAGGAAAAAATAAAGAGTATGTCGAGAGTTTGAGTTATTGGTTGGGTATGAAAAATATTTTTAGTGTTTCTGTGCCAGGTAAAGGAGGTGGATTAGCCGTCTTTTGGGATGACCTATACACTCTGGAGCTGAACAAATATGGAGAACATTTTACTGACATGTACATTTCAAATGGTGCTGGCACTAAGTGGAGAAGCACCTTTGTCTATGGGGAACCAAAAGGAAGCCAAAGGTATGTTAAGTGGAATTTGTTAAGGCACATAAAACTACTTGGGTCTGGGCCGTGGTTTATGTTTGGTGATTTTAATGAGGCAATGTGGCAAAGTGGGCATTTTTCTAGGAACAAGCGGTATCCAAAACTCATGGCTAATTTCCGCGAGATTCTCTCTAAATGTAATTTATTTGATTTGGGATTTCATGGAGTACCTTGGACTTATAACAATAAGCAGGAAGGAAATAAAAATGTAAAGGTGTGGCTTGACCGTGCAGTGGTGTGTCCTCAATGGTCCTCTATTTTTCCTGAGTGCAAGGTATCAAACATTATTAGCTCTAGGTCAGATCACTACTGTCAGATCCAAGGTTCCGCAGACCCAAGAAGATTCATACTCTGGGGCGTGAATGAATATCTCCGCTTCACCTAAGAACTACATCCGCCATGCTCAAAGCTCATGCTCCCCGTTGGGGATGGTCAGAAGGGGAAAAGGAACACGGAGATTTACCCAGGTTTGGGCCACCTTGTGGTGTAAAACCCAACTCCTGCTTTAGGTGGATTGGCCTCACGTGGCTGGTGGAGTATGAAATTGTACAGTTGGTGAGGTGCCTTGCGAGGGCTCGTGTGGTGTGTATCGATTCGACCCCCCTCTACAATGGGCACCGGCCCCTTTTTATAGTGGCCTCGGTCCTCTTCCCACATCATTTGGGTGGGAAGGGATCCCACAACGGACAATTTTGAAGGGGGACAAGCGGTACATCTTATCCCGACGAAAGGTGGTCGTCACCTGCAAAGTCTCTGGCCATGACACAATGGTGGGCTCGTGCGATGACAACCGACGTCCGAGCTCATGGTCTTGGTCTCGTTGCCCCAGAATGGAAACCTTTGGGGGATTCCTCAAGAACCCACATACGTCCTTGCCTCCTTAGCACCGAAGAGGAAATTGTCTCCACTGTGCCCGCCTGGCCTTGGTCGTCATGGCTTATGTCACCCCTGCCTAAGGAGGAGGGGCACCTGCATAGGAATCTCAGCTCCTCAGGAGGCAGCTTGAGGAGCCGCTCCCTAGGAGGTCTTGGTGTAGCTCGCCTCGCGAAGGCAAGGGTCCCTCGCGAGGGCTCTCCTTCAGCAGTCTTGAACCTGGGCCCTGCTGGGCCATCGATGGGCCCGGGTCTCGAACCGCAGGCAGGTAGGTCTGGGTACCCCCAATCCCAAAACG
This sequence comes from Secale cereale, assembly GCA_902687465.1. Classification (NCBI taxonomy): domain Eukaryota; kingdom Viridiplantae; phylum Streptophyta; class Magnoliopsida; order Poales; family Poaceae; genus Secale; species Secale cereale. The sequence continues at coordinate 407,989,431 of LR738714.1, forward strand.
TCGACAGTAGCCCCCGGGCCCAAGGCGCGCTCGGGTTGGCTCCGAGGTGAACCCAAAAGGCAAGGGTGAAGCACCGCGAGCCCCAACCGCCTGCGGGTTGGACCACACATGTGCAGCGCGTAGGGTCACTAGCGCCTCCACTTCTCCATGTTGTTTTGGGCAACCGCGCAGTTGACAAAAAGCCTGGCGCCAACCGCGAGACCATTATTGCCCTTTTTCCTTATGCCTTGCTCTTCCTACTCTGATCCCTTTTCCTTCGTGAGAAGCTCCTCCAGATCCAAGCACAGCGCCGCCCTTCCTTCTCTCCAAGAATCCTCCTAATGGCTCCCGCTGGGAAACCGAAATCTGAGGAGCAGGTGGCGGCCTCACCATCTCTTCCTCCAGCACTCGCAACATCCACCATTGCTAAGGCAACGAACCTTAATCTGATGCTTCCGCTGACCACGGATGACACCAACGAGGTGGACCCGACCACGATCTGGTGCGGCTCGGCAGAGAAAGGCTCCTTGGCAAAGAATGTCTATCCGTTCTTCCTCCAGAACATCTTCTCCGGGCTCGTTCCACCCTTCTCGGGGTTCTTCACCGCCATTCTCCAGCACTACTAGATCTAGGTGCTCCACCTACAGCCTATCTCAGTCTTACTTCTCTCCGTCTTCGCCTTCTACTGCGAGTCCATTGTGGGCGTGAGAGCCTCGGTGGCCGTCTTCCACCATTGCTTCAGCTTGCGGTTCCACGACCGCAGGCAGAGGTCCGCATGCATCTCCTTCGTCGCGGCACAGAAGTGGAACGTTCTTCTGAATGCCGGGAAGAAGGTAGAAGGCTTCCGGCACCACTGGGTCTACCTGTACACCCAGTGCGTCAACCCACTCCTAGAGCTTCTAGCCGGGCTGCCAAAAAAGACCCCAGCGTGGAGCTCCGCAAAAATCTTTGACTGTCGGGCCAAAACCGTGCTGAAGTGGATAGACTCATACATAAAAGCCCAGGTGCTGACCGGGGCGATGATGGTGAACGAGTTCCTGAGGCAGCCCCTCGCGCTGCTCCAGGCTCACACGAAGCCTCTGTGGAGTACTAGGGTGCGCGCGACGACATAAGGCTACGCTCCAGCGACCTGACTGATGGAGAGCTCGAGGCGGCCCTGACCTTCTAGCTCGACAGCGTCCTGAAAGACATACCCGAGGTGTACGCCCCGCTGTATGGCCAGAATGATCGGGACGCCCTAGTTGCCGCCATGCCTGACTTTGACGATCTGGGTCTGGACCCATCTGTCGCTCCCGCTTCCCTCATGGAGCTATGCTCCGGTCACAACGATGCCGAGGGAAGCTCAGAGGCGACCGAGGACGCCAGCACGGCAATGGCGTCCACCGTAAAGATGATGACGATGTTGTGAATTCTCCGGTCACGAGTTCCCGCCGTTCGGCCGAGGTCCTGAGGCGCTCGGGGCTTGTCCCCCGGATGACACGGGCATCCAGTCGGGCGCCCCCGAAGAAGAACACAATTGTAGCTCCTCCGGAGGCTCCTCCAACTCAAAGCAGTCACCAGCCTTTCCTCCTCCCGGGATGCAATTGGAGGGCAAGGCAACCACTGCTGGGGTGGTCGTGGCCACCCCACCCCAGCTTCCCAAGGCGACCCCGGGCATTCCACATCAAAAAAATTGTTTTTATCATTTACCTACTCAAGGACGAGCTGGAATTAAGCTTGGGGATGTTGAAATGTCTCCAACGTATCTATAATTTTTTATTGTTCCATGCTATTATATTATCAATCTTGGATGTTTTATATTCACTTACAAGCAATTATATATCCTTTTTGGGACTAACCTATTAACTTAGTTTCCAGTGCAAGTTATTGTTTTTTTTGTTTTTGGTTTTGCGGAATATCAGTACCAAACGAAGTCCAAATGCCATGAAACTTTTCAGAGATTTTTTTTGGACAAAAGAGACACTAGAAGCTTTAGGATAGGACCAGACGTGGGAGCATCGGCCCACCACCCACCGGGGCGCGCCCAGGGAGTAGGCGTGCCCTGATGGGTGGTGAGGCCCACAAGGCTCTGTTTAACCTAGATCCACCTCTATAAATTCTCTAAAATCGTGGAACGAATAGAGGAGTCCACGAAATACTTTTTTCGCCATCACAAGTTCTAGAACCACGAGATCCCATCTAGAGGCCTTTTTTGGCACTCTGTCAGAGGGGGGTTTGATTACGGAGGGGCTCTTCATCATCCTTGCTACCCCCTTGATGATGTGTGAGGAGTTTACCACAGACCTACGGGTCCATAGTCGGTAGCTAGATGGCTCCTTCTCTCTTTTTGATCTTAATACAATTTTCTCCTTGGTGTTCTTGGAGATATATTTGATGTAATGACTTTTTATGGTTTGTTTGTTGGGATCCGATGAACTCTAAGTTTATGATCGGATCTATCCATGGATATTATTTGAGTTTTCTCTGAACTCTTTTATGCATGATTGTTATAGCCTCGTACTTCTTCTCCGTTTATTTGTTTGTTTTGGCCAACTAGATTGATTTATCGAGCCATGAGAAGAAGTGCTTTGTGATGGGTTCGATCTTACGGTGCTCAATCCCAGTGACAGAAAGGGACAAAACACGTTGATAACCCACAAGTATAGGGGATCGTTTGTAGCTTTTTTCGATTAGTAAGAGTGTCGAACCCAACGAGGAGCTAAAGGTAGAACAAATATTCCCTCAAGTTCTATCGACCATCGATACAACTCTACGCACGCTTTACGTTTGCTTTACCGGAAACAAGTATGAAACTATTTTGTAGGTGTGATGCTAGAACTACTTTGCAAGAATAAAACTAGATGTACTTCGCAAGATAATAAAAGTGGATAGCTTTTGTCAACAAGAAATTTATTTGTCCCTAGGTAATCGATAACAAGTACCAACAATCATTCCTGCAATTTCATATGAGGGAGAGGCATGAGCTAACATACTTTCTCTACTTGGATCATATGAACTTATGATTGGAACTCTAGCAAGCATCCGCAACTACTGAAGATCATTAAGGTCGTGAAACCCAACCATAGCATTAAGTATCAACTCCTGTTTGCTCCCATATGTCATACCCCACCTACTCGGGTTTAAATTTTTGTCACTCTCGCAACCCACCGTAAGCGAACCATGGACATATTGTAACACCCTACAGCAGGGGCCCCCAATCTTTGCGCGACAATGAAGGGCACCATAGGACAGCACCATAAATAAAATATACAATCATACCGACCAAGATCATGATTAACCCACAGGACAGAGCGGATCTACTCAAGCATCATAGGATAACCATAGATCATTGGGTAATAATATATGGAGTTGAGCACCATGTTTAAGTAGAGATTACAGCGGGGGGAAAGAGGTGTTACACCACTGCAATGAGGGGGAGAGAGTTGGTGTGGACGGTAGCAAGATTGTTGATGTAGATCACCGTAACGATCGTTGCCCCGGTGGCACTCCGGCGCCACCGGAAGCGAGGGGGAGAGAGCTCCCGCCTTATCCTTCTTCCTTGGACTCCTCCCTAGGTGGGACAAGGGTTCTCCATCTGGTCCTTGGTCTCCATGGAATGGGAGGGGCGAGAGCCCATCTGAGATTGGATCTGTCTCTCTGTCTCCTTCTGTTTCGCGTCCCCCAGATTTGGTCGAAAACCGTTTCTTATATTTCCGGAGATCCATAACTCCGATTGCGTTGGGATTTTTACACGATTTTTTCCGGATATAAGCTTCCTTGCGCCCAAAGTACAGCTCCAACCGACGTTCGAGGAGGGCATAAGACACCAGCGCGCACCTGGGCCTGGTGGCACGCCCTGGTTGGTTGTGGGCACTACGGACCCCTGTTTGCGTTGCTTCCACCTCCCAAAAATCACATATATTCCAAAATAATTCTCCATGAAATTTTATTGCATTTTTACTTTGGTTCATATGGATTTTCTTCTATACAAAAAACATGCAAAAAAACAGGAACTGACACTGGGCACTGGATCAGTAAGTTAGTCCAATAAATCATATAAATAGTTGTGAAAAATAACTGAAAGTTGTATAATATTGGCATGAAATAATCAAAAATATACGACTAAGACATATCAACATCCCCAAGCTTAATTCGTGCTCGTCCTTGAGTAGGTAAATGATAAAAAGATAATTGTTGATGTGGAATGCTACCTAGCATAAACTTGATCATATATCTAGTCATGGCATGAATATTAAGTCATGAGTGATTCAAAGCAATAGTCTATAATTTGGCATAAAGACATCAATGCTCGGGCATCCCAACAAACAATCATGTCTTTCAAAATATAAAATGCTAAAGAACGTTATCCCTACAATATCATATAGTCTTGTCATGATTTGTCTTCCTAGCTCAAAGTATAAATCATGTACTACCCCGGTGTCAACCAAGCAATTGGTTAATACTTTTTAAAGCGCTTCAGACTCTCACACAATACATGCGCGTGAGCCATGGATGTAGAAATATAGGTGGAATAGAATGCGGTGGTAGTAGACAAAAGAAGGGAAGAAGGTCTCACATCAACTAGGAAAACTAATGGACTATGGAGATGTCCATCAATCGATATCAATTGGAGGAGCAGGGATTGCCATGCAACAGATGCAACTAAGAGCAATAAGTGTATGAAAGCTCAATATGAAACTAAGTGGGTATGCATCAAACTACTATGAAAAATTCCCACTAGTATATGAAAGTGAAAGCATAGGAGACTCTCTACATGAAAAACATGGTGCTACTTTGAAGCACAAGTGTGGTTTTTGCATGCCCCTTCCCTTTTTTCCTTTTTTTTTCTTTTTTTCTTTTTTTTTCTTTTTTTCGGAGTCTCATCCCGACTTGTGGGGGAATCATGGTCTCCATCATCCTATCATCATGGGGCATGCTCTAATAATGGATAATGATGATCATCACACTTCTATTTACTTATAACTCAAAAGAAATAAAAATTACAACTCGATACCTATGACATAGTATGACTCTAAATGAATGCCTCTGGCAGTGTACCATGATGTGCAATGATCTAGCATAGCAAAGATATCAAAAAACAGACAAGCCATGAAAATATCGTGCTAGCTTTCTTACGATCATGCAAAGCAATATGAAAATGAATGCTCAAGTCAACTATATGATGGAAGTGCATGGCAATATATCTCGGAATGGCTATGGAAATGCCATAATAGGTAGGTATGGTGGCTGTTTTGAGGAAGATATAATAAAGTTTATGCACCGGTGATAGTTGCGCGGCACGAGAGAGGCTAGCAATTATGAAATGGTGAGAGTGCGTATAATCCATGGACTCACATTAGTCATAAAGAACTCATATACTTATTGCAAAAGTTTATTATCCCTTGCAGCAAACTAATACTACGCATGCTCCTAGGGGCGAGGTTGGTAGGAGTTAACCATCGGACGCCCCCGACCTTCACACAAAGATAGGACAATCAAGGATAAATTAAGCTCCAACTTCTAGGCATAACGAGAGACTATACGTGCATGCTTCGGGAATCACAAACCTTAACACCAATATCTTACTAAACACAATCATCCACTAGTACCTCCCACATATTATCATCTCTATATCGCAAAACTATTGCAAGGAATCAAACATATCACATTCAGTGATCCATAAGTTTTATGTTGGATTTTATGACTAACCATGCAATTGACCAACTCCTGTTGACTCTCTAAATAGATATAAGTGAAGCATGAGAGTTTAACTCTTTCTACAAAAGATCATGCTCTAACAAATATAAGTGAAGCAAAAGAGCATTCTACAAACATCGGTTTTCTATGTGAAGAGAAAGAGGAAATCCAAACTTCAAATAATATAAGTGAAGCACATGAAGCATTCTATAAAGCCATACTCAAAAGATATAAGTGAAGTGCAATGAGAATTCTACATATCAACCAAGTACTATCTCATACCAGCATGGTGCATTATTAAAAAATAATAAGAAAAAACACACGACGCTCCAAGAATTTGCGCATATCATGTGAACGAGACGAATCCGGAAACATACCAATACTTGTTGAAGAAAGATGGGATGCCTTCCGGGGCATCCCCAAGCTTAGATGCTTGAGTCTCCTTGAATATTTACTTGGGGTGCCTTGGGCATCCCCAAGCTTAGGCTCTTGCCTCTCCTCCTTCTCCTCACATCGAGACCTCCTCGATCTTCAAACACTTCATCCACACAAAACTTAATCGAACTTCTGGTGGCGGGGTTAGTGCATATGATCAATGAAATCCCATCATGTACTGCTCTAAAATTATTATATAATTATAAACAAACATTACCCAGTGTATGCTATCACAATTCTATGGCCCTAAGTCAAGGAGGCTTCGACAAGAATTCAAACATATGCAAATAATGAAGCTATAAGAGCAATCTGTGAAAACAGGATAATCTGTAAAGATTTGAACATCCACCATACTTCTGTAACTCTAAAAATTCTGAAACAATTTGGAAAAATAAAAATTTTGTATAGGAAGACTATGCAAAAAGTTTCAGAACCTTTCGACGTTCCAGTAAAAAATGTAAAAGTGTGCACTACAGCCAAAGTTTCTGTTTTTGCACCACACAAACCAACAAACAATTTAATCATCCTAAAGGAAACTCTTGGCACATTAATTTTATAATAAAATGTAAATGTACAAGGGGATAATTATTTTTGTTGAAAAGTTTCTGTAATTCAAGATTTGCAAAGTTTCCATGGGCATGAACAAAGTTCAAGGAGCTCCCCCATTTCAACGGTGCTCGTCGTTCTTACTTTCACTTTTCTTTTTGAAAAGCTTTAGGTTCCCCTCTATATTTATTTTTGTTTTTTAATCTTTATAAAAGCACTCAACAGAAATAAATGACACCTTTTTTTAACTTCCGGGTTGTCTCCCTAGCAGCGCTTTCTTTAAAGCCATTAAGCTAGGCATAAAGTGCTCAAGTAATGAATCCACCCGGATCCCAAGGTATATCAAAGCCAATTTGGACTAGCAATGATTTGGAATTTAGTAGTGAGAACAAAGTGATTTGTTTCATGCAAAAACGAAGTCTAACTCTCTTCCTATGCATCGGCATGTCATACAAGAACAATTCATGCACATCAAGTAAAGACCAACGCATAGTATAAGCAGTTTCTTGCAATTCTATCGTGTTGGAAACATAGCGAGGCAGAGATGTAGTTCATCTCTCATAATAATTGCAAGTAGGAGCAGCAAGCACATGCATATTATATTCATCAAAATCATCATGTGCAACGGAAAAGGGCAACCCGTTAATATAATCCTTAATAAGTGCAAACTTCTCCGATATAGTATAGTTGGGAGAATTCAAAAAGATAATAGGACTATCATGTGTGGGTGCAATAGCAACAATTTCATTCTTAATATAAGGAACAATAGCAAGTTCATCTCCATAAGCATAATTCATATTGGCATCATGGCCAAAAGCATAGCAAGCATCATCAAAAAGGGATAATTCAAAAGAATCAATGGGATCATAGCAATTATCATAGCATTCATCCTTCGGTAAGCACGAAGGGAAATTAAACAATGTATGAATTGAGGGGTTACTCTCATCAAAAGGTGGGCACGGGTAGCTAATCCGTTCTTCCTCCTTTTGTTCGTCGCGCTCCTCCTCATCTTTTTCATCCAATGAGCTCACAATGTCTTTGATTTGTTCTTCCATAGACTCCTGTAAAATATTAGTCTCTTCTTGGACAGCAGAGACCTTCTCAATAAACGCATCAATATGGGCATTGTTTTTATAATTCAAATAGTAATATTTCAGTATAGCAAGATTTTCAGATCTGTAAACAGCATCATCAGAATTTTCATACTTTTCAAACAACATTTAATTTCACAAGCGCCCTTAAAAGCAACAAATTCTTCTATTTGTTCCACATCATAATAATCATATATACCATTAGCATAAGAAGCCAAGGTTTTAATATCATTGAATTCACATGAAAAGGGAAGATGTGCAGCATTCATCCTAGAGCAACAAGTATAATCATATCTCAAGCATAAATTATAAGCATACGAATGCAACATATGAATTTGATTCCATAACAATTTCCCTTTATGAGTCAAGCGATAATCCCTAAAGTATTCGCATTGATCCAATGCTAATCCCATTATACAGTTGAATGGAGTTTTCTCAGGATTATCAAAGTGGTGAAAAATATCTTTCACATAACCAGCATCGAGGGTTTTAGGAGGTTCCCCATCTCCATGAGCAGCAAGTACCACTATTTTTCTTGGTGTTTCGTGTTCCATATCCATGACTAAAGATAGATAACAACTTAGAACAGAAAATAAAAACTACTTAGTGATAAAGCAAACAAGCACACACGAGAATATTCACCCCATGTTATAACTCCCTGGCAACGGCGCCAGAAAAAGGTCTTGATAACCCACAAGTATAGGGGATCGTTTGTAGCCTTTTTCGATAAGTAAGAGTGTCGAACCCAACGAGGAGTTAAAGGTAGAACAAATATTCCCTCAAGTTCTATCAACCACTGATACAACTCTACGCACACTTAACATTTGCTTTATCGGAAACAAGAATGAAACTATTTTGTAGGTGTGATGCAAGAACTACTTTGCAAGAATAAATCTAGAAGTACTTCGCAAGATAATAAAAGTGGATAGCTTTTCTCAACAAGAAAGTTATTTGTCCCTAGGTAATCGATAACAAGTACCGCTAATCATTCTTGCAATTTTATATGAGGGAGAGGCATGAGCTAACATACTTTGTCTACTTGGATCATATGCACTTATGATTAGAACTCTAGCAAGAATCCGCAACTACTAATGATCATTAAGGCCGTGAAACCCAACCATAGCATTAAGTATCCAGTCCTCTTTACTCCCATACGGCATACCCCACCTACTCGGGTTTAAGTTTCTGTCACTCTCGCAACCCACCGTAAGCGAACCATGAACATATTGCAACACCCAACAGTGGGGGCCCCTCACGTTTGTGCGAGAACGGAGGTCACCGTAGGACAGCACCATAAATAAAATATGCTATCATACCAACCAAGATGATGATTAACCCACAGGACAAAGCGGATCTACTCAAACATCATAGGATAACCATAGATCATTGGGAAATAATATATGAAGGTTAGCACCTTGTTTAAGTAGAGATTATAGACGGGGGAAAGTGGTGTTACACCACTGCAATGAGGGGGAGAGAGTTGGTGTGGACGGTAGCAAGATTGTTGATGTAGATAGCCATCCCGATCGTTGCCCCGGTGGCACTCCGGCGCCACCGAAAGCGAGGGGGGAGAGCCCCCCTCCTTCTCCTTCTTCCTTGGCCTCTTCCTAGGTGGGAGAAGGGTTCTCCCTCTAGTCCTTGGTCTCCATGGCATGGGAGGGGCGAGAGCCCCTCCGAGATTGGATATGTCTCTCTATCTCCTTCTGTCTTGCGTCCCCCAGATCAGGCCGAAAACCGTTTCTTCTATTCCTGGAGAACCGTAACTCCGATTGCATTGAGATTTTTACACGATTTTTTTCCGGATTTAAGCTTTCTTGCACCCGAAGTACATCTGCAACCGATGTTCAAGGAGGGCATAAGACACCAGGGCGCGCTTGGGCCTGGTGGCGCGCCCTGGTGGGTTGTGGGCACAACGGGCCCCCATTTGTGTTGCTGCCACCTCCCAATAATCACATATACTCCAAAATAATACTCCGTGAAATTTTATTGCATTTGGACTTCGTTTGATATGGATTTTCTGCGATACAAAAAACATGCAAAAAACAGGAACTGGCACTGGGCATTGGATCAGTAAGTTAGTCCAATAATTCATATAAATAGTTTCCAAAAATATGTGAAAGTTGTATAATATTGGCATGAAACAATCAAAAAATTTCTTATGTGAGTGTATCTCGTCTACATCATGTCATCTTGCTTAAGGCTTTACTCCGTTTTTCCATGAACTTAATACACTAGATGCATGTTGGATAGTAGTCGATGTGTGGAGTAAGAGTAGTAGATGCAGAATCGTTTTGGTCTACTTGTCTCGGACATGATGCCTATATACATGATCATTTCCTTGGATATCGTCCTAATTATTTGATTTTCTATCAATTGCCCAACAGTAATTTGTTGACCCACCGTACGCTATTTTCTTGAGATAAGCCTCTAGTGAAAAATATGGCCCCAAGTCTATCTTCTATTATATATTAAACTCAAATACCTTGCTGCAATTTTATTTTATTTCTTTATTTTATTTTTTATTTTTTGTCCGATCTATCTATCAAAACATATACATTTTAATCTTGCTCATAACCGTTGAGGGATTGACAACCCCTCTACGCGTTGGGTTGCAAGTATTTGTTGTTTGTGTGCAGGTGTTGGTCACATATTGTTGCTTGGTTCTCCTACTCGATTGATAAACTTGGTTTCATAACTGAGGGAAATAATTATCTCTTTTGTACTAAGTCATCCTATCCTCTTTGAGGAAATCCCTACACAGCTCACAAGTAGCATACGTACATACGGGCGTGGTCTCGAACGCGTACGACGATGGTGTCATGTTCATCGGCAGCCAACCGGCTGGGTCGGGACGGGGAAACAACATACTGTTCATCGGGAGGCAATCGTCTAGGTCAGAATGCATCTTGGTCAATGGGAGCCTATCCGCTTGGATGGAACAGCCGAAACGGGGTCTAGCATACCGTGGAACAGGGGAAACACCCTTCTACTTGACCGTGTATGGTTGAAACGGGGTCCTATTAATCAGCAAGGGTCAGACATACCGCAAAATAGAGGAAACAACCTTCTGTTCAACCGGCTACGGTCGAAACAGGATCCTGTTCATCGGGAGAGGTCCGGTGTAACGCAAAACGGAGGAAACAGACTTGTGTTCGAGCGCCTACGGTCGAAATGGGGTCCTATTCATCAGGAGGGGAGAGGTGTACCGCAAAATGGGACTCCACGGACTACTTTTCATCCACCATTGACTTCCTCCAGCCTCCATCTGCTACTATTCATCTACCGTTGATTTCCTTGAGCCTCCATGGGATACTATTCATCCATATGATACTGTTCATCCAGCCTCCACCGGCTACTATTCAACCAGCCTCCACGTGGGGCTGTTCATCCACCCCCAACCGGCTGGTGGTGTGGCAGTCTCCTCGGGGTCCTTTTCATCTAGCGGCAACCGCCTACTACCATGGGGTCTTGTTCATCCAACGGCAACCACCTACACATGGCCGGGGTCATGTTCAACTAATCCCCACCATGAACTGTTCATCCATAGCCAACCAACCAACTGGACTCACCACGTGTTGACTCGTCCTATGTATCGCGCGCATGGCAGCATTGTTTATCCAAAGGCAACCCAATCGGCTAGCTACATCTCACACGGGGGTTCGATTGGCTTTAGTAAGCAGCAACAACGATCGATCGGGTTCAGTTAGCAGCGAAGGAGTCGGCCGGGTTCAGTTAGTAGCGAATCGATCGATTGATTGGCTTCGGTACGTAGCAGTGCGATCGCTCGAGTTCGGTAAGTGAACGCCTCCCTTGGGTTCATTTATAGCGAACATGGCTCACACCACGCGTGCCTACGAGAGAGAAACATGCAAACCACACTACATCGCTTCGTCTCGGCCACCCACCATAACCGGGAACTCCGTGAAAATTTCATCGCCCTCACTTCTACCATGATTTTTTATGTCATGGGCGGCCCAACGAATGTCATGCATGTGCATCCCCTGCCCGCGTTGGACAAAAAGCCCATTTTCTGTAATGATTTTTTTGTCATAGAAGTAGGATCCCACCACATCTATGATGATACGTGTTTTATCACAATTATCATCATAGAAGTGTCATAACCATGAAAGAAATAAGTTTTGTTCGGGCCATAATGTCATGGATGTGTCTTTGTTTGTAATGAGGGGAACAGACACGCATTGTATTGTTGACATTAAGGATAAAACGATAGTTCCTTTATCACCCTTGTATGATATTTTTATTGTCTACCTTATGTCATCATGCTTATTGCAATGCTTTGTTTATCATAAGCTTAATACTTCCAGATGCATGTTTGATAGTGGTGTTTGGCTGGAGATTAGTTGTCATGTATTTGGATAGATGTCAACATATCATAAACGTAATGCCTCTATGATATTATACCATGAATGAGCATAGTCGTAAATATAAATATTGTAACTTAACCGCTGCTCAACTATTATTTATTCACCAGACCACTGTAACATCCCAATTTTCAATTTGGATGTTAACATAGATCATTCATATGCATTCATCATTTGAGTATTTCTGAATTTAATTTTTATTCGGGAATTGATCCAAAGACTTTAAGCAACTCAAGGACCTAAGTGAGAGAGTTGGAAGTTTTCCAAAGAGGACCCATAATAATTATTATTTTTTCAAGTGGGGTTGGATCAAATAATATTGTACCAATTTTCATTTTCAATATTTTTAAAGTAATGAGAGAAGATAATATGACTTCTTCAAAACAAAATAAAAATGTTGGAAAATTGAATTTTGAGTGAAAATATATTTATTGGATTTTTATTTGCATAATTATTTATTTTTATTATTATTTTTTGCACTAAAAGTTTATTTTATTTTTAGGCATTTGGGCCCAGAATAATGTTCACCAGGTCAATAATAAGGCCCTAAGTACGTGTGAATTTTTGTGCGATTTAAAAAAATATTTATTGTATATTTCTCTATTTTTGGGAAAATATTTATATAAAAAAAGTTTACTCGGCCAGCCCAGCTCGACGCCAGGCCCAGCCCAGCGCTGCACCGCCTCGCCCTCCCGTGGCCGAGTGGGACTCTACCGGAGTCCGGCGCCGACATGGCCATCGCCACCCCCTTACCCAAGTCGGACCCCCCGGGGCCCCTATATATAGCCGGCCGCCCCCCTCTCGCCACACCGTCGTCGTAGTCGCCGCCTCCTCGCACCGCCGCCGCCATTTCCCGCGTCGCCGCCGCACCCGCGCCCCCTCGCTATCCCGCCACCGCCGCCCGCCGAAGCCACGACGCCTGCCGCCCGACACGCGCCCCGACCCGCCGGTCAAAATCGGTAATAAACCGATTCGTTTTTTTGGTTGAGTTCCTTTTTTAAACCCTAGATCGTTTTTGTAGAAAACCTAGATCTATTTTTTAGGTTTTATTATTTAGTGAACGTTCACTGGTTAGTTTCAGAAAACGAACGTTCATTATTTAGTCTTTTTCTTTTTCTGTTGTTTTGTAGGCAGCACCTATCCATGATTAAAGTTTTTACAAATTAGTCCCTAATCTTAAAACTAATGGTACTTTTTACTCGTTTGTCCGGATTAGATGAAACCAACGCCAAACTCTTTGTTTTGATCTCATGTATCCAGTAATCCAAATCAAATTTGTTCTTCAAAGTTTTAAAATTTGAATTCAAACAGATTTGTAATTGAACTTCTTTTGATCGTAACTTGAGTTTCTGAACTCTGTTTGAGTTGATTCTTTTTGAAAATAGAAGCTCTTGACCTAAACTTTCTGATAAGGCCAAATTCACTAAATTTTGGTACTATTAGAAATTGTTTTCTGTTGCAAGAGTTATTTGCTTGTTTTTCTAGTTTTCCGAGTTTTGTTCTTCGTTTCTATTGCGTGATTGCTTATGTATGCTATTGTTTGATTGCGATAGAATTTCCGGAGTGCGAAGCTTGCTACTACGAGTATTTAGGGAATGATCATCAGCAAGGAAAGTTACACTTTGGTCATACTTTTCAATACCCAGTTTGATTGCATTAGTTCTACCCTCAAAGATTTGCATGAGTAGGACTTGGTTACATGTGGTACTGCTGAGTAGTTCATGAGGTAGGAACCCAATGACATGAGATCAACCCCAGGAATATACGCTTTTTTACTTATTTCTTAGCCATGCTCGTAGACCTGGATTTGTATGTGAGATTCATGAAAGTTGTGAGTGTAATAACAACTAAGGGAAAGTTTAAGGTGGCAACTTTAATACACATCTGGGTGGATTGGTTGCAGGGCACCTGGAGAATCCAGTGTTGTCCTAGGATATCTTTGAGGAACCGTGTGATCATCCTATGGAATGCCACCCAGGCTCAAAGGGATCATATATCATTCATGCCTAGAAACTTCCGTGTGCAGCCACAACCATTATGGGCTCTAGCATAGTTGAGTATGTTGTGTGAGCTCTTTCAGTGGTGGACTAGCAGATGTAGGGGAAAGTAGGAGTTAATGCTTTTGAAAGACTATCTCTCGATCTTCCGATCATGGATGCGGTCGAGTCTTGTGGGGAAAATTGCGCAAACATCTGCAGAGTGTACAATCTATTCATGAGTAGCTGTGTCCCCGGTTATGGAAATCTTGAGTATCCTGGTATTTGAATTATGTACTGATTTCATCAGTCTATTAATTAACTTGTTGGGTTATTAGTGACATTTTGGATTTTGGGATTGAGATGGAGGAACCACTCTCAATATTGTTTAATTCAACTTAGTAGTAAATAAAAATTATTCCTTTGTTGTAGGGAAAAACTAGCTTTATGCAAAATAAACCTTACAGCCTCCACAAGCCAGATATGCATATAGTTGTAGATACTTGTTCATCATTATTGCTACAGTGTGATATTGCGAGCATATTCAAAGTGCTGACCTACACGGCTGCAACGTCTCATGTTGCAGAGTTTTCCGACGAAGATTAAGGTGCGATAGGTTGTGGTTATGCACTCAATGTTTCCGTGGAGTTCGATGGATTCAACTTATCTTCGATGCTTCCACAGTTCAGTTTAGTTTAATTATTGTTAGATGGCCTTCAGCCATATTTTGTAATAAGACTCATTATGAGGATCTCGATGGAATAAATGTGTGATTGAAACTCTGTTATAAATCCTCAAGTACTTTGTGTGTCAGCATACCGATCCAGGGATGACACTTAAGCACAAAGACTCCGGTCCATTGGGATCGAGGTCGCTATAAGATGGTATCAGAGAACACATTGATTGTAGGATGCGACCACTAGGATAAGCCACATGATGCTCTTCTCTACTCATTTCTAATCCTTCTCTATTTCTGTTCTATAGATGTCAGACCTCGGGAACAAGTTTACTCAGCCTGATGACGACACCCCTTTCAGAAGACATTTGAAGGAAGTCACGAGGTACCTACACATCGAAATACCATGTTTCGCTGGAACCTTCACTGCAACATTACCGGAAGAGGAGTGCTGTTGGATCAAAGTTAGCGTTCCTAGGAGGACTATTGCACCAATCGTGAAACCTCTCGAGCTTGCCTTTGATGCACCAACTTGGAGCTTGGGAAGAGTATGTCAGCACACATCACACCTTTGGACGCATTGGTGAAGTCTACAACAAGGATCTTGAAGACACCATCTACCAGATTTGTGGATGCCGAGATGAGCAATGGGAGATGATACGCACCAGGAACGACAAGTCCATTGCAGCATTCATACAGGACATGGACCAACACATTCGTCGCTATGAGAATCAAATGTGCACGCTCATGCTGAAGACCAAGATGGTGATGACACAGAACATCGAGCTAGAAGAGGAACTAAATACAACACACGATGGATATGAAGAGGAAATTGATGTTCAAGTGGAGCAGAATGAAGAGCTGAAGAAGAAGGTTGGATCAGCCGTGGTGAAGCCAGAACCAGAGATGGGAATTCATTCGGAAAACTATATTCTGCTGGACGACACCAACAGTGATGAAGGCGACTATGAAGACGAAGCTGGAGTAGATTTTATGGAGTCTTCTTCTGATGGAAGCTATTAGATGACCACCCTGTAATCATTAGTATTCTTCCAAGCAGTTAGAATCGTTCGCGATCTTTGTATTAGCAGCTTAGGATCTTTTTTGTGACCTTGTTTGAATTGGGTTATATGATATAAATATATTTGTCTCTTGTGCCTATGGGTAGTGAAATCCCCCTATACCTCATTCTATTCTATTTTCTCATCCCTCTAACCCATCAGATGTCTCCGAGACGTGAGGCCGGATTTCAGTTCCCACCTGAGCTCACCCAGTTGATCCAGCAGCAGAACACTTTAATGCAACTACTTGTTCAGAACCAAGGCAACAACAACAAAAACAACCACTTCCTCCCCACCAGACCACCAGACCCGTTTCCTAAGGTTGAATCCGCTGGTGTTCTCTAGTAGCACCGAGCCGATTATTGCAGATAACTGGCTCTGCAAGATGGGAAGAGAGCTAGCAACTGCAGGATGCACAGATGCAGAGAGAGTGCACTTTGCCGCACATCAGCTTGAGGGACCAGCAGCCGCTTGGTGGGAGAACTACACCGCCACTTACCCCCTCGCTACAGTTACTTGGGACCAGTTTCAGCAATCCTTCCGCACTGCACATGTTTCAGCTGGAGCCATGAACGTGAAGAAGCGTGGGTTTCACAACTTACTCCATGGAAACCGTACTGTGGGGCAGTACGTGGATGACTTCAGGCAGTTAGCTTGCTATGCCCCGGATGACGTGGCCACAGATGCCGCGAAGCAGGAGAAGTTTCTTGAGGGACTCAATGATGAATTGAGCATGCAACTGATGGTAGCAACCAACTACCAGGAGCTGGTAGACAGGGTCATCATGATTGAAGGAAAGCAGCAACAGATTGATAGCTGCAAGTGGTAGTATGGACAGGGGAAGTATACCTCTGAAGCTCAGCAGAAGCCCCGCTATTCCCCATACTCAGGAGGGCATAACCATCCCACCCATGGAGGCCATTCTCACAATGGTGGAAATTCACACAACCATAGTGGCCCCAGGAATGGCAATGGTAATGGAGGAAACAACAATCGGAAACATTCCACTCCATCAACACCCGCCAAGAAGGATCTGAGTCACATTACTTGTTTCAAGTGCGGGAAGACTGGACATTATGCCACAGAGTGTCCTGAAGCCAGGAATGGCAATGGCAATGGAAGCTCAGGGAACATCAGTTATATGCCAAGTTTAGAAAATGTGAGTTTTGGTTGAAGGAAGTCGGATTCCTCGGACATGTTATATCTGGAGATGGTATAGCAATAGACTCCTCCAAAGTAGAGGCTGTCACTGAGTGGAAAGCACCCACCTTAGTTGGTGAGATTCGCAGTTTCCTTGGACTCGCATGATATTATCGGAGGTTCATTGAGAATTTCTCCAAGATTGTGAAGCCTATGACCAAGTTGTTGAAAAAGGGAAGTAAGTACAATTGGACCGAAAAATGTGAGGCCAGTTTTTAGGAGTTGAAGAAACGTTTGGTTACAGCCCCAGTGCTGATTCTCCCGGCTGTTCGCAATGATTTTCAAGTGTATTGCGATGCTTCACGTCAAGGACTTGGAGGCGTTCTCATGCAACAAGGAAGAGTTGTTTCATATGCCTCACGTCAGCTTCGACTCCATGAGTTAAACTATGCCACACATGATTTGGAGTTAGCAACCGTTGTGCACGCACTCAAGACCTGGAGGCACTTTTTTATTGGAAAATGTTGTGATGTATACACTGATCATAAGAGTTTGAAGTACATCTTCATGCAGAAGGAGTTAAACCTCAGGCAAAGGAGATGGCTGGAGCTCATAAAGGATTACGACATGAGACTGCATTATCACCCTGGAAAAGACAATGTTGCGGAAGATGCGTTAAGTCGCAAGAGTTAGTTAACATTATCATAACCGGAGGTTTACCCTAGGAGTTGGCAGATGACCTCAAAGATTTATAGTTGGAGATAGTCCCTAGAGGCTATTTTGCTACATTGGAAATTCAGTCCACCTTGTTGGGCAAGATTCGAGAAGCTTAGAAGACAAACGAAGGAATTGCTGAAATAAAGGGAAGAATGACCAAAGGAAAGGCAAAAGGATTTCGTGAGGATGAACGCGGAACAATGTGGTTTGAAGAACGTATTTATGTGCCCAATGACCCAGAAATCAGGATGAGCAGCTCGCCGGGTGGGCGAAGTCTGCTGGGGAGGCCAGCGGCATCAGTGCCGACGCCAACGCTCCTCTTATTGAAGATGTGGTCGAGGAGTCGACCGAAGAGGAGGTCGAGGCCATCGACCCTCCGTCCACGGGGAGGCAGCGTGTCCTGCGGCGGGCCAGCTCTGGTGTGCCGGTTCGACCCGGCAGCATCACACAGCGGCAACAGCCCCATGACCAACTCGTGCGTGAGACGAGGGCGATGATGGTCGCGGCAGTGAAGAGGGCGGGAAGACCGCGGTGGCGAAGAGGATGACGACTGCTTCCTCTTCATCCAAGCATGGCCGGACCCATCTCCTTCTCCCCCTCCCACAGATGTCGTCATGGAGGCTGACTTCGATCTTGGGTCTCTCAGCCCAAGGAGGAAGATGAAGCTAGTGGAAGAGGAGGAGGTGGAGAACGAGTATGTATTTTGCTCCCCACATTACCACCTGACTCCACCTCTGTATTATCTTTCTCTGACTCGATGTTGTCTTTTTAGGGGCATGGAGACGCTGGCCTAGAGGGCAGCGAAGAGGGCCAAGGCCTTGACGGACGACAATCCCTCGGCGGGTACTTTGGGCACGCCGTTGGTGGTGGAGAGCAGTCTGGACAGCAGCCCTAGAGTAGCCCCCAGCGTAATTTCATTACTCACTCCTCCACAGATGAACATTGGGCGGTGAATCCTCGATGCTGAACCTGCCGGGTTTGCAGGAGTTGAACGGCAGCAGGAGGAGCCACCGAGGGGCGTCCCCAGCAAGGGCATCCACCACCGAGCCCATGCCTATGGAGGAGGGGGAGATGAACTTGGGCGCCGGTGACTCTACCCTGGCAGCGATCGTTGGCGGGGAGGGCGCCACTTCTTCATAGCCTGGTACGGGTAAATTGTTGGTTTCCTGTCCTTGTTCTTTCTTCTTCAAGTTGAGCCTCGACCCTGGCTTTGCCTCACCTTTTCTCCTGGTCTTTAGCTCCTCCCTCGACGGACCAGGTGGATGTCGACTCCATCATCGAGGAGGTCGTCAAGGACACTGGGGCCAAGGACAATAGGATCGCTGCTGAGGAGGCCGCCAAGACCACTGCTGAGGAGGCCACCAAGGGGCCCGCCAGAGGGACCGGCGAGGCCACCGCCGAGGAGGCCGGCAAGGGCCTGCCGGAGGAACCGGTGAGGCCACTGCTGAGGAAGCCGTCAAGGCTACTGGCGAGGAGGTGGTGGCTGATGTCCAACCTCCCTCCTCTGCTCCCTCTGGCTTGGGCCGATACTTGAAGGTGGGCGACGACCTGTTCGTCCACCTCCCAGGGACGGCAAACACCAGGGCGCCAACCGAGGGGGAGGTGTTCGACGACGAGGCGCTCGCCGCCGCCGGATTTGAGGTTGTCGATGAACCGAGCGTCGGTGGCGACGATTCTCGAGAAGAGCAGCTCCTTCGGGCCATGGGCGCCAACTTTCAGAAGCTCCAAGCGTTACACCGTGCCCACCTGGATAAGGCAAAGTCCAGGTTGGCGGTGGTGGATAAGGCAGAGGCAGACTTCCAGGAGCGCGTTGCCCAGATGCAAAGTTGGTTTGCCGAGGCCCGGGATGAGTTGAGGGCTACCCAGGATCAGCTGGACGAGCGCACCCAAGACCTTACCCTGAAGCAGTCTAATTTTGAGAAGGCCCAGAAGGTGGCAAAGGAGCAGGCCGCCAAGGATGAGGCCAACCGAAACCAGCACCAATGTAACACCCCATATGTGATACCTTCCATTTATGGCAATATATAAACGTTGACTTCACCAATTCCATTCTGGGCTCTTCTTTCATTTCGAGTTTCTGCGTTTTGTCGCGTGCGTGTGTGCATTTCATCCATGTCATGTTATCATGTGCATTGCATTGCATTCGTGTTGTCACTTGCACCCGGTCCCGCTCGCCTCTCTCCGTTGTCCGTTTCGAGTTCCGACACTCAAACACGTGCCCGTGGCACCGCCGAGTCCTTTTTTCGTGTGTGGCCGTGTAATGTTCCCGGAAGGAGGTGAGACTTGTCGTGCGTTGTTGTTTTGGTACGTGTAGGCCGCCTATCAAGTTTCGTCGCGTTTGGAGTTCGTTTGGTACTCCAACGGTTAACCTAGTGGGCTAAAAGCACCTCTTCCTTTTGTCCCAAGGCCCCCTCCACAACAGCCCACTAACCCAGCACAACCACTCCCATCCTCTTAGTCATCGGATCATGATCGTGTGGGCGAAAACCGCACCCCATTTGGACCTCCCTAGCTCCCTATGCCTATAAAAACGTCCCCCGCGTCTAATTTGGGACGAAACCCTAGTCTCCTCCTACCTTCGGCCCCACCTCGGAATCCGTGCCAGGCGGACGTGTTCATCCCGCACCGGACAAACCCACCGCCGCCGCCCGCGGCCACTGGCGTCGCGCCATGTGGCAACCGCCGTCGCGCTATGTGGCAACGGCCGTCGTCCCGTGCCTCCCGTGCCGCCGGGCCCGCTCGGCCCGAGGCCGGCCCACTTCGGCCCACGCACCTCGCAGTTCCCCCCGAGCCGCGTGCCGCACCATCTCCCCCGACGCCGGTGCCCGCCTCGCTGCCGTCGGGTGTGCCTCGTCGCCGTCCCGCCGGCCGGTCGGCTCCACGCCTCCCCGCCGGCCATCGCCGCCATCACCGCCGCCCCTCCTGCTCGCTAGCGCCGCCGCACCATCGAACCGCCACCACCGCCGCGGCCTCCGCCGCCCCGACCGGCCGCCGCCTTGCCGTCGGCCCGCTCCGGCCACCGCTCCGGCCGCCGCGCCTCCGCCGGACCCCGTCGCCACCGGATCTGGACGGGTGGACGAGATCCACCCGTCACGCGAACCAAATGCCTCCCCGGATCTCTCCGTCCCGGGTTTTCCTCGTCCATGGTTGACTCTCGAGAGGTTTAATTTTTTTCCGCTAAGTTCCTGGTACTAGTAATTTTTATGCCTCCTTTGCCATGCAATAACTTCATGCTCGGTGCTCCGTTTTGCGCATATGATATGTCGAAACGTTCGTCTCGTCATGCTCTACATGTTAGTACCAGTTTCGTGCATGTTATAGTTCATCTTGTTGACTTAATCTTCGTGGCAAGAGTGCATGTGGTTGTAACTAGTTGTGTGTGTAAATTTGTTGCCATGTTTGAGATGTGATAACTTTGTGCATGTTGGTCCGAATGGAGTGAATGATATGTCCAGATCTTTGTTGTGAAATGCTTTACATGATGGTTGCTGTAGCATTCATTTTAGGTGTCATATTGCCATGTTAATCTCTGTTGCAAAAGTGCATGTGGCTGTTAAGTGCTGAAACTTGATATGAGATGCTGATTTGACTTGCTTATTGCTATTGGTGTGTTTGTCTTCATGCCACATGTCAATATGTTTTAGAAGCACAATCATATGGTCTTTGTTGTGGTGCAATCCCATTTCCATGATATGCCTTGAGGTGACTTAAACAAGCTTGTAAACATGACATGCCAATGTTGCTGTTTTATACTTAGTGAAAAAACTACTAAGTCTGGAATCTGTTAAACCTGATGCTATGTTTGCTTGATGCCCCACTCAAATCCATGCATGTTTTAGTATGTCAAATAATCACTCCTTGTTTTCCATGTTATGCTCTATCCATCCATGCCCTTATTTGCACATATGGCCTGTTGTAGCTTATTTATTTCTTGCTCTCAAGTTGCTATAAATTTACCTGTCAGACTTTTATCAGCATGATCAATTTGGTGAAGCTTGTTGTTATTGATCCATGCCTCCTATGGAGTTGCTCCAATGGAGTTGTTTGATGTATGATATGTCTATTACATGTCCATGATCTTTATATACTTAACGGAGTTGATATGCTTGTTGTTTTCTGCCTCCGAAGGCAACATCGTGATGATGTTTTTGCCTTCCCAGATTTTGACTAAGTCTGGGTAAATTTGTTGCAACTTGCCATGCTTAGTTAATTGTGTTTCAGTAGGTTTTTGGGTGTGTTCTAAGTTCATGCTTGTTAAGTATCATGTCTATTTCACATCCATGCCCTTTGTATCCATGTTTGAGTGCTGTAGCATAATTATTTCTTACTCCAAAGATGCCATGTTGTTGTAAACTTTAGTTTTGCTTGAATCTTGTTTTGCTTGCCATTTGCAAACCGTGCGTCTGTTTCCGGTGATCTTTATATCAATTTCAACCGAAATCTTCCCCTCTATCCAGTGGATTGCTTGGATTTCCAAGATGAGGCCTTCTCCATCATCTTCTCCTTAGGCTCAAGTGCTTCCACATGCATACGCATATCATACTCGCATCCCTCGTTATGACTTGCATCATGTTGATTGTGCATTGCACCGTGTTTGATATTGTGTCGTGTGTGTTCTTGTGTTGGGTAGAGACGGAGCTGATTCGGAGTTCGAGGTTACCGCCGAGGCTGGGTTTGAGGAGCAAGGTTACGATCCCTCCGTGGAATCAACAGGCAAGATGACCTTACCCAGATATCACTACTATCTTTGCCTATGCTAGATGTCTCGCTCTCTAGATATTGCCTCGATGCCTATGTCTGTTTGTCAGCCCTCCTATTGTTGCCATGAAACTCTCTAACCACCCACCTAGCAAACCGTTGTTTGGCTACGTAAGCATCGCTCAGCCCCTCTTATAGCGTTGTTAGTTGCAAGTGAAGACTTGAAGATTCTTGCTTCATGATGAAGTTATTGATGGGATATCACAAATATAAATTGTTAAACTAAATCATCTATATATTGGTAATGGGTGGAAGGCTAAGCCTCTTGCTTGGTGTTTTGTTCCACTCATGCCGCCCTAGGAACCGTTAAACCGGTGTTATGTTCCTTGATTTTGCGTCCCTAACACGGTTGGGGTTTATGGGCCCCCCTCGATAACTCGCTTAGTGCTAAAGCTTTTCCATCAAGGCCCAACTTTGGTTTTACCATTTGCCATAACTAAATAACTTGCATAGGGACTTTCTGGACCCCGAGGACTTAATTTTACAAACCGGGCCAGTGCTCCTCATTAGTGTTGGTCCAAACTGGGCAGACTACGGGGCCACCACGAGGAAACTCGAGGATTGGTATATACCTGTAGGCTGACCTATCTGGTCGTGGCCTGAGACTAGATACGCGCGGCTACTGTTAGGGTGTCGGCATGCCGGGAGGTCTTGCTGGATTAGTTTTACCTATGTCGGAATATCTTGAGCACAGGATTCCGAGAATACTCGGGTCTTCCCACCTTGGAGTTGCGACTCCGCAGATCGTGAGCTTGTGATGGGCTAAGTTGGGACACCCCTCCAGGGTTTGATCTTTCGGAAGCTGTGCCCGCAGTTATGTGGCAGATGGGAATTTTTTAATATCCAGTTGTAGATAACTTGACACCATGTTCATAATACACTACCTGCGTGAGTAACCGTGACGGTCTCTTTCCGAAGGGGTTCGGGAAGTGAACACGACGGGGTTATGTATGACCATGAGTAGTTAGGATCACTTTGTGATCACTTTGACGATCGTTGGCACTTGTTCTCTCCTCGCTCTAAACTCGTAAGCTAGTGCTAGTGCTGCTGCAACCTTGTTTTAAGCCTTTTCCACGCCTAAGGCTTTGATAGTATTGCTACCCGGGAACGGGATTGCTAAGTCCTCCGTGGCTCACAGATTCTACACAACACCAGATGCAGGTACCGTTGAGAACTACACATGTGGTGGTTCAGAATTGTATTGGGAGTTCGATGAAGAGCGTGGACGTTACTACGTGTCTTATCCAGACGATCAGTAGTGGCTTCTACTAGGGGCGATCAGGCCTTGTGTTGCTTTATTTATGGTATCTTTCATTTGGATCTTCGTCCGTAGTCAGACTCTGATGTTATTCGGATGATGTATGTTAATGTATTTCATTGTGTGACGTGGCGAGTGTAAGCCAACTACTCTTTTACATTATCACCCCCCTCTTTTACATGAGTTGTGCAAAGATACCATACTTGAGATCATTCTAGTATGAGATTATGCCTTTAAGTCATGCCTTGACACGTAGGAGGTATAGTCTCATATTGGGCATTACAGCCAAGCTCAACTAGATTCCCAGGAAGAAGACCTCGTCGCTCGTGAGCGGGCACTTGCCGCTACACTCCGAGGCAAGGATGAGGAGGTCGAAAAGTTCGTCGCGTAGTGGACCCAGGAACTATAGCATAGGCACAAAGAGGCACTCAATGCTCAAGCTCTGGTCCATGCCGGCAAGATGAAGGGGCTGGAGGTGGAGCGGGATGGCCTGAATGAACAGGCTCTGTGGCTGGCAAAGGAGAAATATACGATCAACGCCGCCTTGACGGAGGCGCAGACCGCAGTCCTCGGCAAGGCCAAGCAGCTCTCCACTTCCCACGACTCCATTAAATACTTGAAGCTGAAGCTGGAGGGTCTCAAGGGGACGCTTTCGAAGGTCAGGTCTCGGGAGGAGACCCTGAACAAGGATCTGGAGGAGGAGAGGCAGCTGCGGAAGAACGACACCGCTAACCACGCGGATTACGTGAAGGGCGAAAAACTGTGGATCAGCCACCTCGTGGACGTCGCGGAGAGGCTCACTGTGCAGTTGGCCGGGTGAACATCAGCATCAGCGCTAGCCTGACCTTGTTCTTCGACGTGTCCTCGATGCCTTAGAAAAGCTCCGCTCCGATTGAGTGGTTTTTCTGGCCATTGACTCTCGGAGACTCTGCCAAGGTTCCTTGACCAAGGTTCTCACCAAGGTGGCATATTGGAACCCCGACCTCGACTTCGACACCGCGCTGGAGGGCTTACTGGAGGATGTAGACCTTGCGATGCTCGAGGAGCGTATCAAGCCCAGCATCAGCTGCATCGACGGAGTTCAGAGGATAGAAGGCCATCTTCGGAATTAGGCACCCTGTTTCCTATCGCCGCTGCAGGTTCACAACCAAGAATTTTTTTATCTTTAGTTAGAACCGCATCAACAATTGATGTAATATAACTCTGCAATATTTTGAAGTGATGCACGCTATTTTCCTGTTTGATCCCTCTTTGTATGTCCACCCTACGCTTAATTGGATAGGCTTGCCGGCGTGCAAACCCAAGCCATGGTGCTTTGAGGATGGATCCTCAATAGCCTGCCGGGTGTGCTTGCTGCCAGGAAAACCACCTTACCGTTCTCAGCACGACCGTTTGAACTGTTGAGCGGACTCGAAACAAGACAAAAGCGTTGCTAGTAATGTAAAGGCTACCCTGCCGTTCTCGACGCGGCCGCTTGAACTATTGAGCGGACTCGAAACAGGACGAAGCCGTTGCCAATAGTGGAAGGGCTCCATTGCGTACAGGTTTATCATACAGAGAGCAAGATCTCCGAGGAGAATAACCTTATATAAAGAGGAATTACTCAAAGTTTTTCATGACTTATCTTTTTTGCTGTTGCATGGGCGTCCATTGCACTCGCCGATGATGCGCACGCTTGGTCATCTTCTTCCTTGGAAGCCATGGCGATGAAGAAGTGCTAAACTAACTGCTAGACCGGATTTTCACAACTGTGCCCCCTGCCTGGCGCGGCAAAGATGTCGGGATCGACACCTATGGGATCACTGGAATCCCTTCTATGGTTGACGGGTGCGGGGTTGTGCGAAGAGCGGGTCTGGGAGTCAGCACAAGGATCATTTACCCAGGTTCGGGCCACGAGGATGCGCAATATCCTAGTCCTACTTTGATGTGTATTTGAGTGTTCTTAAGCTCTTGAACTAGCTACGGTGCATGCCTCATCCAAAAGATCAGAATCCTTATCCAGTATGCCTTGGGCCTCCTTTTATAGTCAAAAGGGGTTGCCACAGTGGCACACAAGAGGTGGAAAGGTATACATTGTACAAGCTTATCTCCTGCCATTACGGGACAAGACACATTAAATGCGCTACTTAGGTGTCCACTTGCTTTACCGGGGACGGTAACGTGGCCCGTCCCGTCCGCCACCGCTCCGTCTGGCTGTGACGCCCATCCAGGCCAACGAGGCATGCAACGCCATGTAGGTTGGCAGGCAGCTGAAGTGGCGTGGTGGTAGGGTCTTCACGAAGATCTGCATGCCACCATGCAGGTGCTTGGCTAGCTGGATCAGGAACCACGTACTACCACGTGGGTACTTTCTTCGGCTAGTGGGCCGGCCGCCGAGCTGGGGCAATGATGGGGCGGCAGGGCTTGCTGCGGTCTTGCTTCTGTTCCCGGCAAGGGTGTTGCCGGGCCTTTGTGAGGGCCCTCGGCAAGAGGCTTGCCGGGGCTTCGGGGGTATCTTCGGCAAGGAGCCTTGCCGGGGCCTCGTGGGCTTCCTCGGCAAGGAGCCTTGCGATCGTCTTGTCTTCTGGTCCTCATCTAGGATTCGTAGACCCTTTGTCTTCACAAAGATCTGCATGCCATCACGCATGCGCTTCCCGAGCCTTGGTTCCAACGTTGTTGATGGTGTCGGAGCTCCTAGGCTCAAGTGTGGCTGCAATGAAGGTGTTGGGTTAGTTGCCCCGGCAAGGGTTCTTGCGGGGGTGGTGCAGGCCGCCCCGGCAAGGGTCTTGTCGGGGGAAGCCTATCTTGTTGCTTGGTCTTCTTGCGCCACTGTCTTGGCGCTACTCTGATAGTCTTGTGCTTCTGTTTCCCTCCTCTGCCCTGTTAGGTGTGGCCGCAAGCGTGGCTCTGACTGCCCGTGCACAAGTAAGGGGTACAAAGGAGATCCCCTACTTTTGTACACCGACAGATGAAGTCGGAGACCGCAAGTTATTTGGACCCGATTTAATCAAAGATTCAGAGGAGAAGGTCAACTTTATTCGTGACAGACTGAAGATAGCCCAGTCCAAACAGAAGAGTTGTGCCAATACTACACGCAAGTAGGTAACCTATGAAGTCGGAGATAGAGCATATCTTTGTGTGTCCCCACTTCGAGGAGTTAAGCGTTTTGGAGTTAAATGTAAATTGGCACCACGATTTGTGGGACCGTACAAAGTTTTGGAACGTAGAGGAGAAGTAGCTTATCAGCTAGAGTTACCCGAAACCTTGTCTGGAGTTCATGATGTGTTTCACGTTTCCCAGTTGAATAAGTGCCACGCAAAGATGGCAGATATTATGCTATGAGATACGGTGCCCCTGGAAGCAATTCAGTTATGCAGTGATTGACTTATAAGGAGAAGTCGGTCAAGATTCTCGAGTTTGTCGACACAGTTACTCGCAGCAAGGTCATCAAGTTTTGCAAGGTTTAGTGGAGTCACCATACAAAGGACGAAGCCACCTAGGAACGAGAGGAAGACCTTCGAGAAGACCACCCACACCTTTTTGCTAGCCAACCCGAATCTCGAGGGCGATATTCATCTTAAGGGGGGTAGGTTTGTAACATCCCAATTTTCAATTTGGATGTTAACATAGATCATTCATATGCATTCATCATTTGAGTATTTTTGAATTTGATTTTTATTCAGGAATTGATCCAAAGAGTTTAAGCAACTCAAGGAACCAACTGAGAGAGTTGGAAGTTTTCCAAAGAGGACCCACAATTTTTATTATTTTTCCAAGTGGGATTGGATTAAATATTATTTTACCAATTTTCATTTTCAATATTTTTAAAATAATGAGAGAAGATAACGTGACTTCTTCAAAACAAAATAAAAATGTTGGAAAATTGAATTTTGAGTAATAATATATTTATTGGAGTTTTATTTGCAAAATTATTTATTATTGTTATTATTATTTGCACTAAAAAGTTTATTTTATTTTTAGGCATTTAGACCTTGAAAAATGTTCACCGGGTCAATAATAAGGCCCTAAATACGTGTGAATTTTTCTGCAATTTTTAAATACATATTTATTTTATTTTCTTTATTTTCGGAAAAATATTTATATTAAAAAAAGTTTATTGGGCTGGCCCAGCTCGACGCCAGGCCCAGCACAGTGCCACACCACCTCGCCCTCCCATGGCCGAGCGGGACTCCACCAGCCAAATATGCATATAGTTGTAGATAATTGTTCATCATTATTGCTACAGTGTGATCCTGCCAGCGTATTCAATGTGCTGACCTACACGGCTGCAACGTCTCATGTTGCAGAGTTTTTCGACAAAGATTAAGGTGCGATAGGTTGTTGTCATGCACTCAATGTTTGCCATAGAGTTGGATGGACTCAACTTATCTTTGATGCTTCCGTAGTTCAGATTAGTTTAATTATTGTTAGATGGCCTTTAGCCATATTTTGTAATAAGACTCTTTATGAGGATCTTGATGTAATAAATGTGTGATTGAAACTCTGTTATAAATCCTCAAGAACTGTGTGTGTCAGCACACCGATCCAGGGATGACACTTAAGCACAGAGACTCCGGTCCATTGGGATCGAGGTCGCTACAACCACACCTGTCTGCTTGGAGAGATGCCACTAGCTACTGAACCTATGGCCCCGGGTGTCTATTTTACTTCATTGACAACATCACCAATTTTTTTTACCTCATTGTACCGTTTTATTTGTTTTACCTATCTATCAATTCCTACCATAGCGTGCAATTTAATCTTGTGTTGATAACCTTCTTGGAGTGTCGGGGCAAGTTTGTGTTGTGTTTTGTGTGGAGGTGCATGTGACTTTGTTTCCTAGAAGAACTTCTCGTGGTTCGATAAACCTTGATTCTATACTCAGGGCACTACTTATTGCTAGGTTACTTCAAATGATGGATCCATGGGGGCCATCATGGGCCACGACTCCCCCCCCCCCAACATGCAGAATATTTTTATATGTCTATTAGGATTATATATGTAAAGAGATATGTGGCTACTTGTATACATGCCTCTCCCAAACAACATTTGGACAAACTACGATATATGCATTGCTCGCACAAGATCCCACTAAAAACCATGGTGAAAAGCGAAAGGCCATGTTGACTTTTACTCTTGTGGTGAAAAGTGCACCACACAAACACGCACGAGTCATCCCCCTATGCCTCTTTCTTATTCATGCAATTTCTCTTCCCTCTCTCTATACCGTACTTCCAAGACAATATGTAGTACAAGGCTAAATACACAAGGAGAAGGGAAAATGTGATGTTGTGGTGTTGTAGTTTCCTCTAAAAAAATCTAGTGTTGTAATTTATAAATAACTGTTTTAAAAATATGTTTAAAAGCTCTAGATGGCATTTTATTCAACTTAAAAGCCTACAAAAATAAGTTTAAAAGCTTAGGGTGGCATTCTATGCAGTTTGATTAATGATCGTTAGTTCATCATCATCTAAAAAAATATAATTGCATATTTTGCTTCCATGCTATATATGTGACGTGTTTATGCTACCAACACTTTCTCAGTAACAATAGTGCATATTTTGCTATACCCCCGCCTCATTCAAATGTATTTTACCATTTTTTGTATATTTCATACATATTGTTTCACTTCGGAGTATTGCTCAATGTTCGGCCCCCTTATGCATAATTCCTGGCTCCGTCGTTAATTACTTCATCATTATACTTGGGGTCACCCACCACTCTTACGAGAAAGCAAACAAGATATCTGGCGCAATTTCTTCTCGAACAAATAGGTCCTACACACTACCACATTACCGTCCTGTTACCTATCTTGTCTAGTTAGTTTTTATTTATTTTTTTCTTGTTTATCTGTTTGCCAAAAAATAAAAATAAACACCAAAAGAATTAAAAACCAGCATATGTACACTTTTATTTACCTTATTATCATGGCTAGTTCTTCCCATTCCATCACCACACCTAAGCTCGAAGTACTTAATTTTAAACAAAGGTGTGGAGAAAGTATAAAAGATGCTTGGTATATGATACGAGATGCTCAAAATAGGTTAACATGTGAGAAATCTTCTACAATCCTTCTTAGCAAATTTCATGTTGTCACTACTTCATACAAGTTTGTTCTAGATAGTATAACAGGAGGAAATTTCTCGGGTAGTCACACATGTAGACCTATTTTGAGCAATTTCCTCATGTACCAAGTTGGTATTATTGAATCTAATCCTTCTTACGAATCTTTGAATGCTTTTAATGCTATGAAAATTTTGTTGGAACCCTACCAATTAGAGTCAACAATACCAAATTTTTTTGGAACATCCAGAGACTTGATGTGATAGAAAATAATAAGCCAAGTATTCAAAGGTTAAAGGATATTGATAAAAAATATGTATAAACACTTCACTAAGTTAGGGTCTTAGATAGGGGATGCTTTAAAAATGAAGAAAGACTTAGAAAAGGAAAATTGAACTGTTAGAATGGGTAAAAGCCCAGCTAGAATAGAAAATTAAAGATATGAGATTTACCTATGTGCCTAAGAGTCCTCAACCCAATTTTGATGCTTCACCTAGTAATGGACAAGAGGATTTAAATATGATACGTGAATACCTCACCTTTAGTAAGATAAAGGGAGAACCCATATACAAAAATGAAATCCTGATTTTATACTCTAGGAGTGTTATGATTAAAAAGGCCATAGGAATCCTCTAAAGAAATCGAGTTGCTATATTGAAGATCTCAATGATGAACAAATGTGATCATAGCATACTAGCCAAAAGTCATTAAAGAAAAGCGCTTTTTTGGGAGGCGACCCTATATTTCTATTTTGTTTTCTTTGTGTGTCGGTATGGTTATTGCTACTGTAGTGATCGTGTTTGTATCTTTCCTTTTGATAATGTGCCAAGAATAGCCTTTGGGATGTTGCAATTGCTAGTTTGTTAAGTTCTATGCAAAAACAGAAACTTATTCCTTCAACATTTGAATCAATTCTCTATACTGGAACATGAAAATTTATGATTTTTTACATAGTAGGAGTATTGTCATATTAGTTCTCTGCACGTCCTAAGTTTTCAGAATTGTTTGAGTTACAAAAGTATGCATATTAATCTGATTGCTACATACTACTCTCGGTTGAGATATTGTTGTTATAGTTGTGTTATCTTCTTCTACTTGAGTGTTCATGGCTTGTATTGGGGGATATAAACTGTGGAAATGAAATTATATTGTCGGCGTTCTGGAAACTAGGGTACCCAGACTTGCCTGCCTGCAGCCCAACGAGCGACTTCACAACGGGTCAGCAGGGCCCAGTTTTCAGACTACTCAAGAAGAGCCCTCATGAGGGGCCCCTGCCCTCGCGAGGCAAGATGCATCGAGACCTCCGAAGGGGTAGCTCTCCAGGTTGCCTCCCGAGGAGCGGAGATTCCTACGCAAGTGCCCCTCCTCCGGAGGGTGGGGTGACATAAGCCATGACGACTATAGCCAAGTTGGCGCCAACGCGCAGGGAAGGGACAATTTCCTCTTCGGTTCAAAGGAGACAAGGACAAATGCGGGTTCCCAAGGAATCCCCCAAAGGTTTCCATTATAGTGCTACACGGCCAAGACCACGGGTTCGGCAGGGCGGATGTCATCGCCGAGCCCACCCCTGTGTTATGATTTGGGACATTGCATGCGAAAACCATCTTTTGTCAGGATAAGGTGTACCTCTTGCCCCCCTTTGAAATTTGTCGTTGTGGGATCCCTTCCCGCCCAAATGAGGCAGGAAGAGGACCGAGGCCACTATAAATAGGGATCAACGTCCATGGTAGAAGGGGATCGGCGGATCGAACCATCACACACCATTCGAGCCCTCTCGAGGCATCTCGTCCACTGTAGTTGTTCATATCCACCCTCCTCGAGAGGCCAAGCCACCACAAAGGCAGGAGTGGGGTTTTACACCACAAGGTGGCCCGAACCTGGGTAAATCGATGTGTCACCTCTCTTACTTTGACCATCTTGACCGATGAGCTTGAGCTTTGAGCATGGTGAGTCTAGTTCCTTGGTGAAGCGGAGTCCTTTGTTCATGCCCGAGAGTTCGAACCACTTTGGGATTGCGGAGCCCTGAAATATGACATTTGGCGCGCCAGGTAAGGGCATGTCGAAGCTTACGCGCCGAGCGCAGGGCCACCCAGGTCACCCAGACGGCCCCGACGGGCTGCCATGCCCCTCGTCGCTTCGCTTCGCCAGTGGTCAATGCCGCCACTGACCAGGTCATCCAAGAGCGGCAGGGCTCTTAGCTCCCTCCCTCCATGCCGCGCGACGGCCTCACCGCCATGCCTTCCTTCACCCTCGTCGCAACATCGTCTTCCTAGGTTCGTACCCGGCAGGCGAGTGCGCAGACCACACTCCTCATGGTGCGGGAGCTCCTGCGCTATTGTCCTGCCGAAGAGGCCTACGATGATTGGCTGGGCCGAATCACCGACCTCGTCAGCGCCGTGGGCGAGGCTCCGGCACTCTCCGTTTCGCATCGTCCTCCCCCGTCGTGTGCAGGAGAGGTGGAGCACGGTGTGCCCCCACCCCCGCTCCGGCGCGACGTCGAGGGCAGCCCTAGGTGTGATGTGCGAGACGAGGCCCCGGTGCCTGCGCGTGACGAGGTTAGCTGTCAGGTCATCCAGCGGCCACAACGCGACGGCCGGGTGCTCCACACCACAGCTGCGCCAGCGTCAGGACCGAGTCGTGCAAGAAGACCATGTTGTCGAGCAAGCTGTACCAGTGAGTGTGGCGGGCTGCCGCGCCTTCTCCTAGGAGCTACACCACGTCATCTAGCTGGTCAAGTTCAAGCCCGACCTGGCAGTGTGCTATGATGGCACCCATGATCCAACAGAGTTTCTCTAGCTCTATGCACTGAGCATCGAGGCGGCGAATGACAACGAGAAGGTCATGGCGAACTGGTTCCCCATGGCCCTCAAGGATGGCGCACGTTCCTGGCTCATGAACCTCCCGGAAGGGTCCATCACCACGTGGATGAGCTCCACGAGCGCTTCATCGCCAACTTCCAAGGGACTCATGAACACGCCCTCACCGTCAATGACCCGTGGCGCGTGAAGCAGCAGCCTATCGAGACCCTCCCGAAGTACATGCAACGCTTCAACCAGGTCCGCCTCAAAGTCCCAAAGGCGTTTGATGAAGCCATCATCCCTGTGTTCACGGAAGGCATCACCGACGTCAAGATGAGCGAGGAGCTCGTCATCTATGACGAGTTGTGCACAGCTCTAGAGTTGTTCAACATTGCGGACAAATGCGCCAGGGCTGAAGATGGGCGTCTCGCCCTCCTCAAGCACCCCGAGGATGACCTCGAAGACAAGAAGGCCAAGGCTAAGGAAGTGAAGCGCAAGGCCCCGCCATGCTGGCGGCGGAGCCCAGTCAGAAGCATGGCCGAGACTGCGTTGAGCCTGTCAAGGATGGCCGCCCTTACTGGGTTTTCCACGACCTCCACCCACAACACCAACGACTGCCAGGAGCTCAGGGCAATCTACGACGAGCGCCTGGGCCATGTCTCGAGCGAAGTGACCGGGGTTACGACCGTGGGTGAGGCCGCTGCGAACGACACTAGGACAACCACAATCCACGCAAGGGCTGGCGTGACCAGCCTCGCGAGAATCGCTTGTGCGATGGTCCGCGTGAGGGCCCCTAGCATGAATCAGCCTCGCGAGGACCGTCCTCAAGGCCGTGATGGTCACCCTCCACTCCCACCGCCGCCAAGAAGGAATGAAGACGACTGTCAGGATGACGGGGCTGGGGGCTTCCCGGAGCCTTGCACAATTGCCTGTATCCTTGGCGAAGCCTAGGCACCTGCCTCAGGCCGCCTCTTCAAGTAGTTCTCCCGTGAGGTCTACGCGGCCCTCCCGAGGCTCGAAGCGCACACCCCCTCAAGTGGTATGCTACTTCTTGAGCTTGCGTTGATTTTTCCCTTGAAGAGGAAAGGGTGATGCAACAAAGTAGAGATAAGTATTTCCCTCAGTTTGAGAACCAAGGTATCAATCCAGTAGGAGGTACAAGCAAGTCCCCGATATACGCACCTGCACAAACTAACAAACACTTGCACGCAATGCGGAAAAGGGCTTGTTAATCCCTTCAACGTCGCTAACAAGAGTGAGATCTGATAGAGATAGAATTAAAACTAAAGTGAAAAGGCAAAATAAAATAAACACAAAATAATTACAGCAAGGTATTTTTGGGTTTTTGGCTTTATAGATCTGAAAATAATATATGTAAAATAGACCTGGGGGCCATATGTTTCACTAGAGGCTTCTCTGTTGAATAAATCATACGGTGGGTAAACAAATTACGATCGAGCAATTGATAGAAAAGCGCAACGTTATGACAATATCTAAGGCAGTGATCGTGAATGTAGGCATCACGTTTGTGACAAGTAGACCGAAAGGATTCTGCACCTACTACTATTACTCCACACATCGACTGCTATCCAGAATGCATATAGAGTATTAAATTCATAAGAACGGAGTAACACCTTAAGCAAGATGACATGATGTAGAGGGATAAACTCAAGCACTATGATATAAAATCCATCTTTTTGTCCTTGATGGCAACAATGCAATATGTGCCTCGCTACCCCTTCTGTCACTAGGTGAGGACACCGTAACATTGAACCCAAAACTAAGCACCTCTCCCATTGCAAGAACTACCAATCTAGTTGGCCAAACCAAACCAATAATTCAAAGAGAAATACAAAGATATCCAATCATGCATATAAGAATTCAGAGAAGATTCGAATAATATTCATAGATAATCTGATCATAAATCCACAATTCATCGAATCGTCACAAACATACCGCAAAAGAAGATTACATCAGATAGATCTCCAAGAACATCGACGAGAACATTGTATTGAAGATTAAAGAGAGAGAAGAAGCCATCTAGCTACTAGCTATGGACCCGTAGGTTTGTGGTAAACTACTCACGCATCATCGGAAGGGCAGCAAGGTTGATGTAGAAGCCCTCCTTTGTCAAGTCCCCCTCCGGCAGAGTACCGGAAAAGGGCTCTTGATGGGATCTCACGGGAACAGACACCTGCGATGGTGGAAAAGTATTTTCGTGGATGCTTCTAGGGTTTCTGGAATACTTCTGAATTTATAGGCCAAAGAAAGGGTCAGGGGGTCTCCGAGGGGGCCACAAGCCCCGGGGGCGCCCCCTTAGGGCACGCCTCACTGGCTTGTGGTCGCCTCTACAGCGACCACGATCCCAATGGATCAAAGTCTCTTTGCTTTAGTGTCATCCCTGGATCAGTATGCTGACACACACAGTACTTGAGGATTTATAACAGTGTTTCAATCACACACTTATTACATCGAGATCCTCGTAAAGAGTATTATTACAAAAAATATGGCTGAAGGCCAACTAAATAATAAACTGCGGAAGCATCAAAGACAAGTTGAGTCCATCCAACTCCACGGCAAACACTGAGTGCATGACAACGACCTATCGCACCTTAATCCTCGTCTAAAAACTCTGCAACATGAGACATTGCAGCCGTGTAGGTCAGCACAATGAATATGCTGGCAAAGTCACACTGTAGCAATAATGATGAAAATATATATACCAATACATGCATATTTGGCTGGTGGAGGTTGTAAGGTTTATTTTTGCATAAATCTAATTTTTCCCTATAAGGAAGGAATATATTTTATTTACTACTGAGTTAAATTAATCAATATTGAGAAGACTCCTCCATCTCAATCCCAAAAATCTCCAATGTCATTAGTATCCCAACAATTTAATTAATATAGCGATGAGAACAACCAATAATTCAAATACCAGGATACTCAAATTGTCCATAACCGGGGACACGGCTAATCATGATCAGATTGTACACTTTGTAGAGGTTGCGCACTTTTTCCCACAAGAGTCGACCGCATCCATGATCGAAAGATCGAGACATAGCCTTTCAGAAGCATTAACTCTTTACTCTGGGTAGACCGATACACCCACTTTCCCCTACTTCTGCTAGTCTACCACTGAAAGAGCTCACACAACTTACTCAACTATGCCAGAGCCCATAATGGCTTGTGGCTGCACACAGAAGTTTCTAGGCATGAACAATTATATGATCCCTTTCAGCTTGGGTGGCCTTCCATAGGATGATCACATGGTTCCTCCAGGATCTCCTAGGAAAACACTGGATTCTCCAGGTGCCCTGCAACCAATCCACCCAGATGTGTATTGATGTTGCCAGCTTAAAGTTTCCCTTAGTTGTTATTACTGTCGCAACTTTCATGAATCTGACATATCAAACCATGTCTAGGAGCATGGCTAAGCCATAAGTAACAAAGCGTATATTCCCGGGGTGATCACAAGTTATAGATTGCTACCTCATGAACTACAAAGCAAAACCATATGTATCCAAGTCCTACTCATGCAAATCTTTGAGGGTGTAACTAATGAAATAAAAACTGGGTATTGAAAAGTATGATCACAGTGTAACTTGCCTTGCCGATGATCGTTGAACCCTAGAGACTCGTAGTAGCAAGCTTCGCACTCCGGAAATTCAATTGCAAGCAAATAATAGCATACCTAAGCAATCATGCACTAGATTCAAAGAAAAGATCTCAGAAAACTTTGAAAAAAACAAATAGTTCTCTGAACATAAAACAATTTTCAATAGTAATAAAATTATGTGAATTTTATCTTAACAGAAAGTTTAGGTCAAGAGCTTCGATTTGCAAAAAGAATCAACTCAAACGGAGTTACGAAACTCAAGTTACGATCAAAAGAAGTTCAAATTCAAATCTGTTTGAATTCAAAATTTAAAACTTTGAAAAACAAAGTTGAGTTGGTTTTCTGGATAGATGAGATCATAACGAAGAGTTTGGCGTTGGTTTCATCGCAATCGGATAAACGAGTAAAAAGTAATGATAAATTGAAAACTAGGGACTAATCTGTAAAACTTTATCGACGAATAGGTCCCTGGTTGAAAATAACAGATAGAGAAAAATTTACCGAACAAAAGTTCATTATTTAGATCTAAATGGTGGACGTTCGCTGAATAATTAAACTAAAAAACAAACTGGGTTTTTATAAGAAAACGGAAACTAAAAAAACAAAACTAGACCGGTCGGTTACCGGTTCACGCAGATCGTGTCAACGGCGGCGGGTCGGCTCCGGCTCCGGCAGACTACAACGGCAGGGCGGCGAGGGCGACGGCAGCGGGTCGGAGCGGAGCGGCTAGGCGGCGGCGGCGGCGCAGGGGCGAGCTGGCGGGGTCGGCTCCGCTAGGCGGCGGCGGCTGGCGTGGAGCGGCGGCTGGCGGTGGGTGCGACGACGGCGTGAGGCTGAGGAGGAGGAGGGGACGGCGGCGACGGGTACTTATAGGGGGGCGTTCGAGACCAGCTTGGGGAAGGGGGCGGCCGGGCGTGGCGTCGCCGGACTCCGGGACGGAGTCCCTGTCGCGCACGGGTGGAACGTGGCGGCGAGTTGGGCCGTTTGAGCTTCAGCCTAGTTCGGTCCAAAAGCAATTTCGGTCCAAAAGCAATTTTTTTAATAACATTTTTCTGAAAATACAGAAAAAACACTATAAATATTTATTTATTTAAATCGCAGAAAAATTCACACTTACTTAGGGCCTTATTATTGACCTGGTGAACATTTTCTCAGCCTAAATGCCTAAAATAAAAATAAACTTTTTAGTACTAAAAGAAATAATAAAAATTAATACTTTAGCAATTAAAAATCCAATAAATATATTTTACTCAGAATTCAATTTCCAACATTTTTATTCTGTTTTTGAAGAAGTCATATTATCTTCTCTCATTATTTAAAAATATTGAAAATGAAAATTGGCAAACATATATTTGATCCAACCCCACTTTGAAAGAAAATAAAATTGTGTGTACTTTTTGGAAAACTTCCAACTCTCTCACTTGGGTCCTTGAGTTGCTTAAAGTCTCTTGGATCAATTTCAAATAAAAATCAAATTCAAAAATGCTCAAATCATGAATGCATGCATGATCTATATGTTGACATCCAAATTGAAAATTGGGATGTTACAAACCTACCCCCCTTAAGATGAATCTCGCCCTCAAGATTCGGGTTGGCTAGCAAAAAGGTGTGGGTGGTCTTGCCGAAGGTCGTCCTCTCGTTCCCAGGTGGCTTCGTCCTCTACATGGTGACTCCACTGAACTTTGCAAAATTCGATGACCTTGCGGCGGGTAACTCGGTCGGCAAACTCGAGAATCTTGCCTGGCTTATCATCATAATTCAGGTCACTCTCTAGCTGAATTGCTTCTAGGGGCACTGTATCTCTTAGAGGAATATCGGCCATCTCTGCATGACACTTCTTCTAGTGGGAAACGTGAAATACATTGTGAACTCCGGACAAAGTTTCAGGTAATTCCAACGGATACGCAACTTCTCCTCTGCGTTCCAAAACTCTGTACGATCCCACAAATCGGGGTGCCAATTTACCTTTAACTCCAAAACGCTTAACTCCTCGAAGTGGAGACACATGAAGATATGCTCTATCTCTGACTTCGTAAGTTACCTATTTGTGTTTTGTATCAACATAACTTTTCTGTTTGGACTGGGCTATCTTGAGTCTGTACGGATCAACTAGACCTTCTCTTCAGAATCTCTGATTAAATCGGGTCCAAATAATTTGCGGTCTCCTAGTTCATCCCACATCAATGGTGTCCTGCACCTCCTTTCGTACAACGCATCAAAAGAGGCCATCTACAAACTGGTTTGATAACTGTTGTTGTAAGAGAACTCTGCGTAAGGCAAATTATCATCCCAACTAGATCAATAATCTAGCGCACAAGCTCTCAACATGTCCTCAAGAATCTGATTGACTCTCTCTGTCTGTCCATCTGTCTGTGGATGAAAGGATGTACTAAACTCAAGCCTAGTACCCAAAGTTTCGTGCAACCGCTTTCAAAACATCGAGGTAAACTGTGTTCCTCTATCTGACATGATGGTTCTCAGAACTCCATGCAGATATACGATCCTGGTCATGTATATATTGGCCAACTTAGCACTCGTGTAAGTGGTTTTCACGGGGATGAAATGGGCTACCTTAGTCAAGCGATCAACTATAACCCAGATAGAATCATACCCTGATCATGTCCTGGGTAATCCTGTGATAAAATCCATTCCTAGCTTGTCCCACTTCCAATCTGGTATCGGTAACGGCTGGAGTAACCCTGCTGGTTTTTGATGTTCTGCCTTAACTCTCTAATAGACATCACATACTGCTACATACTCGACAATGTCCTTCTTCATACCTGTCCACCAGAAATTCTGCTTCAAATCCAAATACATCTTGGTATTGCCTGGGTGTATCGAGTAAGGCGGATCATGAGCCTCCTGAAGAATCAACTTCCTTATCTCCAGGTCATTGGGCACGTATATACGCTTTTCAAACCACGACGTTTTGTATTCGTCCTCACGGAATCTTTCTTCCTTTACTTGGCTCATTCTGCCCTTTATTTCTGCAATACCTTTGTCCATCTTCTGGGCTTCTCGAATCTTTCCCAACAAAGTGGACTGAATCTCCAATGTGGCAACATAGCCTCTCGGGACTATCTCCAACTGCAAGTCTCGGAGATCCTCTGCTAACTACCGGGGTAAACCTCCAGTTATGAGTGTATTAACATAACTCTTACGACTCAAAGCATCTGCCACGACATTGGCTTTCCCTGGATGGTAATGCAATCTCATGTCATAATCCTTTATGAGCTCCAGCCATCTCCTTTGTGTGAGATTTAACTCCTTCTGTGTGAAAATGTACTTCAAACTCTAGTGATCCACGTAAACATCACAACGGTTTCCAATAATAAAGTGCCTCCAGGTCTTGAGCACGTGCACTATGGCTGCTAACTCTGAATCATGCATGGCATAATTCAACTCATGGAGTCGAAGCTGACGTGAGGCATATGAAACAACTCTTCCTTCTTGCATGAGAACGCCTCCAAGTCCTTAACGAGAAGCGTCGCAATACACCTAAAAATCCTTGTGTATATTCGAGAGAATCAGCATTGGGGCTGTAACCAAACGTTTCTTCAATTCCTGAAAACTGGCCTCATAATCCTTGGTCCAATTATACTTACTTTCCTTGTTCAACAACTCTGTCATGGGCTTAGCAATCTTGGAGAAATTCTCAATGAACCTTTGATAATATCCTGTGAGTCCAAAAAAACTGTGAATCTCTCCAACTGAGGTGGGTGCTTTCCACTCGGTGACGTCCTCTACCTTGGAGGGGTCTACTCCTATACCATCTCTTGATATAACATGTCCGAGGAATCCGACTTCCTTCAACCAAAACTTACATTTGCTGAACTTGGCATATAACTGATGTTCCCCGAGCTTCTCGAGAACTAAACGCAAATGTTCTTTGTGTTCTTATTCATGCTTTGAGTAAATCAATATGTCATTAATGAATACCACCACAAACTTATCCAAGAACTCCATGAACACCTTGTTCATCATACTCATAAAGTAGGCAGGGGCGTTAGTCAAACCAAATGACATAACCGTATACTCATAAAGCCCATACCTCGTGGTAAAAGCGGTCTTAGGTATGTCCTATTCTCGGATCTTCAACTCATGATATCCAGATCGTAAATCGATCTTAGAGAAGACATTGGCTCCTTGCAACTGGTCAAACAAATCATTAATCATTGGTAGAGGGTATTTGTTCTTGATCGTCACTTCATCCAGTACTCGATAATCCACAACCATCTTTAATGATCCATCTTTCATCTCAACTAGGAGCACTGGGGCTCCCCAAGGTGAAGAACTTGGTCGAATGTATCATTTCTCCATTAACTCCTTGATTTGCTTCTTGATCTCTTCCAAATCATTTGTGGGCATCCGGTACGGCCTCTTGGATATTGGTCCGGTGCTTGGTAACAACTCAATCAAGAACAAGATGTCTCGGTAACTCCTCTGGGAAAACATCGTGGTAATCCTTAACAATTGGTACTTCCTCCTGAACAACTCCTGAAAGTGCATTCACTTGCGTCCTCCTGGGTGTGTGCCTCGACACATACTTGATCCTCTTTCCTTCTGGGGTGGTGAGGAGAATAGATTTACTGATGCAGTCAATGTTCCCTTCATACTTGGATAGCCAATCCATTCCTATGATCACGTCCAAACCCTGGGATTCCAATACAACGAGGTCGATGGGAAATACATGTCTTCCGATAGTCAATGGCAATTGATTACATCCTCGACTAGCCATGTACTCTGCTCCAGGAGAACTCACTAACATAGGTGACTTAAGGGCTACGGTAGGTAGGTTATACTTTTCCACAAAATCCCTTAATATGTATGAATGTGATGCACCAGTGTAAAAAGAACAAGGGCTATAAATTCATTAACCAAAACCTTACCAACCACTGCGTCGGGCTGCTCGTCAATCTCATCCACATTTACGTGGTTCACCTGTCCTCTGGTGAATGGGTTGGGCTTCTTTTCTGAGCTTCCATTGCCATTTCCATTATTTGCATCTAGACACTCGGTGGCGTAGTGTCCGGTCTTCCCGCACTTGAAACAAGTAATGTGACTCAGATCCTTCTTGGCGGGTGTTGATGGGGTGGAACGGTTCTGATTGTTGTTCCCTCCATTTCCATTGACATTCCTGGGGCCAGTATGGTTGTGTGAATTTCCTCCATTATTAGAATGGCCTCCATGGTTATGTCCTCCATGGGTGGGGTGAGTATGTCCTCATGAGTACAGGGAATAGCGGGGCTTCTGCTGGGTTCTAGAGTTATACTTCCCATGTCCATACTTCCGCTTGCGGCTCTCTATCTGTTGTTGCTTGCCTTCAATCATGATGGCCCTATCTACCAGCTCCTCGTAGTTGTTGAAGGTTGCTACCATCAACTGCACACTCAGCTCATCAATGAGTCCCTCAAGAAACTTCTCCTGCTTCGTGTTATCTGTGGCCACGTCATATGGGTCATAGCGAGCTAACTGCCTGAAATCATCCACGTACTGCCCCATAGTACGGTTTCCTTGGCACAAGTTCTGGAACTCACGCTTCTTCAGGCTCACGGCTCCAACTGAAACATGTG
The DNA here is from genome assembly GCA_902687465.1 of Secale cereale. NCBI lineage: Eukaryota > Viridiplantae > Streptophyta > Magnoliopsida > Poales > Poaceae > Secale > Secale cereale. Next base: position 408,031,158 of record LR738714.1, read on the forward strand.
CAGTGCGGAAGGCTTGCTGAAACCGATCCCAAGTAACTAAGCAAGGGAATAAGTGGCGGTGTAGTTCTCCCACCAAGCGGTTTCTGGTCCCTCAAGCTAATGTGCGGCAAAGCGCACTCTCTCTGCATCTTTGCATCCAACAATTGCTAGCTCTCTTCCCATCTTGCGGAGCCAGTCGTCTGCAACTATCGGCTCGGTGCTATTAGAGAACACCGGTGGATTCAACCTTAGGAAACGGGTCAGGTTGTCAGCTGGAGGAGGGTTGTTGTTGTTGTTGTTGTTGTTGTTGTTGTTGTTGTTGTTGTTGTTGCCTTGGTTCTGAACAAGTAGTTGCATCAAAGTGTTATGTTGCTGGATCAACTGAGTGAGCTCTGGTGGGAACACGAATCCGGGCTCACATCACGGAGGCATCTCATGGGTTAGAGGGACGATAAATAGAATAGAATGAGGTCTAATGAGAGATTCCACTACCAATATGCACATGAGACAAACATAATCATATCATATCACTCAGTTCAAACAAGATTCACACAAAGACCCTAAGCTGCTATTACAAAAACTCGCAAATGATTCTAACTAATTCGGAGAATACTAATAGTAACAGGGTGGTCATCTAATAGCTTTGATCGTGTCGGCGTACTGGGAACCAAGGTACCCAAACTTGTCTGTCTGCAGGCCGCGACGCGCTCCGACAAGCGGCCTCGTACGGCCCAGCTGATCGACCAGCTGCTCAAGACCCTCACGAGGGGGCCAAGCCTCGCGAGGAGAACAACGTCAAGACCTCCTCAGGAGCACCTCGGAGAACCCAAGGTCAAGTATGCCTCAGGAGGAGGCGGTGATATCAGCAGTGACGCACCGTGCCAGCGGGTGCTAGCGTACGCCAGCGGTGCAGTTACCATTTTGGTGCAAGGGGGATAGCGCAACCGCAAGTTCCCCAGGAGCGGGGCAAAGGTTTCCCCATTGGTGCAACAAGACCGAAGACCGCAAGGACGGCAAGGAGGATGTCATCGTCGAGCCCACCACCACGTCATCGCCTGATCCTTTTGCAGGCGAAGGCTGCTTTTGTCAGGGCAGGAACGTCCTTGTGTTCCCGCTCAAAAATGGCCATTGTGGGATCCCTTCCCGCCTAAACATTTCAGGGGAAGAGGACCGTGGCCGCCTATATAAGTAGCTATAACCCCCACTGCAAAGGGGACGGACACTTTTGCCACCGCACATGGAGCAAGAACACTAGCCACGTGAGCTGGCCTCCTGATCCCAAGAACCCTTGTACTAGCTCATATTCTAGTTCGCCCGGAGCCAATCCACCAAAGCAGGAAGTAGGGTCTTACACCACACGGTGGCCCAAACCTGGATAAACTCTTGTGTGCTTGTTCATTGTTTCCTTGAATCCTTCCACCAAAACGAGAGCGAGGCGCTAGGTAGACGTGAGTGGGAGAGATCTTCGTACACGCCCCTTTGTTCGAACTTAACGGGTTTTGCGGAGCCCTGAATCCGACATTTGGCACGCCAGGTAGGGGGCGTGTCGAAATCTTGCCTCTCCGACGACCTCGCTTCCCCTCTCCGGTTGGGCGCCTCTACGATGGATGCGGCCAGCCACAGCCGCGTAGGGGCTGGCTTCTTCCCCGCCGACCGAGCAGCATCAGCGGACCGCGCCACCCATGGGCGCCCCTCCTCCCTCCTCTATGACGCTTCTGCCGGCCAGGCCACTGGAGGATGGCCTACACCACCACTCCTGCTTCCCGTGGTCTCACCGGTCGCGCTCTTGGTGGGCCGACGGCGGGCCCAGCACCGGCCGCCCGCCGAGACCCGCACCACTCGGACGGCCCATAGCTGCGAGAGGTGGGGCGTCAGCTGCGGGGAGCGGCCTTGCCGCGGGGTCGCCTGCATCCTTGGTGGGTCCCAAGCACCAGCGTCTGCTCGGCATGCCAAGTCGCACTTTCGGCAGGTTGGAGCTGTCGCCCAGCCGCGGGAGGCCTTTGGCCCCGGCGATCTCGCCTCTGAAGCGGCCGGCACCGGTGCTCTCCCCATGGTATGCACGCCTACCATCTGCGGGGTGGCCGTGATAAGAAATATTATCGACGGCGGTGCCGGCCTCAACATCCTCTCTCCTGAAGCCTTTGGTCATCTGCTTGTGTCCTACAGGCAGCTCCTTCCCACCAAGCCCTTCTCGGGGGTCGCGGGCTCGACCGTCCCGCTAGGCCAGATCCGTCTCCCGGTCACCTTCGGCACACCGGCTAACTACCGGACTGAGCTCATCGATTTTGATGTTACGCCCATCCACCTGCCCTACAATGCCGTCCTCGGCTTCCCAGCCTTGGAAAAGTTCATGGTGGCGACTCAGCCGGGCTACAACACCGTCAAGATACCCGGGAGCAGTGGCGTCATCACCATCAAGGGGCACCCTAAGGCCGCCCTTCAGGTCCTTGGGCGCGCTTACAAGGCTGCCGCTGCCACAGCTCACCCAGAGGCGAAGGGGGCTCCGGAACCTCCGGAGGCCGTGCCTGCCAAGAAGAAGCAGCTCTTTTCTCAGGACCTCGCCGAGATGAAGCAAGTGCCCGCCGACGAAGAAAGCTCGGGAGCCACCTTCACCATTGGCACGGGCATGGATCCAGAGCAAGAGGCGGCACTGGTCAGCTTCCTCAGGGCCAACAAGGATGTGTTCGCCTGGAAGGCCGCATATTTGGTCGGGGTGCCAAGGCATGTCATTGAGCATCACCTCACGGTGTGCCCCAATGCGCACCCTATCAAGCAGAGGGCGCGTAGACAAGCCCCGGAGAAGCAGGCCTTCATTGTCCAAGAAGTTAGGAAGTTGGAGGAGGCTGGTTTCGTACGGGAGGTGCGGCATTTGGAGTGGCTGGCCAATCCCGTCATCGTCCCGAAGAAAGGAGGCAAGGAACGCATGTGCGTCGACTTCATGAGCCTCAACAAGTTCTGCCCCCAGGACCCCTTCCCTCTTCCGCGCATTGACCAAGTCGTGGATTCGACGGCTGAGTGAGCCTGCTCTGCTTCCTTGACGCCTTCTCGGGCTACCACCAAATTAAGATGGCGGTAGAAGACGTGGAGAAGACGGCGTTCAAGACCCCATGCGGAGTCTACTGCTACACCTGCATGCCTTTCGGGCTGAGGAACACGGGCGCTACCTTCCAGCGCTTGATGCACATCACCCTCGGCCCTCAGCTCGGGAGGAATGCAGAGGCCTGCGTCGATGACATAGTGGTAAAGACCAAAGAGGCCACGACCCTCATCTAGGACTTAGAAGAAACGTTCACCAATTTGCGCAAGGTAAAGCTGTGCCTCAACCCGCAGAAGTGCGTGTTCGGCGTACCCTCCGGCAAGTTGCTAGGGTTCCTGGTTTCGCACCGAGGCATTTAGGCCAACCCGGAGAAGATCAAGTCCATCAAGAAGATGAGGCCGCCCACAAACCTGGAGGAAATGTAGAAGCTCGCCGGGTGTGTGACATCCCTGGGGCGCTTCATCTCTAAGCTCGGGGAACGCGTCCTCCCGTTCTTCAAGCTCATGAAGAAGAAGGGGCCCTTTGAGTGGACTCCGGAAGCCGACGCCGCCTTCCAGGACCTCAAGAAGTACCTCACCAGCTCGCCAGTCATGGTAGCACCACGACCCTAGGATCCCATGACGCTCTACCTCGCCGCAACACCTCATTCCGCCAGCGCCGCACTGGTCATGGAGCGCGAGGAAGGGCTCTGAATCCCAAGGCCACCAGGCGGCTCGGCACCCTCAGGGCCCGCGCCGCCCCCTGACAAATCCTTAGAGGCGGATTCGACAACGGGCACCGACGGCCCCGCCGCTTAGCAAGGGGCTCCTGAGGCACCAGCGGACCCTGCTGCACCGACCCTCGTAGAGCACCCAGTGTACTTCATCAGCACAGTACTGCGTGATGCACGTTCACGCTACCAAATGCCCCAAAAGCTGCTTTTGGTGCTCCTCGTCGCCTCCAGGAAGCTGCGCCACTACTTCCAAGGCCACCCCATCAAGGTCGTTTCGTCGTATCCCCTCGAGAAGGTGTTGCGAGGCCCGAATGTCGTCGGGAGGGTTGCCGAGTGGAACATAGAGCTTCAAGCGTTCCACCTAGAATTCAGCACCACGCGGGTGATCAAGGGAGCAGCTCTGGCAGACTTCATGGCAGAATGGACTAACACGCCCGAGCAGGGGACCAACGAAGACCGTTCGCTGGCCCCCGGCGATGAAGCCCCAGACGAATTGTGGGGATCCCGACTCATAAGTCGTGATCACCGAATGCACGTGTACAGTGATCCCAGAGATCAATGCTCACTGAACAAACAGAAGCTGAATAACAAGAGTCTTACATCCATACATACCGTATTACACAAATATGACCATAATGGTCAAGTCTTGAGTATATCATCGCAGCGGAAAATCTTCAAAGACAACTGGGACCCATGCCATCTGCCTTAACCCTACAGGCATTCTGACTGGGAAGCGTCCTAGCTCGCATGCTCGTCACCAAGAAATCTTCATCATAACCTGCTCTCTCATGCCTGGCCAATAAAATAACCAGTGGCAAGCCAATGAGTACATTGAATGTACTCGCAAGCAACCCAAGTGTGATAACAGAATAATTATGCAAGGCTCTACTACTAGGTTGGCAGTTTTGCGGAAAGCTAGTTTTTCATATGCAAGTATGATCAACATGTAACATGGATATGCATGTGTCTGTAACAAGTATCAGGAGGTCACAGACATCAATATCGAGAAAGAGTTGTAATCAACTCATGCTCAAAATCATTGTGACTTCCTCAAGAATCACATCATCAACATCACCGAACCATGTTGCTTCCTCGCACACACACCAGGTTTCGCAAACATTGGACGTAGCCCAAGAGCGGTTACCCAACTGTCCATGACCGTGGACACGGCTATTCGAATAGTTTTACACTCTACAGAGGTTGCACACTTTACCCACTAGATCCGGGGAACTTCCGTGTCATCCACGACCCGCGGTACCTCAGGTACCCGGGGTAAGCACCCGATCACTACCTTTCCCTAGACGACACTAACATAGAGTCCACTCGATTGGTAGCAGCCTCGTGCCAAACATTTCACATCTCAAGGTTGTGGAGACTCGCTCCGTATTCATCACATATCACAAGCACGAGGTACCAACGGTGTGTCCGGTGCCCTGTGAAAACAGTCATGGCCGCCTATCCAAGCACGACCCCGTCCCGAGAGTGACCTCATGTCACCCCCGTCACTAGTAATGCGGACACCATGCTAGTATCGACCTAGGTAATCAATAATGCTATTTCCCATATAAGGGTAGAGTGGTTGCGCATGTAAGGTTGGAATAACGGTCGCAACTTAAACCAATCCGTTTTTCAAAACAACACACACACTTTCCTCGGTACACCACTTCGTCATCAAGTGGTTACCCATCTCACCATCTCCCTCGGGCATAAATGGCACCCGATGGGGTTTTCGAAAAGTCTTTTGAAAGCATCCTGCCTCCGTCACCATGCATATACCCGACCCATTTGCGTAGCCACTAGTAAAGCAACCTAACTACTCCCACCCACATAACCCTCATAGGAAGGTAGGGTCATGTTTGATGCAAGTTTCAACAGTAAAGTAACAAAGGTAGCAACCAAAGTGGTTTCCACCTCAACATGATTCCGATGCATTGAATCAATAAGATGCTATGAGACATGCATAAAAAGGTTTCTTGAACATGGTCAAAGGGCTGCTTGCCTTATTCTTCCGAGTCTTCAAATCTTCTGGTCCATCTCCGAGTACTTCGTTTATTTCGTCAACTAACGATGGCAACAATCATAATAAGCAACACAATCAAAGCAAAAATAAAAGTGCTCTAAAAATAAGAGTTGGACTTTTCTAGGATACCTCTGGTCATATTAGAAATGACCAAGGTGGTTTCATAGGTGTTGGATCAATGGGTGATTTGGAACATTCCAATATGATGGAACAAAAGGGTTTATGGATTTGGAAGAAGTACACATAAATATTTCCTTGAATGATGAGCAAATGTACCCATCATCAATTCATGATTTTAGAAGCATTTAGGAGTTGGTTTCACTGGATTTGGATTTGAAATGAATTTCCTAAGATTTTGCAAAGCTGATAAATATGAAGAAATGGCTCAATATTTGGTGGGGTACAGAAACTATTATTAAAAATGTTCCAAAACTAAGTTTGGACATGACAAGCATCTAGGAACTTGAATCACTGCATTTGGATCAAAAATGAGCTCTCTGTGATTTTCTAAAGTTAATCACAGAAAGTGGAAAATGGGTATTTGATAAATATTTGTGTAGGGAAAGTTTCTGGAATAATGTGCATGCTGCACCATGTGATAGAGCATGATTTATGGAGCCATAGGAAATTTGAATCATGCAATTTGGAGTTCATTTGAATTATCTAGGCATTTTTGAAGTTGGCAGAATAAAGAAAAAGGAAAAGAATAAGGGTTCAACCTTATACAGTGCGCAGGGCGAGGGATAGCTCGCGGGCCGGCCCAGCTGCACGGTCGAGCGGGCGGAGGCGGTGACGCTGAAGGCGTCATCTCCGGATGACGTTTTCGCCTGGGAGACACGGTTCCCGCCCGGCCCGTCTCCACTTAAAGCGCGGGCCCTGCTGGCCGGGTCGCTGCCAGGTAGGCCCTCCCCGCAGGGTCGTCTTCCTCCTCCCGCTCCCGTAACAAAGGGGAGGGAAGGGGAGGCCGCGCAACGCCGGCGCCCGTCCCCGGCGGCACAGGCCACCCGTGGCCAGGGCGCGGCCACCGGAGGGGTCCCCGGGGAGCGGCGCATCCAGGAGGTCCCTTGGGGCGGCAGGGGAGGGGCCGGAGCTCCTCCTGCATCGGCCATGGCGGCGGCCTCGGCGGTTGATGGTGGAGCGGGCACCACGGGGCTCGGGAAGGAGCGGCGTGGGGACGGGGAGCTTCGCACTCCAGTGGGCGTTCTCCTCCTGGTGGCCAATAGGGAAGAGGAAGGCCACAGGGAGCAAACTTGGGAGGAGACCGACGGCGGCTCGACGGCCATGGAGGGGCAAGGAGAGCACTAGGGGAAGAGGGGGCATGTCTAGGAGATGCACGGGAGAGAGGAGGGTCCAGAAGGGTCAAAAGGTGCTCGGGGGGAGGCTTTATATAGGCGCAGCCACGGTGCATCGTGAGCGTTGTCCATGGACGCGCTCGGGCGTGCTCGTGGAGAGAGGAGGAGGACCGGGGAGGATAAGGCCGACCGTCCTGCAGGTCGTGGACGTCGAGGGCACCTCGGGAGACACAGTCTCTCTGCCCAAGGCCGCCTGGAAGCCTCGGGAGGGCCGAGCTACAGTGCCTCGGTGCACTGTAGCGTGCTCCAGAGCGAGCCTTTGGCCGGCATGCTCCTGTCTTTGCTTTCCAGCCCGTGTCCCCCAGTGTCCAGTAGTGCTAGGGAGTAGTAAACAAGGGGGAGGCAGTCTTGGATGCTCTGGTGAGCCACTGAAATGAGGAGGGAGGTGAGGAAGAAGGTGAAAACTGCTGTCCAGCAGTGTAACTTGGGGTTTTACCCCCTCCAATAATTGAGCTGAGGCCATAGAGAAGTTACTGGGGGTAGAGGATGATCAGGGGGAGCTGTGGTAAGAATTTGGGGTAAAGGGAAATAGTGAAAGGGGTCCAAACACTTGTTTTGGTAAATGGACAGAAGGTGTTTGATCAGGTTCTGGGGAGGCAAATGATTTCCAATTGGCATGGGACTTAACAGGATCAAATGTCACACATAATTAGGCCTCTCCACCAAATTTGAGCTCATTTGGGCAAAGTGGCCAATGTAACTTTGATGAACCCTAGAAATCAATAGAAATGGTTTCACCATGTTTGAGTCAAGCAATTCATCTCCCCTTGATGCACCACTTGGTGTAGCATCATCATTTGGGGTTATGAACATGCCCACAAAGTTTGAGGCTCCAGATAAAAAGTTGACAATGTAAAGTTGTTCAAATTTGAATTTGAACAGAACTGGTTTTGGGATGATCTGATCAAGTTGCTCTATTCCAAATCTTGTGCCATTTGGTCTAGATGCCTTATTAGGCCATTCTAGCATGTGCACCAAATTTGAGAGCATTTGGACAAGTTTGGCAATGTAGAGTTGCTCAAATTTCAAATATGGACAGAATGGTTTTGAGGGGATCAGAGGATGTTTCCTTGATCTTCAGGGCATGAGGGTTTGCAAGATCATCAGATATGTCATATATGACATGATAGAATTTCCCTGGAATTTTTGGAGAATATTTCCTTTGTAAATATTTCAAAAGCTTGAAATATCCAGAAAGGGTTTGCCCAATATTTTGAACATGACCATGTGCTGAAACTCTTATATATGGACAATATATGTCCTATGAGTCTCCCTGAATTTTGGCAAATATTTTTGAAATGATTAAATAATTTTTCCCTATTAAAGACCATTTCTGGCCTTAAGAAAAAGCTTTTAAATAAAATATAAAAATAACTTTTATAATTATACTTTTGTGGTTTCTGGGAGTCCTATACCTAATAGGATTCAAATATACTTTTTGAAAGATTTTTCACACCCTAAATAAGGTACTTGCACTGCAAACCTCAATTCAGGGGTTTTTGGAAAACTAATTTTTGAAAATACCATTTGGCCAAAAATATTTTTATAAGAAAATTCTATACTGGTCTATACACATGGCATGATCATTGGGAAAAGGTTTTGGGTCAAGGAGATGAAGTATAAGAGTTGGAGGATTTATTTGATTTTTAGAGCACTAGCAAACAACAGACAAAAGTCAAATCAAGCAAAGTCAAAAACACTCAAAAGTTTTTGCAAATCCACATTTTTATCATGGAAATTAGCTTAAGCAATGTGATATGAAAATCAGGGTGTGACAGACCTACCCCCCTTACAAGAATCTTGTCCCCTAGATTCCCAGACTAGGCGTGGAAAGAAAGGCGGAGTCTTGGATACGGGGTAGTCTTCACTTCTTCTTGTTGGTTCTGCTTCTGAGCGGTGCTCCTTGGAATCCTGAGGTGCTTGATGGTATGGCTTATTGCTTGATGCCTTCCTTGATGGAGGTTGCTGAGGGGTCTCTTGCATAGGTTAGGTTGGGTTAGCTGCCAAAGGCTCGGTGATCGATGTCCTTGCGGGCATCGGGCTAGCTAGGAGGTAAGAAGTACTTCCAGAGTGGGGGCTCGTGGAAGATTTGGTGCACGGAGGGTATCTCAGGTGGTAGATCTAGCTGGGAAGCCGTCTACTACATGACTTGCAGTGATCTCAAAGGGTCCAATGAACCTTGGTGCGAGCTTCCCCTTGACGTGGAAACGCTTGTTTCCCTTCAGAGGAGTTACCCGCAGGTACACGTGGTCCCTGATATGGAAACTCATGTTCCGACGGTGAGTGTCAGCATAGCTCTTTTGCCTTGACTTGGCTGCCTCCAAACGTTCTCTGACTAGTTGGACTTGCTCTTCCGCTGCACGGAGAATATCCGGTCCAAAGACTAGCCCTTCTCCAGTCTCTGACCAGTTGAGGGGTGTGCGACATCAGCGTCCGCACAACACCTCAAATGGTGCCATCTGAAGGCTCGACTGGTAACTATTGTTATAGGAGAACTCGGCAAAAAGGAGACAATCCTCCCACTTGGCTCCATATGCCAAGACACAGGCTCGGAGTCGTGACTTCGAGAATCTGATTGACTCGCTCAGTCTGACCTCCGGACTGTGGGTGGAAAGCCGTGCTGAAAGATACTTGGTTCCCAAGGCTTCTCGGAACTTCTTTCAGAACCTTGAGGTGAGCTGGGTTCCTCGATCTGGCACAATCTCCTTGGGAAAAGCCGTGATGACTTACGATTCGGTCGATGTAGAGAGGTGCCAGCCGGTTGCCATCATAAGTGGTCTTGACAGGAATGAAATAGACCACCTTGGTCAAATGATCGACTATGACCTAAACAGAGTCATGTCCTCTATCCGACCTTGGTAAGCCAGTGACGAAGTTCATTCCGTCTTTATCCCACTTCCACTCAGAAGCCTTGAGTGGTTGAAGCAATCCAGCGGGTCGCTGATATTTAGCTTGACCCTTTGGCACCCATCACACTTTGCAACATAGGTTGCAATCTCTCTTTTCATCTCGTGCCACCCGAATCGTGCCTTCAAGTCTTAATACATCTTGGTGTGAGCGTTCCTTCGACACGGAAAAGCTCGGCTCCTCCGGGAGGAGTGGTTTGCAGATACGCCCGGTCTTCGACGCGGAAGTTTACTTCTTGATGACGGTGGTCGGTGTAGATATTCCTTCTTGACAGGGCGGTCTTCAAATGTCTTCTATCCAGACGTCCGTCTCTTCTTTGTCTTCGGGCAGACAAGTAGGGCATCAAATAATGATGTTACCCAACTTGTCCACTTACTCCATGAGGTCTAAGGGGTACGCAAGGTAAGCTGGGGTATTGGTGGTGGTCTCGGTTGAGTATTTGCAGAGGCCTTCCTGACTTAGAGCCAAGGCCCGTGGTCAGAATCTGATCAGGTTGTAGCTCGGTGGGGTTCAAGGATTCTAGTGAATAAGTGAACTTTTATCATCTTATCCTTAAGCACAGTTTCTGAGATGCCAATAGCTCTATCTAGTACTCTGAACGAAAAAGCATAGACCAGCTTCAATCACCACTCATGCCATACATATCCTCATGACTCTCAAGAGACGGTCTAACAAAATTATATTGTCTATGATCCCCAAATATATATGTATGCCTACCTCTAAAATCCAAAGGTAGATCATACATGCTGCTGAGCTGAAATTAACCTCCATAATCCAAGCACTCAACCTATTCTTGCAAGGCTCAAGATAATGCATCACCAATCTAAGGAAACACGTCATATGCCACTCCAAGATTTTGTTTCCTTCCTATAGATCAACTCCGATAGCCCGGTAATTCCATCAATCACCACATAATCCAACAAGTCTACAAATCCGATGTCTACGGTGTTTCGCAAGATCTCAAGTCTCTATAATCCCCAAATACTCGGAAGGACTACGCATAACGATAGTAAGTCCACCAATTTCCCATCATCCGGGTCAAGTAAATTCCATGATCATGATTATATAGATCCCTAAATCAACTCCGACAATTAATCCAATCTCCTAGGTTATTGTCCACCGAGAAGCATGGTATCATGATCAAGATCATCGGTCTAAATCCAATTTACTCCAAACCATGCAGACTTATACAACATCTATACCAACCAGGATCACCTACATAAATCCAAATCTCATGACCAACGAGCACTCCTACATACTTCCCCAAAGTCATGATCCACCAATATGAAAACCTCACAATCCATCAAGGTCTCAGATAATTCCTCGAAGTCACTGATATAAACCACCAAGTCATCTGTCCAACATCCTCGAACTGGTCTATCTATGGCATCTTCAGACCTCATGCTATATTAGGGTGAAAATGTGCTCACTCATCGTGTCCACTAGCTCCTTTACGAACCCAGTGTTGTGCAAGGTTACAAAGGCTTAACAGGTTCTCTCGCTTTACCATGGGTTAGGCACATGGTTAAGGATTCGTGCTGGAGTGTCTCGGGAAGTCTCAAAGGGTCTAGGAATGGGGTTACTGGTCTGGAGGGTTAAACATAACTCTACGGGGTTGCAATAGATCGTGGAGGTTGTAGCAGAAGTTTTCGGTGCCAGTTGGCTGTCGAGGTAGAATCCTTGGTGCATCTTGTCTTGCGGGTCTTCAATTGGGGAGAGAGAGAATAGAGGGAAGAAGCAGCGTAGAGGAGGGAAATGCCTAAAGGGGGTTCTATAGTGCAGGTGCAACAAACAGGTGCAAAAAGGTCGAGACAAAAGAAACAAGGCAAGGAAGGTGATATAGCCATGCACTTGTTGCCTGGGGCAAAAGCGCGAAATATCAAAACGCAAACGAATAAAAGCAAACAACACACAATCATGGTTCTATTCGAACCATCATATGGACTCGACTGCGCATAGGGGGTACACGACTCATCCTACCCTAGGGCTTCTCGGACTCAGCGCCGTGACTTGTGCCTCGTGCAGTCTTCTGAGCTTCCTCGGTGTTGCTAAGCCCCTTGTAGTTGCTTGATGGACGATTCGGGTTGAGCCTGAAGAATCTTCAACAACTTCTCTCCTGATGAGGTGATGTGGTGAAGGTGCCTCCTTGTAGCTGGCGTTGACTTGGTCTTCTCTTGTCTCTTTAATCACGACGATCCCTTGTGCTTCCTGGGACGTCGAGGGTACCAGGTAGGCAATCCATATGTAATGACAATAACAAGGCATAATAGAGGTCCAACATGTCGGTTTCGTTGATGGAAACATCGACACCAAGAGCGGGGAACGAAGAGAACCGTTTTCTTGCTCACTATAGTGAGGCGGGCCAAATGGCAAGGTTCTCGTCCACCGGTGGTTGTCGATACAACAACGGCAGTGACATGATTACTCTATTAGCGATGCATATCATGATTTTGCATAACCTATAGCCTGGTCATCATAGGCCAATGTTGCATCGTCTTGGGGGTTCTTATCAAGGGTGTCCCCCATCTTCTAGGTCTTCATGTCCTCACTCATCGAGGATGTAGTTTTTGTTGGTACCGTCTTGTCGTGGTGTCACCAATCTTGCGTGCAAAAGTGGTGGGTGAGTGTTTGGCAAGGTTCACTCCATGAGGATTACCGAAAATCCAGTGGTCTGGGCATAAGGGTTTTAGCGACCAAGGTTTTGAAGAGGAAGAGATCAAGTATAGCCTAGTTTTCGAAAAACTGAGAAGGGAAAAGAAGTATAGATAGTTTTGAAAACTAATAATAGTTTTGAAAATAGCTTTACCCTAACTAACGACCATGCTAACTAAGGCTTCCTACAGTCAGGATGGCTCTGATACCAGCTCTGTGGGGACCCCGACTCATAAGTCGTGATCACCGAATGCACGTGTACAGTGATCCCTGAGATCAATGCTCACTGAACACACAGAAGCTGAATAACAAGAGTCTTACATCCATACATACCGTATTACACAAATAGGACCATAATGGTCAAGTCTTGAGTATATCATCGCGCGGAAAATCTTCAAAGACAACTGGGACCCATGCCATCTGCCTTAACCCTACAGGCATTCTGACTGGGAAGCGTCCTAGCTCGCATGCTCGTCACCAAGAAATCTTCATCACAACCTGCTCTCTCAGGCCTGGCCAATAAAATAACCAGTGGCAAGCCAATGAGTACATTGAATGTACTCGCAAGCAACCCAAGTGTGATAACAGAATAATTATGCAAGGCTCTACTGCTAGGTTGGCAGTTTTGCGGAAAGCTAGTTTTTCATATGCAAGTACGATCAACATGTAACATGGATATGCATGTGTCTGTAACAAGTATCAGGAGGTCACAGACATCAATATCGAGAAAGAGTTGTAATCAACTCATGCTCAAGCTCATTGTGACTTCCTCAAGAATCACATCATCAACATCACCGAACCATGTTGCTTCCTCGCACACACACCAGGTTTCGCAAACATTGGACGTAGCCCAAGAGCGGTTACCCAACTGTCCATGATCGTGGACACGGCTATTCGAATAGTTTTACACTCTGCAGAGGTTGCACACTTTACCCACTAGATCCGGGGAACTTCCGTGTCATCCACGACCCGCGGTACCTCAGGTACCCGGGGTAAGCACCCGATCACTACCTTTCCCTAGACGACACTAACATAGAGTCCACTCGATTGGTAGCAGCCCCGTGCCAAACATTTCACATCTCAAGGTTGTGAAGACTCGCTCCGTATTCATCAAATATCACAAGCACGGGGTACCAACGGTGTGTCCGGTGCCCTGTGAAAATAGTCATGGCCGCCTATCCAAGCACGACCCCGTCCGGAGAGTGACCTCATGTCACCCCCGTCACTAGTAATGCGGGCACCATGCTAGTATCGACCTAGGTAATCAATAATGCCCTTTCCCATATAAGGGTAGAGTGGTTGCGCATGTAAGGTTGGAATAACGGTCGCAACTTAAACCAATCCGTTTTTCAAAACAACACACACACTTTCCTCGGTACACCACCTCGTCATCAAGTGGTTACCCATCTCACCATCTCCCTCGGGCATAAATGGCACCCGATGGGGTTTTCGAAAAGTCTTTTGAAAGCATCCTGCCTCCGTCACCATGCATATACCCGACCCATTTGCATAGCCACTAGTAAAGCAACCTAACTACTCCCACCCACATAACCCTCATAGGAAGGTAGGGTCATGTTTGATGCAAGTTTCAACAGTAAAGTAACAAAGGTAGCAACCAAAGTGGTTTCCACCTCAACATGATTCCGATGCATTGAATCAATAAGGTGCTATGAGACATGCATAAAAAGGTTTCTTGAACATGGTCAAAGGGCTGCTTGCCTTATTCTTCCGAGTCTTCAAATCTTCTGGTCCATCTCCGAGTACTTCGTTTATTTCGTCAACTAACGATGGAAACAATCATAATAAGCAACACAATCAAAGCAAAAATAAAAGTGCTCTAAAAATAGGAGTTGGACTTTTCTAGGATACCTCTGGTCATATTAGAAATGACCAAGGTGGTTTCATAGGTGTTGGATCAATGGGTGATTTGGAACATTCCAATATGATGGAACAAAAGGGTTTATGGATTTGGAAGAAGTACACAGAAATATTTCCTTGAATGATGAGCAAAGGTACCCATCATCAAGTCATGATTTTAGAAGCATTTAGGAGTTGGTTTCACTGGATTTGGATTTGAAATGAATTTCCTAAGATTTTGCAAAGATGATAAATATGAAGAAATGGCTCAATATTTGGTGGGGTACAGAAACTATTATTAAAAATGTTCCAAAACTAAGTTTGGACATGACAAGCATCTAGGAACTTGAATCACTGCATTTGGATCAAAAATGAGCTATGTGTGATTTTCTTAAGTTAATCACAGAAAGTGGAAAATGGGTATTTGATAAATATTTGTGTAGGGAAAGTTTCTGGAATAATGTGCATGCTGCACCATGTGATACAGCATGATTTATGGAACCATAGGAAATTTGAATCATGCAATTTGGAGTTCATTTGA
The DNA here is from genome assembly GCA_902687465.1 of Secale cereale. Lineage (NCBI taxonomy): Eukaryota > Viridiplantae > Streptophyta > Magnoliopsida > Poales > Poaceae > Secale > Secale cereale. The sequence goes on from LR738714.1 coordinate 408,046,215, forward strand.
ATTATCTAGGCATTTTTGAAGTTGGTAGAATAAAGAAAAAGGAAAAGAATATGGGTTCAACCTTATACAGTGCGCCGGGCGAGGGATAGCTCGCGGGCCGGCCCAGCTGCACGGTCGAGCGGGCGGAGGCGGTGACGCCGAAGGCGTCATTTCCGGATGACGTTTTTGCCTGGGAGACACGGTTCCCGCCCGGCTCGTCTCCACTTAAAGCGCGGGCCCTGCTGGCCGGGTCGCTGCCAGGTAGGCCCTCCCCGCAGGGTCGTCTTCCTCCTCCCGCTCCCGCAACAGAGGGGAGGGGAGGCTCGGCCGCGCGACGCCGGCGCCCGTCCCCGGCGGCACAGACCACCCCTGGCCAGGGCGCGGCCACCGGAGGGGTCCCCGGGGAGCGGCACATCCAGGAGGTCCCTTGGGGCGGCAGGGGAGGGGCCGGAGCTCCTCCTGCATCGGCCATGGCGGCGGCCTCGGCGGTTGATGGTGGAGCGGGCACCACGGGGCTCGGGAAGGAGCGGCGAGGGGACGGGGAGCTTCGCACTCCAGTGGGCGTTCTCCTCCTGGTGGCCAACAGGGAAGAGGAAGGCCACAGGGAGCAAACTTGGGAGGAGACCGACGGCGGCTCGACGGCCATGGAGGGGCAAGGAGAGCACTAGGGGAAGAGGGGGCATGTCTAGGAGATGCACGGGAGAGAGGAGGGTCCAGAAGGGTCAAAAGGTGCTCGGGGGGAGGCTTTATATAGGCGGAGCCACGGTGCACCGTGAGCGTCGTCCATGGACGCGCTCGGGCGTGCTCGTGGAGAGAGGAGGAGGACCGGGGAGGATAAGGCCTTCCGTCCTGCAGGTCGTGGACGTCGAGGGCACCTCGGGAGACACAGTCTCTCTGCCCAAGGCCGCCTGGAAGCCTCGAGAGGGCCGAGCTACAGTGCCTCGGTGCACTGTAGCGTGCTCCAGAGCGCGCCTTTGGCCGGCATGCTCCTCTCTTTGCTTTCCAGGCCGTGTCCCCCAGTGTCCAGTAGTGCTAGGGAGTAGTAAACAAGGGGGAGGCAGTCTTGGATGCTCTGCTGAGCCACTGAAATGAGGAGGGAGGTGAGGAAGAAGGTGAAAACTGCTGTCCAGCAGTGTAACTTGGCTTTTTACCCCCTCCAATAATTGAGCTGAGGCAATAGAGAAGTTACTGGGGGTAGTGGATGATCAGGGGGAGCTGTGGTAAGAATTTGGGGTAAAGGGAAATAGTGAAAGGGGTCCAAACACTTGTTTTGGTAAATGGACAGAAGGTGTTTGATCAGGTTCTGGGGAGGCAAATGATTTCCAATTGGCATGGGACTTAACATGATCAAATGTCACACATAAATAGGCTTCTCCACCAAATTTGAGCTCATTTGGGCAAAGTGGCCAATGTAACTTTGATGAACCCTAGAAATCAACAGAAATGGTTTCACCATGTTTGAGTCAAGCAATTCATCTCCCCTTGATGCACCACTTGGTGTAGAATCATCATTTGGGGTTATGAACATGCCCACAAAGTTTGAGGCTCCAGATAAAAAGTTGACAATGTAAAGTTGTTCAAATTTGAATTTGAACAGAAGTGGTTTTGGGATGATCTGATCAAGTTGCTCTATTCCAAATCTTGTGCCATTTGGTCTAGATGCCTTATTAGGCCATTCTAGCACGTGCACCAAATTTGAGAGCATTTGGACAAGTTTGGCAATGTAGAGTTCCTCAAACTTCAAATATGGACAGAATGGTTTTGAGGGGATCAGAGGATGTTTCCTTGATCTTCAGGGCATGATGCTATGCAAGATCATCAAATATGTCATATATGACATGATAGAATTTCCCTGGAATTTTTGGAGAATATTTGCTTTGTAAATATTTCAAAAGCTTGAAATATCCAGAAAGGGTTTTGGAAGGGTTTGCCCAATATTTTGAACATGACCATGTGCTGAAACTCTTATATATGGACAATATATGTCCTATGAGTCTCCCTGAATTTTGGCAAATATTTTTGAAATGATTAAATAATTTTTCCCTATTAAAGACCATTTCTGGCCTTAAGAAAAAGCTTTTAAATAAAATATAAAAATAACTTTTAAAATTATACTTTTGTGGTTTCTGGGAGTCCTATACCTAATAGGATTCAAATATACTTTTTGAAAGATTTTTCACACCCTAAATAAGGTACTTGCAGTGCAAACCTCAATTCAGGGGTTTTTGGAAAACTAATTTTTGAAAATACCATTTGGCCAAAAATATTTTTATAAGAAAATTCTATACTGGTCTATACACATGGCATGATCATTGGGAAAAGGTTTTGGGTCAAGGAGATGAAGTATAAGAGTTGGAGGATTTATTTGATTTTTAGAGCACTAGCAAACAGCAGACAAAAGTCAAATCAAGCAAAGTCAAAAACACTCAAAAGTTTTTGCAAATCCACATTTTTATCATGGAAATTAGCTTAAGCAATGTGATATGAAAATCAGGGTGTGACACGGATGGGTTATGTACTTCGATGGCGCTTTCTCGCGCCTCGGCGCGGCGGCTGGCGCCGTGTTGGTATCTCCCACTCAGGATAAGTTGTACTACGCTGTCCAGCTCTACTTCCAGTAGGGTGAGAAGGTCTCCAACAACATTGCCGAGTACGAGGGCCTGATTGCCGGGCTCAAGGCCGCCGCCGCGCTGGGGGTCAAGCGTCTCACCATCAGGGGCGATTCGCAACTCCTCGTCGACTTCTCCAACAAGAAGTACAAGCCTAGGGATGAGCACATGGGGGCGTACCTGGAGGAGGTACGCAGGATGGAGAAGCGATTCCAAGGGCTGGAGGTGCAGCATGTGCCGAGAGGAACCAACAAAGAAGCGGATGACATCGCCAAGCGAGCCTCCAGGCGGGAGCCCCAAAGGCCAGGCGTCTTCAAGGAGCGACTACTCAAGCTGTCAGCAGCACCATCAGCACCCGAGCCGGCCTACCCTCGGCTAGGGCTACCGGCGGCACTCCCAGACGGTGCCCCGCCCTATGGCCCACCGTCCGGAGCCCGCCTGTTGCTCGCTGTGGAGCCCGAGGAGGGGTACTGGACCCAAGAACTCAAGGCATACCTACAACATGATGCCCTACCAGACAAAGAAGAAGACGTAGAGCGCGTGGTCCGATAGGCCTCAGCTTACTGCATCCAAGACGGCGAACTCTACAGGAGGCGCCCCAACGACGTCTCGTTGAAGTGCATCTCAAGAAAGCAAGGGGCGCGAGCTGCTAGCTGATATCCACGGTGGAGACTGTGGTCATCACTCGTCGTCCTGCACCCTCGTGGGCAAGGCCTTCTGCAGCGGCTTTTATTGGCCCACGGCGCTGAACGACGCCACAGAGCTCGTGCGAGCCTGCGAGGCGTGCCAGTTTCATGCCAAGCAGATCCACCAGCCGGCGCAAGGCCTCCAGACGATTCCGCTTTCCTGGCCCTTCGCGGTCTGGGGATTGGACATCCTAGGTCCATTCCCTCGGGTAGCAGGGGCTACCGCTTCCTGTACATCGCCATCGACAAATTCACCAAGTGGGCGGAAGTGGAGCCTGTACGCGCGATCCCAGCCGGGTCAGCTGTCAAGTTCATCCAGGGCCTCGTAAGGCGATTCGGGATCCCCAACCGCATCATCACGGATAACGGTTCGCAGTTCACAACGAATCTCTTCACGTCATATTGTGCTAACCTTGGAACATAGATCTGCTATGCTTTAGTGGCCCACCCCAGGAGCAATGGACAGGCCGAGCATGCCAATGTGGAAGTCTTGCGTGGACTCAAGACGCGCAGCTTCAAGAAGAAGCTTGAGGCTTGCGGCAGGGGCTGGATCGATGAACTCCAGTCCGTGTTGTGGTCAATCCGAGCCACTGCCACCAAACCTATGGGGGAGACTCCCTTCTTTCTCGTTTATGGGGTGGAAGCGGTCCTCCCTCACGAGGTCAAGCATTGCTCCCCACGGGTCTTGGCCTTCAATGATGAATGCCAGGACGCCGCCTGGCAGATTGACCTCGTGCTCGGCGAGGAGGGCCGCCGCCGGGCTGCCCTCACGGCGGCGCGTTACCAGCAGGCGCTGCGGCAGTATCACTGCCGCGGCGTCCGCACAAGAACACTTGAAGTTGGTGACTTGGTCCTGAGGCGGGTCCTCTCCCGTGAGGGGCTACACAAGCTCTCGCCCATGTGGGAGGGCCCGTTCAGAATCGCCCGTGTCTCTAGGCCTGGTGCTGTGCGCCTGGAGATGCAGGATGGGATACCTGTCCAGAATTCCCGAAACATCGAACACCTCAGGAGGTTCTATCCATAATCAAGGCTCTGTGCCCGTGAAGGTCTCTGCCCATGACACTCTCACGTAATAATGAGTTGGGGCTGTACACGCCTCGGAGTCTCCTGTGTGTTGCCTACGGGCCTTCAGACGGGGCTCCCACCCACGCCCCAGTGACAGCCCTTAGCTCCGCGCTGGGAAGAAGACGTAGTGTAGGGGTCGGACGTGACCTTTTTCCTTTTTGCTTGGTGTTTGGCTGTCAGCCTTTTCTACTCCCTTGTCTATCAGCCCTTCCTCTACCCCATGCTATGAAGTTCTCGTGTTTCTTGTCCTTCTTGTGTTTCGTTGAGAGTTTTGTGTTTGGGTCTTTATCGCCGGCTTTAAGTTCAGCTATGCCACTCGTTCTCCTTCATGTGCCTCGCGCGTGGGGGCTGGGGCACGGTTGGTCACCAGCACGGTCGGTCAATAGCACGGTCGGTCACCGGCCCTCGTCCGCCGTGGCCCCGTCACCTTGCCTGACCAAGCCTGCTCAGGCTCTGGCGCCGGGCTGCTCAGTCCATGCAACCTATCTACCGAGCCGCTCAGGCTCCGGTGCTCTAACCCGCGATCGACACTCTCAGCAGATCTCAGCAATTGACCTCCGCTCGGGGGCTGTACGAGCCCATCAGATCCAGCCACCTCCTCACGACCCGAAGGGGCTCATGATGCCAGAGTCAGGAGGACTCCACCTCAGGACGGTAGGACGCATAAAAGCTAAGTGATTTCATTAAAGCAACAAAAGCATGAGGCGAGCTCTCACTTCTTACGTACATCACAACCCATTACACGCCTCCTCAAGGCAACTTGAAATTTTGATGCAGAAAAGACATGGAGGAAAAGAAAGGAGAAGAAGCTGAAGCCGCTCCCACTCAGTCGGAATCCTCCGGATCCTCTGGCTTCACCGAGCCGCAGAGGCGCGGCGATCCCCTCCCCTCGCCGAACTAAGCTCGGCGGCGTGGTGGTTCGCCGCGGCCGCCGCTGCTTGAGGAGTTGCTGCTACCACAGAGGGGGGCCCCACGTCTCCCCCTAGGACTGAGGTCGTCCCCGGAGGAGGAGCCGCTCCTCTGAACATCGTCGTCCTCCTCGTCATCAGCCTCGGGACAACACCCAAGGCGCCTCCCTTCCTCTGAGAAGACCCTGACAAACAGCGTGGGGACGCCATCGTACCTGAAGTGGAGCACACACCTCCCCTGCAACCGGCGTGCGCGGGCAAACGACTGTCAGCCATGCTCCAAGAACACATCGCCCGAGGGAGCCACCTCGACCTCCACCCATGATGCACCGCTGCAGCAACCGTCGGCCTGCAGCCATATGCCTCCAAGGCCTCCGGCCGGGAGAACGTCGCCAAACGAGCGGGGAAGCCTGAGCCACGGGCCACCGGGCTTCTCCGCCCACACCATGAACTCCGACGCGACATCGAAGGAATGGAACTGTGGGTGCGGAGGGCGCGCGACCAACATGCACCTTTGCCCGCCCCCTCTTCCTCCATGATCGCGACCACCTTCGCCACGGGAGGACGCCCTGTGCCATCCACCGGCGGCCGCGGCGGAGCTCAAAGTGTCGCGCCCGCCTCCCCGAGAAGACGCTGCGGGCGCAGCGGCATGCTTGCGGGGACGACAGCGACCCCTCTTCAGCGGTAATGAGACTGGATTCTTCGGGGTCTTACCCTTCTCCGCGGCGGATGGCTTCCTCAGAAGCGCCATGAAGATCTTTCGACGGGAGATAGAATGAAGGACAAGAAAGGAGAAGACGGCGTTGGCTTGGAAACGGCATGGGGGCTCCCCCCTAGCCCCATTTATACGGCGGAGGAGCCCAACCGCCAGCCAATGGTGTCGCAGCCATTACGCCCTCGTCGCCCGCGCCAAGGAGTTGTCAAGTCGCACGATCACCAAGGCTGCGTGGGAAGCAGAGCCACCACGTCCCATCCAACAATTGCGCGCCGGCCTAGCCCGCAGCCTTTTAGGGCCAGCGGCGCTTCGTCCTCGACTAAGGCTTTGCCCCGAAGCCAACTCCGCGCGCGCCTTGGGCCCGGGGGCTACTGTCGGCGTACTGGGAACTAGGGTACCCAGACTTGCCTGTTTGCGGGCCGCGACGCGCTCCTACAAGCGGTCTGGTACGGCCCAGCTGATCGACCAGCTGCTCAAGACCCTCGCGAGGGGGCCAAGCCTCGCGAGGAGAACAACGTCAAGACCTCCTCAGGAGCACCCTCGACAAGGTGCTCCGGAGGGGCGTAGAACCCAAGGCCAAGTCTGCCTCAGGAGGAGGCGGTGATATCAGCAGTGACGCACCGCGCCAGCGGGTGCCAGCGTACGCCCGCGGCTTAGTTACCATTTCGGTGCAAGGGGGACAGCGCAACCGCAAGTTCCCGAGGAGTAGGGCAAAGGGTTCCCCATTGGTGCAACAAGACCGAAGACCGCAAGGACGACAAGGAGGATGTCATCGTCAAGCCCACCACCGCGTCATCGCCTGATCCTTTTGCAGGCGAAGACTGCTTTTGTCAGGGCCGGAACGTCCTTGTGTTCCCGCTAAAAAATGGCTGTTGTGGGATCCCTTCCCGCCTAAACATTTCAGGGGAAGAGGACCGTGGCCGCCTATATAAGTAGCTAGAACCCCCACTGCAAAGGGGACGGACACTTTTGCCACCGCACAAGGAGCAAGAACACTAGCCTCCTAAGCTCGCCTCTTGATCCCAAGAACCCTTGTACTAGCTCATATTATAGCTCGCCCGGAGCCAATCCACCAAAGCAGGAAGTAGGGTCTTACACCACACGGTGGCCTGAACCTGGATAAACTCTTGTGTGCTTGTTTGTTGTTTGCTTGAATCCTTCCACCCAAATGAGAGCGAGGCGCTAGGTAGACGTGAGTGGGAGAGATCTTCGTTCATGCCCCTGTGTTCGAACTTAACGGGTTTTGCGGAGCCCTGAATCCGACAGATCGGTAGAAGATTCCATAATATCTTCTCCAGCTTCGTCTTCATAGTCACTGACTTCATCACTGTCGGTGTCATACAGTATGAGGTAGTCTTCCGAACGAATTCCCATATCAGGTTCTGGCTTCACCACGAGTGCTCCTATCTTCTTCTTGAGTTCTTCATTCTGCTCCAGTAACACAACAATTTCCTCTTCATATCCATCGCGTGTTGTCTTGAGTTCTTCTTATGGCTCAATATTCCATGTTGTCACCGTCTTGGTCTTCAGCATGGGAGTGCACATATGATTCTCATAACGATGAATGTGCTGGTACATCTCTTGTATGAATGCTGCAATGGACTTATCGTTCCTGGTGCGAATCATCTCCCATTGCTCATCTCGGCATCCACAAATTTGGTAGGTGGTGTCTTCAAGATCCTTCTTGTATACTTCACAAATACGCCCAAAGGTGATGTGTGCTGCCATACTCTTTCCTAAGCTCCAAGTAGGTGCGTTAAAGACAAGCTAAAGAGGTTCCGTGACAGGTGCAATTGTCATCCTGGGAACACAAACTTTGATCCTCTAGCATTCCTCTTCTGGTAATGTTGCAGTGAAGGTTCCAGTGAAACTTGGTATTCCGATGTGCAGGTACCTCGTGACTTCATTCATGTGACTTCCGAAAGGGGTGTCGTCATCGGGCTAACTGAACTTGTTCCTGGGGTCTTACATCTATAGAGTAGAAATAGAGAAGGATTAGAAATGAGTAGAGAAGAGCATCATGTGGTTTATCCTAGTTGTCGTGTCCTACAGTCAGCGTGTTCTCTGATACCATCTTGTAGCGACCACGATCCCAATGGATCGAAGTCTCTATGCTTTAGTGTCATCCCTTGATCGGTATGCTGACACACACAGTACTTGAGGATTTATAACAGAGTTTCAATCACAAACTTATTACATCAAGATCCCCATAAAGAGTATTATTACAAAAATATGGCTGAAGGCCAACTAAATAATAAACTGTGGAAGCATCGAAGATAAGTTGAGTCCATCCAAACTCCATGGAAAACACTGAGTGCATGACAATGACCTATCGCACCTTAATCCTCGTCTGAAAACTCTGCAACATGAAAATTTACAGCCGTGTAGGTCAGCACATTGAATATGCTCGCAAAGTCACATTATAGAAATAATGATGAACAAATATCTACCACTACATGCATATTTGGCTGGTGGAGGTTGTAAGGTTTATTTTTGCATAAAGCTAGGTTTTCCCTACAACAAAGGAATAAACTTTATTTACTACCGAGTTAAATTAATCAATATTGAGAAGGTTCCTCCATCTCAATCCCAAAAATCTCCAATGCCATTAGTAGCCCAACAATTTTAGTTAATATAGTGATGATATCAACCAATAATTCAAATACCAGGATACACAAATTGTCCATAACCGGGGACACAGCTAATCATGATCAGATTGTACACTCTGCAGAAGTTGCGCACTTTCCCCCACAAGACTCGACCGCATCCATGATCGGAAGATCGAGACATAGCCTTTCAGAAGCATTAACTCTTTACTCTGGTTAGACCGGTACACCTACTTTCCCCTACATCTTCTAGTCTACCACTGAAAGAGCTCACACAACTTACTCAACTACGCCAGAGCCCATAATGGCTTGTGGCTGCACACGGAAGTCTGTAGGCATGATTAATTATATGATCCCAGATCTCCTAGGACAACACTGGATTCTTCAGGTGCCCTACAACCAATCCACCCATATGTGTATTAATGTTTCCACCTTAAACTTTCCCTTAGTTGTTATTACTCTCGCAACTCTCATGAATCTCACACACCAAACCATGTCTACGAGCATGGCTAAGCGATAAGTAACAAAGCGTATATTCCCAGGGTGATCACAAGTCATAGGTTCTTACCTCATGAACTACAAAGCATAACCATATGTATCCAAGTCCTACTCATGCAAATCTTTGACGGTGTAACTAATGCAATAAAAACTGGGCATTGAAAAGTATGATCGAAGTGTAATTTACCTTGCCAATGATCGTTGAACCCTAGAGACTTGTGGTAGCAAGCTTCGCACTACGAAATTCTATAGCAAGCAAACAATAGCATACATAAGCAATCATGCACCAGATTTAAAGAAAAGATCTCGAAAAACTTCGAAAATAAACAAACAATTCTCTAAACAGAAAACAATTTTTAACAGTACTAAAATTATGTGAATTTGATCTTAACATAAAGTTTAGGTCAAGACCATCGATTTGCAAAAAGAATCAACTCAAACGGAGTTACGAAACTCAACTTACGATCAAAAGAAGTTCAAATTCAAATCGGTTTGAATTCAAAACTTAAAACTTTTGAAAACAAAATTGAGTTGGGTTTTTGGATAGATGAGATCATAACGAAGTGTTTGGCGTTGGTTTCATTTAATTCAGATAAACGAGCAAAAAGTAATGATAGATTGAAAACTAGGGACTAATCTGTGAAACTTTATTCATGAATAGGTCCCTGGTGGAAAATAACAGAAAAGAAAAATCTACCGGACGAACGTTCGTTATTTAGATCTAAATAGTGGACGTTCGCTAAATAACTAAACTAAACAAAACAGGTTTTGTAAGAAAACAAAAAACTAAAAAAACAAAACTGGACCGAGTGGTTACCGGTTCGGGCGGATCGGGTCGACGGCGGCGGGCCGGCTCCGGCGACGGCAGACTCTGGCGGCGGCATCAAAAGGGTGGCTAGGGCGACGGCAGTGGGTAGGCGCGAAGCGGCTAGGCGGCGCGCGGCTGCGACGGTGGCTAGCGGTGGTGCGGGGGCGAGCTGGCGGTGGGTTCGGCAGCGGCGTGGGGCTGAGGAGGAGGAGGGGGCGGCGGCGACGGGTACTTATAGGAGGGGCGACCGAGACCGGCTTGGGGAAGGGGGCGGCCGCGCGTGGCATCGCTGGACTCCGGGACAGAGTCCCTGTCGGGCACGGGAGGAAGGTGACGCCGAGTTGGGCCGGCTGGGCTTCGGCCCAGTTCGGTCCAAAAGCAATTTTTTAAATATATTTTTTCCAAAAATATAGAAAAAGATAAAAACACTATAAATATTTTTTTTTAAATCGTAGAAAATTTCACACTTACTTAGGGCCTTATTATTGACCTGGTGAACATTTTTCTGGGCCTAAATGCCTAAAATAAAAAAAACTTTTTAGTACTAATAAAAATAAATACTTTTGCAAGTACAAATCCAATAAATATATGTTACTCAAAATTCAATTTCCAAAAATTTTATTCTGTTTTTGAAGAAGTCGTATTATCTTCTCTCATTATTTAAAAATATTGAAAATGTAAATTGGCAAACATTTATTTGATCCAACCCCACTTTGAAAGAATATAAATTGTGGCTCCTTTTTGGAATACTTCCAACTCTCTCACTTGGGTCCTTGAGTTCCTTAAAGTCTCTTGGATCAATTTCAAATAAAAATCAAATTCAAAAATGCTCAAATGATGAATGCATGCTTGATCTATATGTTAACATCCAAATTGGAAATTGGGATGTAACAGCCTCGAGGACTCTCTAACTTGTACTCCATGTCCTACGTGTGTCTTCTGGTCCAACAACAATCATCCCGAATGTTTTATTCCGTTTGGACTCTGTTTGATATTCCTTTTCTACGAAACTCAAAAACAAGGAAAAACAGAAACTGACACTGGGCTCTAGGTTAATAAGTTAGTCCCAAAAATAAAATAAAATTGCATAAAATTGCATATAGAACATCCAAAACAGAATATATAATAGCACGGAACAACAAAAAAATATAGATACGTTGGAGACGTATCAAGCATCCCCAAGCTTAATTCCTGCTCGCCCTCGAGTAGGTAAATGATAAAAACATATTTTTTTATGTGGAATGCTACATAAGATATTTATCCAAGTAATTTTATTCATTGTGGCATGAATATTCGAATCCATAAGATTCAAAAAAAAGTTTAACATTGATATAAAAACAATAATACTTCAAGCATAAATAAAACAATTGTGTCTTCTTAAAATAACATGGCTAAAGAGAGTTATCCCTACAAAATCATATAGTCTCGCTATGCTCCATCTTCATCACACAAAGTATTGAATCATGCACAACCCCTGTATTAGTCAAGCAATTGTTTCACACTTTAGTATTCTCAAACGTTTTCAACTTTCACGCAATATATGAGCGTGGGCCATGGACATAGCACTATAAGTGGAATAGAATATGGTGGTTGTGGAGAAGACAAAATGAAGGAGATAGTCTCACATCAACTAGGCATATTAACAAGATATGGAGATGCCCGTCAATAGATATTAATGCGAGTGAGTAGGGATTGCCATGCAATGGATGCACTAGAGCTATAAGTTTGTGGAAGCTCAAAATGAAACTAAGTGGGTGTGCATCCAACTCGCTTGCTCACGAAGACCTAGGGAAATTTGAGGAAGCCCATCATTAGAATATAAAAGCCAAGTTCTATAATGAAAAATTCCCACTAGTATATGAAAGTTATAACATAGGAGACTTTCTATCATGAAAAACATGGTGCTACTTTGAAGCACAAGTGTGGGAAAAGGATAGTAGCATTGCCCCTTCTCTCCTTTTTCTCTTTTTTCATTTTTTTTCATTTTTTTGTGTGGTCTTCGTTGGCCTCTTTTTTATTTGGGCTTCTTTGGCCTCTTTTATTATGTTTTAAAGTCCGAAGACTCATCCGAACTTGTGAGGGAATCATAGCTTCCATCATCCTTTCCTCACATGGGACAATGCTCTAATAATGATGATCATCACACTTTTATTTACTTACTACTCAACATTTACAACTCGATATTAGAACATATGACAGAATGGTGGAAGTTGCATGACAATATATCACAGAATGGCTGTGGAAATGCCATAATTGGTAGGTATGTTGGCTGTTTTGAGGAAGGGAAAATGGTGGGGTTTAATGTACGAGCAGGAGTTGCACGGTACTAGAGAGGCTAGAAATGGTGGAAGGGTGAGAGTGCGTATAATCCATGGACTCAAGATGAGTCATAAAGAACTCACAAATTTATTGCAAAAATTTATTAGCTATAGAAATAAAGTATTAGACGCATTCTCCTAGGTGATATGTTGGTAGGAGTTAACCATCTCATGCTCCTGGCCTCTACACAAAGGATGACAATCAATAAATACATCATGCTCCGACTTCACCACATGACGGTTCACCATACGTGCATTCTACATGAATCAAAAACTTTAACACAAGTATTTATATCAATCCACACTTACTTACTAGCATGATTCTAATATCACCATCTTTATATCTCAAAACAATCATAAGGAATCAAACTTCTCATAGTATTCAACACTCATTATATGAAAGTTTTTATTGTATTCCTGTTGGATGCCCATCATATTAGGACTAAATTCATAACACACAAAAATTACCATGCTGTTTAGAGACTCCCAAAATAATATAAGTAAATCATGACAGTTCATCAATTTCTTCAAAATAAACATCACCGCCGTGCTCAAAAAGATATTAGTGAAGCACTAGAGCAACTACCCTAGCTCAAAAGATATAAGTCAAGCTCAAAGAGTATTATAATAAAGTCATGATTAATGTGTGTCCCTCTCAAAAGGTGTGTACACCAAGGATGATTGTGGCAAACTAATTGGCAAATACTCAAATTATACAAGACGCTCCATGCAAAACACATATCATGTGGTGAATAAAATATAGCCTCAAGTAAATTTACCGATGGGTTGAAGATGAAAGAGGGCGTGCCATCCGGGGCATCCCTAAGCCTAGATGCTTGGTTGTACTTGAATATCACCCTGGGTGCCTTAAGCATCCCCAAGCTTAGGCTCTTGCCGCTCCTTATTCCATAGTCCATCCAATCTTTACCCAAAACATGAAAACTTCACAACACAAAACTCAACAGAAAACTCGTGAGATACGTTAGTAAAACAAATCCAATCCTTACTTGTAGGTACTGTTATGAACTCATTATTATTTTATATTGATGTAATATCTACTATATTCCAACTTTTCCATGGTTCATACCCCCGATACTAGCCATAGATGCATCAAAATAAGCAAACAACACAAAGAAAACAGAAAAGTCTATAAAGATGCGAATTTATGTGAAACTTCTACGTATCTAAAATTAGGACAATGTGGGAAATTTGTAGATCAGAAACGTGTAAAAACTTTAGAATTTTTTCCACGTTCCAGCAACCAGAAAAATTTCTAGCACTGGACACAAAAGTTTCTATTTTCTAGAAAAAATCAATCTACTATCTTCCAAATCATCCCAAAGGTCTTACTTGGCAAAAACACTAAATTAAAACATGAAAACACATCTAAATAGAAGCTAGATGATATATTTATTCAAGAACAACAAGAAAATGGTAAAAACCAAAATAAAATTGGGTTGCCTCCCAACAAGCTCTATTGTGTAACGCCCTTGGCTAGGCATAAAGCAACGATCTAGGTATTGTCATCTTTGGTACTCAAACCATAAGTAGCCTCATAATAGATTCATATGGTAGCTTAATTTTCTTTATAGGAAAGTGTTCCATGCCTTTCCTTAATGGAAATTTAAATATAATATTTCCTTCTTTCATATCAATAATTCCACCAATCGTTCTAACGAAAGGTCTACCCAGAATAATAGGGCATGTTGGATCGCAATCTATATCAAGAGCAATAAAATCTACGGGCACATATTTCCTATTTGCAATAATAAGCACATCATTAATTTGTCCCTTAGATTTTTTAATAGTGGAATATGCTAGATTAAAATTTAAAGAACAATCATCAAGTCTATGGAACCCTAGCAAATCACATAGATTTTTCAGAATCATGGAAACACTAGCACCCAAATCACACAAAGCATTACACTCATAATCTTTGATTTTAATTTTAATAGTAGGATCCCAATCATCATAAAGTTTCCTAGGGATTGAAACTTCCAACTCAAGTTTTTCCTCAACATATTTCATCATAGCATCAACAATATGTTTCATAAAAGCCTTACTTTGATTATAAGCTTGAGGAGAATTTAGCATGGATTGCAAAAAGGAAAGACAATCTATCAAAGAGCAACTATCACAATTAAATTCCTTGAAGTCAAAAATAGTGGGTTCATTGCTAGCTAAAGTTTTAACCTTTTCAATCCCACTTTTTTCACTAAGATCATTATTCTCCAAATTATGGGGATGCCTTTTATCTAGAGTTTACTAATCTCTAGTCCCTTATTTTTCAAGATATATATTAGCAAACAAATATTCAATAGGAATCAAACCAAGCATCTTAAGATCTTAATCATTATTATCGCATAAACTAGAAGAACACGTCTTTTCTAGCAATTCTCTTTTAGCACACAACCTAGCCCTTCTTTCCTTGCACTCATTGATAGAAACTTGCATAATTTTGAAGACTCGTTAATATCATGCTTTAATGGCATAGATCTAATTTTCAAAGAATCAATCTCATGATAAATTTTATCAATGTTCCTAGCCAAATCATCAATCTTAAGCAATTTCTCTTCTACCATAGCATTAAAAACATTTTGGGAATTTATAAATTCCTTAATTGTAATATCAAGATCATAAGGTATCTTATTATAATTTCCATAAGAATTGTTGTAGGAATTACCATAATTATTAGAGGCATTACTAGGAGACAGCCTAGGATTGAAATTACCTCTATACGCGTTATTACCAAAATTGTTCCTATCAATAAAATTCACATCCATAGATTCATTATTATTCTCAAGAAAAGTAGACAAAGGAAAATATAGGATCCATAGAAGAACCCTTGCTAGCAATTAACCTTATAAGATCATCCATCTTTTCACTCAAAGTATTAATCTCTTCTATTGCATGCACCTTTTTACTAGTGGATGATCTTTTGGTATGCCATTGAGAATAATTTACTATAATATTATCTAGGAGTTTAGTAGCTTCTCCTAATGTGATTTCCATAAAAGTACCCCCCGTGGCTGAATCTAAAAGATTTCTAAATGCAAAATCCAATCCGGCATAAAAAAGTTGTATGATCATCCATAAACTTAAACCATGAGTAGGGCAATTTCTTATCATTAATTTCATCGTTTCCCATGATTGTGCAACATGCTCATGGTCTAGTTGTTTAAAATTCATTATATCATTCCTAAGAGAGATGATCTTAGCGGGTGGAATATACTTGGAAATAAAGGCATCTTTACACTTATTCCATGAATCAATACTATTTTTAGGCAAAGATGAAAACCAAGTTTTCGCACAATAACGTAGAGAGAACGGAAATAGCTTCAGTTTAATAATATCATTAACCACATCTCTTTTCTTTTGCATATCACATAACTCAACGGAAGTATTTAGAGGTGATGCAGCATCTTCATTAGGGCTACCGGAAAATTGTTCTTTCGTAACAAGATTCAACAAAGCGGCATTGATTTCATAAGGTTCCACACTAGTGGCGGGAGCAATCGGAGTACTAATAAAATCATTATTATTAGTATTGGAAAAGTCACACAACTTAGTATTCTATGGATTCATTGTGACAATGCAAGTGATCTAACACACAAGCAAACAAAAAGACGAACAAATAAATGGCGAATAAAAAGACAAATATTTTTGTGTTTTTCTGAAAACGTTTTAGAAGTGGGGGAGATGAAAACGAGAGGCAAATGGTAAATAATGTAAGTACAATAGATGAGAGTTTATGACAAGTACTTTGTAGGCTTGATGTATACCACCCCGGCAACGACGCCAAAAATTCTTCCTGCTACTTCTTGAGCTTGCGTTGATTTTTCCCTTAAAGAGGAAAGGGTGATGCAGCAAAGTAGAGCTAAGTATTTCCCTCAGTTTGAGAACCAAGGTATCAATCCAGTAGGAGGTACAAGCAATTCCCCAATATATGTACCCGCACAAACTAACAAACACTTGCATGCAATGCGGAAAAGGGGTTGTCAATCCCTTCAACGTCACGAACAAGAGTGAGATATGATAGAGATAGAATTAAAACTAAAGTAAAAAAAGAAAATAAAGTAAACACAAAATAATTGCAGCAAGGTATTTTTGGGTTTTTGGTTTTGATAGATCTGAAAATAATAGATGTAAAATAGACCCGAGGGCCAGCATACGGTGGGTGAACAAATTAATGTCGAGCAATCGATAGAAAAGCGCAAAGTTATGACGATATCTAAGGCAATGATCGTGAATATAGGCGTCACGTCCGTGACAAGTGGACCAAAATGATTCTGCATCTACTACTATTACTCCAAACATCGACCGCTATCCAGCATGCATCAAGAGTATTAAGTTCATAAGAACAGAGTAACGCCTTAAGCAACATGACATGATGTAGAGGGATAAACTCAAGTAATATGATATAAACCCCATCTTTTTATCCTTGATAGCAACAATGCAATACGTGCCTCGGTACCCCTTCTGTCACTGGGTGAGGACACCACAAGATTGAACCCAAAGCTAAGCACATTCCCCATTGCAAGAACTACCAATCTAGGTGGCCAAACCAAACCAATAATTTGAAGAGAAATACAAAGATATACAATCATGCATATAAGAATTCAAATAATATTCATAGATAATCTGATCATAAATCTACAATTCATCGGATCTCGGCAAACACACTGCAAAAGAAGATTACATCGGATAGATCTCCAAGGACATCAGGGAGAACATTATAAGATCAAACAGAGAGAAGAAGCCGACTAGCTATGGACCCGTAGGTCTATGATAAACTACTCACGCATCATCGGAAGGGCAGCAAGGTTGATGTAGAAGCCCTCCGTGATCAACTCCCCCTTCGGCAGAGTACCAGAAAGAGCTTCCAGATGGGATCTCACGGGAACAGAGACATGCGGCGGTGGAAAAGTATTTTCGTGGATGCTTCGAGGGTTTCTGGAATACCTCTAAATTTATAGGCCAAAGAAGGGGGCCAGGGGGTCTCCGAGGGGGGCACAAGCCCTGGGGGCTCCCCCCTAGGGGCGCCTCCCTGGCTTGTGGTCACCTTGAGGACTCTTTGACTTGTACTCCAAGTCCTACGTGTGTCTTCTGGTCCAAGAAATATCATCGCGAAAGTTTTATTCCGTTTGGACTCCGTTTGATATTCCTTTTTTTGCGAAACTCAAAAACAAGGAAAAAACAAAAATTGGCACTGGGCTCTCGGTTAATAAGTTAGTCCCAAAAATAATATAAAATAGCATATCAATGCATGTAAAACATCCAAAACAGAATATATAATAGCATGGAACAATAAAAATTTATAGATACGTTGGACACGTATCATGGTCCCAATGGGCCATCACCTTCGACTCCAAGGATCATCTGAAGTGCACGACCACTGCAGGAGTGATCCCCACGCTTTGCACGCTGACCATCAGCAACGTCTCCGTCACCAAGACCCACATCGGCGGCGGTGTGGGGCTCAATGTGCTTTCCGCTGAGACCTTCAAGAGGCTCCAGGTACCATATGAGCAGCTCCTACCGATGAAGCCCTTCTCTGGGGTGACGGATGGCTCAACCATTCCCCTGGGGAAAATAAGCCTCCCCGTGACCTTCGACACGTGCGACAACTACCGCTCCGAGCTCATCGACTTTGATGTCGCCTACATAGGCCTTCCGTAGAACGCCATCCTGGGGTACCCAACGCTCACCAAGTTCATGGCAGCAGTTCACCACGGCTACAACATCCTCAAGATGCTAGACTATCGCGGCATCATCACGATCGCTTGCAACAAAGAGGACTGCTACTTCTTGAGCTTGCGTTGGTTTTTCCCTTGAAGGGGAAAGGGTGATGCAGCAAACTAGAGATAAGTATTTCCCTTAGTTGAGAACAAAGGTATCAATCCAGTAGGAGAAGAACGCTCAAATCACCAATACCTACACAAATAATCAAACACTTGCACCCAACGCTATAAAGGGGTTGTCAATCCCTTCACGGTTACTTGCAAAAGTGAGATCTAATGGAGATAGATCAATAAAATATAATGTATTTTTGGGTTTTTGATTTATAGATCTGAAAGTATAAGATTGAAAAATAGTAGATCGGAAACTAATATTATAGAAAATAGACCCTTGGGCCATAGGTTTCACTTGAGGCTTCTCTCATGATAGCAAATAATACGGTGGGTGAACAAATTACTGTCAAACAAATCATGCATATAAGAATTCAGAAAAGATTCAAATAATATTCATAGATAAGTTGATCATGAATCCACAATTCATCGAATCTCGACAAACACACCGCAAAATAAGATTACATCAGATAGATCTCCAAGAACATCGAGGAGAACATGGTATTGCGGATCAAAGAGAGAGAAGAAGCCATCTAGCTACTAGCTATGGACCCGTAGGTCTGTGGTAAACTACTCACGCTTCATCAGAAGGGCAATCGAGTTAATGTTGATGCCCTCCGTGATCGAATCCCGCTCCGGGAGGATGCCGGAAAAGGCCCCAAGATGGGATCTCACGGGTACAGAAGGTTGCGGCGGCGAAAAAGTGTTTTCGTGGATACTTCTGAGGGTTCTGGAATATATGTGAATTTATAGGACGAAGAAGTAGGTTGGTGGAGTCACGGGGGGTGCACAAGGCAGGGGGCGCGCCGTCCACCCTTGCCGCCGCTTCGCGGCTCTTCTGACTTGGATCTCAAGTCCCCTTGGTGTCTTCTGGTCCAAGAAAAATCATCGTACAGTTTCATTCCGTTTAGACTCCGTTTGATATTCCTTTTCTAGGAAACTGAAAAACAAGGAAAAACAAAAACTGGCACTGGGCTCTAGATTAATAAGTTAGTCCCCAAAATAATATAAAATAGCATATTAATGCATATAACACATCAAAACAGATAATATAATAGCATAGAACAATAAAAAATTATAGATACGTTGGAGACGTATCAAGCATCCCCAAGCTTAATTCATGCTCGTCCTCAAGTCGGCAAATGATAAAAACAAACTTTTTGATGTGGAATTCTACCTAACATATTTATCAATGTAATTCTTCTTTATTGTGACATGAATGTTCAGATCCATAAGATTCAAAACAAGATTTTATCAATACCAAAACAATAATACTTCAAGCATACCAAAAATCAAATTATGAACCTTCAAAAATAACATGGCTAAAGAAAGTTATCCCTACAAAATCATATAGTCTTGTTATGCTCCATCTTCTCAATACAAAATATAAATCATGCCCACCCCGGTGTTAGCCAAGCAATTGTTTCATACTTTTTAACGTGCTTCAGCTATTTCAACTCTTCGCACAATACATGAGCGTGAGCCATGGACATACCATCGTGGGTGGAATAGAAGGTGGTAGTAGTCAAAAGGAGGGAGAGTGTCTCACATCAACTAGGAAAATTAATGGATTATGGAGATGACCAACGATCCATATCAATGTGTGTGAGTAGGGATTGCCATGTAACGGATGCACTAGAGCTAAAGTGTATGAAAGCTCAAAAGAAAACTAAGTGGGTGTGCATCCAACTTGCTTGCTCGTGAAGACCTAGGGCAATTTGAGGAAGCCCATCTTTGGAATATACAAGCCAAGTTATATAATGAAAAATTCCCACTGGTATATGAAAGTGATAACATAGGACTCTCTATCACGAAGATCATGGTGCTAGTTTGAAGCGAAAGTGTGGAAAAATAAAGTAAAATTGTCACTTCTCTCTTTTTTCTCTTTTTTATTATTCTTATTTTCATTTTTTTCCTTTTGGGCTCTTTGGCATCTCTTTTTTGTGGGCTTCTTTGGCCTCCCTTTTTTGGGGCTTATTTGGCCTCTTTTATTTATAATCTCACATGGGACAATGTTCTAATAATGATGATCATCACACTTTTATTTACTTACAACTCGATATTACGACTTGATACTAGAACAAAATTATGACTCTATATGAATGCCTCCGGCGGTGTATCCGGATGTGCAATAATCTAGCATAGCAATGACATAAAAACGGACAAGCCATAAAAACATCATGCTAGCAATCTTACGATCATGCAAAGCAAGGTGACAATGATGATGCGTGTCATGATAAACGGAATGGTGGAGTTACATGGAAATATATCTCGGAATGGCTATGGAAATACCATAATTGGTAGGTATGGTGGTTTTTTTATGAAGGGTGTAAGGTGGTTTGATGCACCATCGAGAGTTGCGCGGTACTAGAGTGGCTGGCAGTGGTGAAAGGGTGACAGTGTGTATAATCCATAGATTCAACATTAGTCATAAAGAACTCACATACTGATTGCAAAAAATTATTAGCCCTCGAAGCAAAGTACTACTACGCATGCTCCTAGGGGGAGGTTGGTAGGAGTTAGCCATCGCGCACACCCGACCTTCATGCAAAGGTGAACAATCAAGAGACAATGCGCTTCAGTTTGGTTACATAGTTAGGAGACCATACGTGCATGCTACGAGAATCACAAACCTTAACACAATTATTTCTTCAACCTTGCAAATTACCACAAGAATGACTCTAATATTACCATCTTAATATCTCAAAACAAATGTAAGGAATCAAACTTCTCATAGTATTCAATACTCTACATATGAAATTTTTTATTATATCTCCTTCAGATGCCCATCATATTAGGAATAAATTAATAACCCAAGAAATTTACCATGTTTTAAAGACTTTCAAAATAATGTAAGTGAAGCAGGAGAGTTCAATTATTTCTATAAAATAAAGCCACTACCTTGCTCTAAAAAGATATAAGTGAAGCAATAGAGCAAAATTGCCTAGTTCAAAAGATATAAATGAAGCACATAGAGTATTCTAATAAATCATGATTCAAGCGTGTCCCTCTCAAAAGGTGTGTACAACAAGGATGATTGTGGCAAACTAAAAAGCAAAGACTCATATCATACAAGACACTCCGAGGAAAACAAATATCATGTGGTGAATAAAAATACAGCCTCAAGTAAAGTTACCGATAGATGAAGATGAAAGAGGGGATGCCATCCGGGGCATCCCCAAGCTTAGGCTCTTGGTTGTCCTTGAATATTACCTTGGGGTGCCTTGGGCATCCCAAAGCTTAGGCTCCTACCACTCGTTATTCCATAGTCCATCAAAATCTTTACTCAAAACCTGGAAACTTCACAACACAAAACTTAACAGAAAACTCGTGAGATCCGTTAGTATAAGAAAGCAAATAACCACTTAAGGCACTGTTGTGAACTCATTCTTATTTTATATTGGTATAATATCTATTGTATTCCAACTTCTCCATGGTTCAT
>LR738714.1:408075637-408099108 GCA_902687465.1 Secale cereale
AACTACAGACTTTTCTGTGTTCAAAATGCACCATTCAAAGCCACATCATCAATTTTCAACCATTTCTGACTTCATTTGCTATTTTTCATGCATTTACTGAATTTTTTGAGCTAAATGACCCTGAAATTGAAAAGCATTTCAAATGAACTCTGAAAAGGTTGAAAGTTGGCATGGTATCATCATTTCACCCACATAGCATGTGCAAAAAAGTATAGAGGGTTATGGCAAAAACTGGTTGCACTTCGTGTACAAAACGGACAATCTCTTTCGAGGTATCAGGGTTTCACACGAAAACTCGTCTATTATGAAGGGATCTCATTTTTTTGAACTTTTTTGAACTACAGACTTTTTCTGTGTTCAAAATGCACCATTCAAAGCAACATCATCAATTTTCAACCATTTCTTACTTCATTTGCTATTTTTTATGCATTTACTGAATTTTTTGAGCTATAAGACCCTGAATGTCTGTCTTGCCATCCACTCCCACGATATATAATTAAGCGTAAAACCATTACAGTACATCATGGATAGATAAGTGATCAAATTAATATAAGTTCATCATCACATGCCATTCAAAGTACATGCATATCTCTAGAGCATCTAATTGAACCATACATTGAAACTATGTAGAACATTTCAACGCAACAACAAATGTGATCATACTCAGAACCAAGGTAACGATTGATACAACGGCATAATGATACCAAGCCTCGGTATGAATGGAATATTTTCTAATCTTTCCAATCTTCAAGCGCATGGCATCCATCTTGATCTTGTGATCATCAACGATATCCGCAACATGCAACTCCAATATCATCTTCTCCTCCTCAATTTTTTTTTAGTTTTTCCTTCAAGTAATTGTTTTCTTCTTGAACTAAATTTAACCTCTTCACAATAGGGTCCATCTTTATCTTGTGATCATCGACGACTTCCGCAACATGCAACTCCAATTCCATCTTCTCCTCCTCCGTTTTTTCCAATTTTTTCTCCAAGGAAATGTTTTCCTTTTCAACTAAATTTAACATCTCCACAAGAGGGTCGGTTGGAATTTCCGATTCAACTACCTCCTAGACATATAAAAACATCTATGTCAGGTTGGTCGGCATAATTGTCATAAACACTAAAACAAATAGTTATAAATTAAAGATAATATACCACATCCGAATCGTAGATAGGACGAGGGCCGACGTGGGCGGATATCAAAACCATCGCACTATATAATAACAAGCAATAATAAACGTGAGAAAATTAGACAAATATCTATCTAAAGCAATAATAAAAGTAAGAAAAGCATGGACAGAACAAGAGGCTCATCACGGTGGTGTCGGTGACGAGATCTGCGGGGGCGATCGACGGCGGTGAAGACGGGGACGGGACGTGACGGACCGCTAAACCTAGACAAATCTCAGAGAAAATGGTGCTTGGAGTTCGAGCTTCGAGAGGAGAAAAGCTTAACTAGTGTGGCTCGGGGATTTCATCGAACACCTCATGTGCATAGGAGGTGAGCTAGCTAGAGCACCACAAAGCTCCCCCCGGCCGGCCAGAAAAAATAGAGCAGTGGAAGCGGTGGGCGAGGGGTTATATATAGGAAACTCATTGGTCCCGGTTCATATCAGGAACCGGGTATAAAGGCCACCCATTTGTCCCGGTTCTAGGCAGGAACTGGGACCAATGGGTGCGGGCCAGGAGCGAGGCCCATTGGTCCCGGTTCGTGCCTGGAACCGGGACAAATGGGTCCTAACCAACCGGGACAGATGCCCCACGAGGCCCGGCCGCCCCCCTGGGCACATGAACCGGGACGTATGCCCCCATGGGTCCTGGTTCGTGAGTGAACCGGGACTAATGGCCTTGCCAGGCCCGAATCGAAGCCCTGTTTTCTACTAGTGTCATGCCTCATCGGAAGGGCAATAGAATTGATGTAGATGCCCTCCATGATCGAATCCCCCTCCGGCAGGATGCCGGAAAAGGCCCCAAGATGGGATCTCATGGGTACAAAAGGTTGCGGGGGAGGAAAAGTATTTTTGTGGATGCTTCTGATGGTTCTAGAATATATGTGAATTGCAGGATGAAGACGTAGGTCAATGGACTTACGAGGGGCCCACAAGGCAGGGGGCGCCCCAACCCCCTAGGGCACGCCCTCCACCCTTGCCTCCGCCTCGTGGCTCTTCTGACTTGGATCTCAAGTCCCCTGGGTGTCTTCTGGTCCAAGAAAATTTATTGTAAAGTTTCATTCCGTTTGGACTCCGTTTGATATTCCTTTTCCGCGAAACTCAAAAACAAGAAAAAACAGAAACTGGCAGTGGGCTCTAGATTAATAAGTTAGTCCCAAAATAATATAAAATAGCATATTAATGCATATAAAACATCCAAAACAGATAATATAATGGCATCGAACAATATAAAATTGAAGATACGTTGGAGGTTTGTGCCCTCGAGCACGCTTACCGCGCCGTAGCAGCCGACAACCCTGAAGATGGAAATGGCAACATTCTTCCAGAGGCCACTCCGGTGAAGAAGAAGCAGCTCCTCCTCGAAGGTCATCGGGAGGCTGGGGTGCCTTTAGGCGACACCTCTGGCTACCCGCCCGCCGTCGGGGCATCCTTCTCTCGCGCATAGGAAGGCGCGCCCGACGCCTCCCTCAGGGAAGGCCTGGGGGCTTCTGTCTGGAGGGCCTATGACCTAACCAGCGCATCGAGGGAGGTTCTCGAGCACCACTTGGAAGCATGTCTCGAAGCACGTCCCCATGAGCAAGGAGCACGGCGTGATCCGCCAGAAGCGCGAGAGTTCATCAACAAGGCAATCGCGGAGCTTCAATAGGCACGGGCCATGCGGCGAGCGTCGCCCTGCACGACCCGCCAACGTGGTCACCGCTCTGGACCTGGGTGGCGAAATGCATGTCTGTGTCAACATCCCGGGCCTCGACAGGGCCGCCTCGCAGAACCACTTTTGGCCCTTGAATGTCGGTCGTGGTGGAGTTATACGTATCCAATGTATCTATAATTTTTGATTGTTCCATGCTGTTATATTATCATTCTTGGATGTTTTATAATCATTTTATATCATTTCTTGGTACTAACCTATTGATATAGTGCCAAGTGCCAGTTGTTGTTTTCTGCTTGTTTTCTACATCGTAGGAAATCAATATCAAACAGAGTCCAAATGCAGCGAAACTTTTTGTGGATTTTTTGGACCAAAGGACACCTGTTGCTACAGAGAAGCACCTAGGGGTGCCCCAAGGGGGGCACAACCCACCAGGGTGCGCCTGGGCCCCCAGGCGCGCCCAGGTGGGTTGTGCCCACCTCGGTGGCCTCACGCACCGCCTCTTCGCTCTATAAATACCACCAATATTCCAGAAACCCTAGGGGAGTTAACGAAAATCTATTCCAGCCACCGCAAGTTCCAGAACCACCAGATCCAATCTAGACACCATCACGGAGGGGTTCATCAAGTCCATTGGTGCCTCTTTGATGATGCGTGAGTAGTTCTTTATAGACCTACGGGTCCGTAGTTAGTAGCTAGATGGCTTCCTCTCTCTCTTTTGATCATCAATACAATGGTCTCTTGGAGATCTATATGATGTAATTCTTTTTGCGGTGTGTTTGTTGGGATCTGATGAACTTTGAGTTTATGGTCAGATCTATCTTTTTATATCCATAAAAGTTATTTGATTCTTCTTTAATCTCTTATATGCATGATTGCTTATAGCCTCGTATTTCCTCTCCGATATTTGAGTTTTGTTTGCCCAACTTGATCTATTTATCTTGCAATGGGAAGAGGTGCTTTGTGATAGGTTCGATCTTACCGTGCTTGATCCCAGTGACAAAAGGGGAACCGACACGTATATATCACTTCCATTAAGGATAACAAGATGGGGTCTATTTCTACATAAATAGATCTTGTCTACATCATGTCATCGTTCTTATTGCATTACTCCATTTTTCCATGAACTTAATACACTAGATGCATGTTGGATAGCGGTCGATGTGTGGAGTAATAGTAGTAGAAGCAGGCAGGAGTCGGTGTACTAATCTTGGATGTGATGCCTATATAATGATCATTACCTGCATATCTTCATGATTATTGCCCAATAGTAATTCTTTTACCCACCGTTTGCTATTTCTCCCGAGAGATGCCACTAGTGAAACCTACGGCCTCCGGGTCTCTTCTTTAATATATTTGCCTTCACTATCATTTTAATTGCTTTTATTTTCAGATCTATTAAAGCAAAAAT
This sequence comes from Secale cereale, assembly GCA_902687465.1. NCBI lineage: Eukaryota > Viridiplantae > Streptophyta > Magnoliopsida > Poales > Poaceae > Secale > Secale cereale. The sequence goes on from LR738714.1 coordinate 408,079,869, forward strand.
GCAAAAATACCTTGCTGCACTTTATTTTATTTGGCGTTCGATCTATCAACTTATTACAACTTTCTCACGTTCGTTTGCCAATTTTTGGCACCGTTACCCGAAAGGGATTGACAACCCCTTTAATACGTCGGATTGCGAGTATTTGTTATTTGTGTGCAGGTGCCGTTCACGTAGTGTTGCTTGGTTCTCCTATTGGTTCGATAACATTGGTCTCAACACTGAGGGAAATACCTACCGTTGCTATGCTGCACCATCCCTTCCTCTTTGGGGAAATACTGACGTAGTTCTAGCAAGAATCAAAAGGAATTTCTGGCGCCGTTGCCGGGGAGCCATCAGCAACATCTACCAGGTTCCTAATCACAAATCTCATCTCCTCGTAATTTACATTATTTGCCATTTGCCTCTTATTTTCATCTCCCCCACTTCACAAATTATTTCCCATTTTATTCGCCCTCTTTTTCGTTCGCCGTTTTCTCGTCATATATGTTCTTGATTGCAATCTGTCTTGCCCATTATACTTGGTAGACTATTTTTGCGCATGATTGTTGCAATGATTGATATGAAAGAAGGGAACATTAAATTCCAATTTCCCTTGAGAAAGGGCATGGAACTCTTCCCTAGAAAAAATATCAAAATGCCTTATGAATCTATATTGAGGGCAACATATGGATCATCCAATAAGGATGACAAAACTTGAGATCTTTGAATTATGCCGAGCCCGAAGCGGGGGCACTGTGCGCCCGATCTTTCTTCTTCTGCCTCCGCTCCTTTGTTGTGCCTCTCCTCCTTCTTGCCTCTCTCCACAGCGACCGCTGGCGCGCGTGCCATGGGCAAGGACAAGACCGCGGCGATGGAGCATTCGAAGAAGGCGGCGACGGGGAAGGGGAGGCGGTCCGGCCGTAGCGGATCATCGTCAAGGTCTGGACTCCCTGCTGGTTGGATCCAGGGGGATTGGATCCTGTCCACCGTCGTGGCGGAGGATCTGGAGGAGCTGGAGGAGGAGGGGCTGATTGCCCAAGGCTAATGGCGGGTGCCGGAGGGCCAACTCGAGCCCCGTCCGCGGGAGGGCGAGTGCATCCTCCTTGCGACCCACGTCGACCGAGGTTTTCCATGCCCCCGCATCCTTTCTTTCGCACTTTCTTGATTTTCTTCGGCGCCCAGTTGCATTACTTCACGCCCAATTCCATCGCTTTCCTTTCTGCGTTCATTTGCATGTGTGAGAACTTCCTCGGTTGCCGGCCGCACTGGGGTTTGTTGAAGCACATCTTTACCTGCCGCTCGCAAACTGTCAAGAGGGCGAATCCGAGCGACGATAAGACGCACGTCCTCCAGGCGTGCGGCGGGCTCGGAATCCAACTTAGGAATAGGAGTGCCTTTCCCCCATGATCTTTCCGGAGTCAATTCGGGGCTGGCAGTCGACTTGGTTCTACTATAAGGACAGTCCGAATCCGGGTCAGTCGACTGGTCTTCCTTCTTTCTCTCTGGGTCGAGCCAGCCAGCCTCCTTCAATGATAGTGGGTAAGGCCGAGAGGGCCGAAGTGAAGATGTTGGTGGAGCGGGTCATCCAGTTGGTCCGCGAGGGTGTAACGGGGATGGATCTGTTTGAGGTGTATCTCATGTGGAGGATCCAGCCGCTCCAGGCTCGGGACCACCAGATGTGGTTGTACTCCAGCACCGACGACTCGTCGCGAGTCCACCCGGAGGCGGCCGACGTGATGTTCGTGGCGCAGTGCCTGAAGTGCATCACGGGGAACAAAAACAACCCCAGGGGGTCTGGGAGGGTCCTCCCATTCGACGCTGACCATCTACCTGACAAGGTTAGTCTTTTGCTCCCGAGTGATGTTTCTGCCGTTGGCTTGCAATTTGTATTGACGGATCCGACTAATATTTGGTCAACCTTCCCCCTTTGCAGATCTACACTGAGATGTACTCGCTGTCCAATGGGGACTTGGTCCAGGAGGGCGAGGAGGGCATGGGCCACGCCACCGAGTGGAAGTCGGAGGAGGAGACCGAGGAGGAGAGCGAGGATTACAGCAGCGAGGAGGAGGTCGAGTCACCTCCCTGTGATGAGCGTCGGTCCAAGGAGAAGCATGCCCCAGGGGCCGCGCGCCCTCGGACAGGTCCCTCAGGCTCTCGAACGCCTAAGCGCGCTCGCACGGCCACCCCTGACCCCTCTGAGAAGGTGCCCAAGCAGCCCAAGGTTACCACCACCAAGACCCAGAAGGCCCTGCCCAGGATTAAGGTGGATGTTCCCGTCGCCTCCACGTAAGTATCGCTCGGTTTTGTTTCTTTCTGTTTTTTTGGAGGTCGACCGTATCTTCTCTCGACTCATCTTCGAGGGATCCCTTCAGCGCCGCTGCTTCGACGACCTCAATGGACATTGACAAGGGCCGGGACGATGATGAGACCACAGATGCCGCGACATCCCGCGCAGGTGCGGGTTATAGATCGTGTCTCGTTTTTTCTTTCGTTGGTCATGGGTGACGGTCGACTGATCTTCGCTTATTGTTTGTCTTGAAGTGCCGCGCCACGTCATAGAGCTCTCGGATGACGATGATGATGTTGATGAGGAGCGCTTGGGAGAAGAACGACGACGCACAGGGAAGAAGGGCCGGAAGGCGCTTTCTGGCTCGGAGGCCCAGCAACAGGAAGATGCGGCCCGAGCCACGGTCTCCTTTGCCGACCCTGTGTCGATCGTACGCCTCTCTTCGTCAATTGGAGGGGCCGTCGGCCCGGTGCTTGCCCCAGCCATCGACCCAGCGCCTGCTCCAGTCGTCAACCCAGGGCCCTATAATGCACAGGATGGAGTTATACCTCCTACGTGTCGAGGCACGACTTAAAGGCATAAGTCCATCCTAGAATGATCTCAAGTTTGGTAATCTTTGCACAACTCATGTAAAAGAGGGGATTGTAAACATAAATAGTTGGCTTACACTCGCCACGTCACACAATTACATAACATGTCTCAATCATCATACATTAAGAATATCACAACCCTCTAAGGGCAAAACCAAATGTCAAGATACCAAACTTAAATAACATCCACAGGCGGATCGAATCCTAGTAGGAGTCTCCACTACTGATCATCCGGGTATCACACATAGTACCGACTACGCTCCTCGTCGTACTCCCAATCCAGCTCGGTGCCATCACCTGGATAGCTCACAGCTGGACCTACATCTGGTGTGGTGAAGTAACTGTGAGCCACAGAGGACTCAGCAATCCCGTTTCCGGGTAACAAGACTATTTAAGCCTTTGGGAGAGGAAAGGCTGAAGAAAAGAATAAGTGTCTGCAGCAGCAACTAGCAACTAGCTTACGTGAGTAAGAGCGAGAAGAGAAAGCCTCGGACGAGAAGTGATCACGAAGTGATCCTAGCTACAAGCTCAACAATCATAACCCCTCTGTGTTCAACTCCCGAATCCCTATTCGGAAATTGACAGTCACGGAACACACGCTGGTAGTGTATTAGAAACATTGTGTCAAGTTATCTACAACCGGATATTAACAAGCTCCCATCTGCCACATAACCGCAGGCACGGCTTTCGAAAGTTCAAACCCTGCAGGGGTGTTCCAACTTGACCCATTACAAGCACATGATCCGCGGAGTCGCAACTCCAAAGTGGGAAGACCCGAGTATCCTCGGAATCCCGTGCTCAAGATATACCGAACTAAGGTAAGGCTAATCCAGCAAATCCTCCCGGCGTGCCGACACCCTGATAGTAGCCGCGCGTATCTCGTCTCAGGCCACGACCGGATGAGACATCCTACGGGTTTTTACCAGACCTCGAGTTTCCTTGAGGTGGCCCCGCAGTCCGCTCATTTCGGACCAACACTCATGTGGAGCACTGGCCCGGGGTTGTTGATTAAGAAAAAGGGTTTATAACTCCCTATGCAAGTTTAGTTTGTTATTAGGCAAATAGTACCAATGTTGGGACTTGCTGGAAAAGACTTAGCACTTAGCGGTTTATCGAGGGGGTCCCATGCACCCCAACCGTGTTAGGAACGCATAATCAAGGAACATAACACCGGTTTATACGGTTCCTAACGGCATGAGTGTAACAAATCACCAAGCAAAAGGCTTAGCCTTCCACCCTTGCCAATATATAGATGATTTCATTTTAATCATTTATATAGTGTGATATAACCCAACCAAACTTCAACATGAAGCAAGCATCTTCGGTCTTCACCTGCAACTAACAATGCTATAAGAGGGGCTGAGCGAAGCGTACTTAGCCAAGCAACGGTTTGCATAGGTAGGTTGGTTAAACATGTCAATGGTTTACAAGTAGGAGGCTGACAAGAAGATCATGGCATCGAGGCAAAACTATAGATCGAGACTACTAGCAATAGGCAAAGATAGTAATGTTATCGGGGTTAGGTCATCTTGCATGAAGAGAAGTCGTTCGGATCGTAAGAAGGGTCCTCGTGCTCAACCTCGTTGGAAACCTCGTGCTCGTACTCGAACTCAGACTCTGCTTCCGGCTCTAAACAAAACAATCACACCAAGCACCAATCAACAAGATGCAATGCGCACTCGAAAAAGATGAATGCATGATGGATGCACTAAGGATGCACACGGAGCACGTAAAATATCTATCAAGCAAAACACCTCAAAACATGATAACAATCTCCTATTATTAATCTACACGGAAAAACAATCAAGTTTCATGTAAGATTTGCTGAAATCGGAGTTACGGGCTAAAAGTTATGCCCGAAACAAGAAATGAGCGAAAGCTAAAAATTACAGCATCATAGCAACTTCGGAGCACAAAATAATTAAGCTACTGCACTCAAATGTCATGGAAAAGGACATGAACACAAACTAGACATATACTACAGCAACTAAGTCCAAAGGTGCACCCCCAACGGAGCCACGGATCAATAGCAATGATCTTGGACATATTGAACTTGACAATTAAATTCTGGCAGCAGAATTTTATTGAAACTTTGGAGCAAAAGATAAACATGCTACAGCCACTTAAATAGGCATGTGAGGACATGAATGGAATTAAAACAATATATACTACAAGGAACAATCAAGATCCACTCCAAAACTAACATGCTTTGTCCTAGAACATCACACGAACATGGCATCGGAACGTTATAGATTTCATACTTAGTGAAAATCCACTAAGTCCTAAAACAGCAATTTCATCATAGCATCTAAAAGAGCATGTTTAAGTCACCTCGAAACTAAACATGGCAAGTGGTAAGCACCTCATCAAAGTACACATGAAGGTGATCCCGAAACACACAAGCATGCATCATTGAGGTAAACACAACGATAGCAACGAGCTCAACAAGATGGCATTTCATAACAAGTGAAACAACATCACAGCCACATGGCACTTTGCAACGATGATAAGCATGGCAAGAATAAGTCTAACATGTTACCTATCACATACAACATGTAGAGCATGGCAAGACGAACACGTGGACATGTCATTTGCATCATTTGGACAAACGAGCTAAAAGATATCACATGACAAAGATGGCATAAAAACATCACATAGCAGCAGTTTATATCACGATGCACTCTTGTAACAGCAAAACAAGCACCTAGATGATCTCTAACATGCATGACAATAACAGATAAAACGTAGTGCACGATCCCACGAACGTCTGGACATGCTATGTGCGTGAATCGGAGCAACACGCAAAAAGATGTAGCAGTTTGAATATAGCATCAGCACACAATTCACAGGGGACTTAGAGATATTTGAGGCAACCTTCTCAGATCTGAAAAAGGTCAACCGGGTCGCGGGCTGGTGGATCGAACCCGGGCAGAGGCGGATCTGGATCGGGGCGGCTCGTGGAGCGGAGCGGCGGTTAACGGGTCCGGGGCGCCGGCCCGATAGGCTGCAGACGGGGCGGTCGACGGGATCGGCCTAGCGGAGGGAGGCTGGCGTCGGGCGCCTCCTGGGGATCCAAGGCGCGGGCGGCGTGGCCCACGCGAGCGAGTGAGGAGGCCGGCGAAGCGGGCCACGGGAAGCAAAGCCCAGGGAGGAGGGATGGCACAGCGCGGCGCGGATCTGGCGCTGGACCGGGATGGGCCGGCCCGGCTGGAGGCACGGCGGTCGGGCCACGCTCGCGAAGGTGACGGAGGGAGGCGGCCCGAGGCTGCTAGGGTTTCGGCCCAGATCTGGGGGCTTCGAGCGCCCCGAGCGCTGGCCGCAGTTGACGCCCCTGGAGGCCGACGGGGAAAGACTCGGTGGCGGAGTGGCGCCGGCCGGCGAGGCGAGGCGGGGCGGCGCCGGCCCGGCTGCGCGGGGGCGTGGTGGTGGCGGCGGTGAGTTGGCGCGGGAGTGGTGGTGAGGGCCACGGGAGGCCGGACGGTGAGGAGGTGGTGGCGGCGGTGATCTCCGGCGGTGGTCCGGCGAGCTCCGCCGGAGTGGGAGGAGGAGCTGGAGGTTGAAGAAGATGGGGGCTAGGGTTGCTAGGGCAAAATTTGGGGGAGGTTGGACAAATATATAGGCACAAGTAGCTAGGGTTGCCCAAATGGAGTGCGGTTTTCGGCCACCGGATCAGATTTGGATGGCCTAGATGATAGAAGTGGCTAGGAGTGGTTGGTGGGCTGTTGGAGGGGGTGTTTTGGTCCTCAAAGTGGAGGCACTTTGAGCCCACACAAATAACTGTTGGGATAGCAAACGGGCTCCAAACGCGACGAGATTTGACAGGCGGGTTGCACACAACAAAACAACAACACACACAACAACCTCGCGGCACACCGGTAACGTTACACGCCCAAACGACAAAGTAGGCCTACGGGACGTCACGGACACGTGAGGGAGCTCCGGAACGCGAAACGGACAACGGGAAGGAACGCGTGGAACCGGATGCAACCGACAACACAAATGCAATGCGATGCACATGTCTACATGATATGAATGAATGCCACACACTCACACAACAAAACGACGACAACCCGAAAGACAAAGAACCCGGAATGGAAATAGATGAAGCCAGAGATATATTATATACCCAAAAGGGAAAGTATTACATCCGGGGCATTACAAACTCTCCTCTACTACAAAAAGATCTCGTCCCGAGATCTAGGACTGAAAAAAGGAAGGATACTCGGAACGAAGATGATCTTCTCGTTCCCAGGTAGCTTCTTGGTCGGTGTGATGTGACCACTTGACTTTCAGAAATTTGATGGACTTGTTGCGGGTCTTGCGTTCGGTTTCTTCGAGAATGGCAACTGGGTGCTCTCGGTAGGACAGGTCTTGTTGAAGATCAATCTCTTCAAACGGAATCATGCGCTCAGGTGCCTTGAAGCATTTGCGAAGTTGAGACACATGGAAGACATCATGAACATTTGCGAAGTTGGGAGGGAGCTCAAGGTTATAGGCTAGATCGCCTCTTTTGCCAAGAATCTTGAAAGGCCCGACGTATCTAGGAGCAAGTTTTCCTTTGATACCGAATCTTTGGGTGCCTTTCATCGGAGAAACTCGGAGATAGACATGATCATCGATGTTGAATGCCAAATCACGATGCTTGCCGTCATAGTAGCTCTTCTGACGCGACTGAGCGGCCTTGAGATTCTCACGTATGACTTTGCACATTTCTTCGGCTTCTGAGATCAAGTCATTGCCAAGAAGTTGGCGTTCGCCTGTTTCAGACCAGTTGAGAGGGGTACGGCACTTTCTGCCATAGAGAATTTCAAACGGTGCTTTGCCTGCACTTGCTTGAAAGCTGTTGTTGTAAGAGAACTCGGCAAATGGAAGGCAGTCTTCCCATTTCATGCCAAAGGAGATGACACAGGCTCTGAGCATGTCTTCTAGAATCTGATTCACGCGCTCGACTTGACCACTAGTCTGAGGGTGAAAAGCAGTGCTGAACCTAATCTTAGTGCCCATGGCGGACTGAAAGGAGTCCCAGAACCTTGAAGTGAACAAACTTCCACGGTCTGAGGATATAACTTGAGGAATGCCATGTAGGGACACAATTCTGGAAGTGTACAGCTCTGCAAGTTGAGCTGCATTGATTGATTCTTTGACTTGAAGAAAGTGAGCGACTTTGGTAAGCTTGTCAATCACCACAAAGATAGCATCATTTCCTCGCTTGGATTTAGGAAAGCCAGTGATGAAGTCCATTTCAATGTGGTCGAACTTCCACTCGGGAATAGGAAGAGGTTGGAGAAGACCGGCTGGACGTTGATGTTCTGCTTTTACTCTTCTGCATACATCACATTCATTCACGAATTGGGCAATCTCCCTTTTCATGCGTGTCCACCAGTAAGACTGCTTGAGGTCTTGATACATCTTGGAACTGCCAGGATGAATGGAAAGGAGAGAATCATGAGCTTCTTCCATTATGAGCTTCATGAGATCACCTTTGGGAACAACGAGTCTGTCATCGAAGAACAAGGTATCTCTCTCATCAACACGGAAGCACTTGTATTTTGGAGTGCCCTTTGCAATCCCATGTTTCACTTTCTTCACCATGGTATCACTGAGTTGGGCCTCACGGACTTGATCTTCCAAGGTAGGAGCAATTTGGAGATTTGCAAGAAAACCCTACGGAACAACTTGGAGGTTGAGTTTCCTGAAAGCTTCACAAAGCTCAGGCTGGTACGGCTTGATAAGAAGGCTGTTGCAATATGCCTTTCTGCTCAAAGCATCTGCAATCACATTCGCCTTGCCAGGAGTGTATTCGATGCTGGGATTATACTCTTGGATCATTTCGACCCAACGAGTCTGGCGGAGGTTCAGATGCGGCTGTGTGAAGATGTACTTCAAGCTCTTGTGATCAGTGAAGATGTCGACCTTTCTGCCCAACAACAGATGTCTCCACGTAATCAGAGCATGTACCATAGCTGCTAGCTCGAGATCATGTGTGGGATAGTTCTTCTCACTTGGCTTTAGCTGACGAGAAGTGTATGCCACAATTCTCTTATCTTGCATAAGCACACCACCAAGACCTTGAAGAGAAGCATCACAGAATACTTCATAGGGCTTGGATTCATCCGGAGGAGTCAGAACTGGAGCAGAGACAAGCTTCTCTTTGAGGGTTTTGAATGCCACTTCACACTCTGGAGACCAAAAGTATTTGACATTCTTCTGAAGCAAGTTGGAAAGAGGCTTGGCAATCTTGGAGAAGTTCTCAACAAACCTTCTGCAATAGCTGGCAAGACCCAGAAAACTGCGGAGCTGCTGGACGTTCTAAGGACCTTCCTAGTTGACAATTGCTTCAACTTTCTTGGGATTAACCGCAATACCGTCAGCTGAGATGATGTGGCCCAGGTACAAAACCTTATCGAGCCAAAACTCGCACTTTGAGAACTTGGCATAGAATTTATGCTCTCGGAGTCGATCAAGAACCAGACGTAAGTGCTTTTCATGATCTTCTTCATTCTTGGAAAACACCAGAATATCATCCAGATACACAAGCACAAACTCGCCAGTATAGGGGTTGAAGATGTAATGCATCATCCTCGAAAAGGTAGGAGGAGCATTGGCGAGACCGAAGGACATGACGGTATACTCGTATGAACCGTAGCTCGTTCTGAAGGCCGTCTTGGGAATGTCTTCTTCGCGAATGCGAATTTGATGATAGCCCATTCGGAGGTCAAGCTTAGAGAACACTTTAGCTCCTTTGAGCTGCTCAAAGAGTTCATTGATGTTGGGGAGCGGATACTTGTTCTTAATCGTCTTCTTGTTCAATGGCCGGTAGTCAACACAGAGACGCTCCGTGCCATCTTTCTTCTTGACAAATAAGACACCACAACCCCAAGTGGAGGTACTAGGTCTGATGAGACCCATACTCTCCTGCTTATCAAGCTGCTTCTTCAATTCCTTCAATTCATTCGGAGAGAGCATGTACGGACGCCGGCATGCTGGCTCAGTACCCGGCTCGAGTTCAATGACAAATTCCACCTGACGGTGTGGAGGCATGCCTGGAAGTTCTTCAGGAAAGACGTCTTGATATTCGTTCACCACCGGAATTTGAGATATTGCATTAATTTCGCCCTTATCATTGAGAGAGAAAAGTCTGATAGTGTTATCCCTGGAGGCGAAGATAATCACATCTTCATCAGAATGAGTCATCTTGACTTCCTTCTGAGCACAATCAATGTGAGCATCGTGCTGAGAAAGCCAATCCATTCCGAGGATGAGGTCGATGTCAGAATTGCCGAGAATCACCGGAGAAGCCAAAAATCGATAATCACCCATGCGAATAGAAACATCCGGAGCATATAATCTAGAAGTCATGCATCTTCCCGGAGAAATCACTTGAAACTCCTTTGGCAAGGCCATGGTGCCCACATTATACTTGGATGCAAATGGGAATGACATGAAAGAATGTGAAGCACCCGAATCAAATAACACTTTAGCAGGAAAAGAGTTTACTGGAAGGTTACCCAAAATGACATCAGAAGAATTCTCCGCTTGTGCTGCATTCATCAGATTGACCCATGCTGCCTTTGGATCATGCCTGACAATAGCTGAACTCACAGGTGGAGGAGGAGGAAGACGCTTCGGATTTGGACATCTGTTGGCATAGTGACCTTTCTGAGTGCATTTGTTGCAAGTCACTTCTAAGAGAGGACGGAAATGAGAGCCACTGGACTTGGAGCCTTGAGACTGAAACTGCTTCTTCGACTGGTTGCTCGGGTTGGGTGGGTGGGAGAAACCACGACCACTAGAGTTCTTGTTGTTGGAGTTGTTGTATGGAGCTCGAATCACTGGAGGAGGAGAAAGCCAGAATTTTTGATGCTTTGAGACCAACTGAGACGATGAGGAAGAGTGAACGGCATCTCGAATTCTCTTCTTAGAAGCCTCCATCTTAAGCTGAGCTGCTTCTTGTTTCAAAGCCATGTTATAGAACTTGTCGAATTCATCGGGCTCGAACAAAGTGAGAGCAAGCTGAAGTTCATCTTTGAGACCTCCACGGAACTGATAGATTTTACTCTTGGCATCAGGAATGTCTTGCTTAGCATAGCGAGCGAGGTTTTGGAACTTGACATTATACTGATAGACTATCATGGAGCCCTGCTTCAGGTTGCGGAATTGCTCACGCATACCCTCGATGACACTTGTAGGAATGTGGTGAGAGCGAAAGTCCTTGCAGAAATTCTCCCAAGAGATCACTTGACCCGGCCTGGAGTCTTTGTACTACTGCCACCAGTCAGCTGCTTGATCTTTCAGTTGGAAGGCTGTAAACTTCACATAATCATCTTCTCTTACGTTACTGCACTCAAAATGCTTCTTTATATCGGTTAACCAATCTTCAGCATCAAGAGGGTCGACACAGTAACTGAAAGCTTTAGGATTGTTGGCCAAGAACTGGTTAAGAGTAGCATGGTGCTGCTGGTTGAAGAAGTTGCCTTGATTCCCTGGAATACCCTGATTAGCTTGATTAGCTTGCATCTGCTGCATCATCTGCATCATCAACTGGGTGTTCTGAGCTGTAGTCTGCATAATTGCTCTCCAAGCCTCAGGCGGAGGAGGAGGGGAAGGAGGACGTTCTGGGACCTCTTCCACCTCTGGGTTAGCGTTGGGAACTTTTTTCGGAGCCATCCTGTAAGAGATGACCACGAATCAGCAATTGATTGACAAAAGGAATAAGCTGAATCAATGGCATGAATTGCATCAAGTCTTCACAATAATCATTCGAACAATAAGAACGAATGAAATCATTCGAACAAGAGGAACGAATGAAATTCTCAGTTAAATGATAACATCAATCTTCACGAGAAGCCACATAGGGGACAAAAGGATAAAATAAGAAAACAACAAGGTACAGACGGGAACAAACACAAGAGAGGAGTTTCGCTCTAACATCTTTGTGCTGAAAGCATATGAACGCGTTACGAAAAGGTTTTGCAATCCCCGGATCAGCATAGCCAAGGATCCTTTAAGATGCAACTCCTGATAGTAACATCGGTCATATAACCCCTTCACTCAATGTAGAACCCCGAACACACTAACCTGCATTCGTTGGAAGAATGCCTACGATCTACTGGATAAACCCACCTATAGATTTCCGAAAGATTCCAGTTATGCAATCAGGTGTTGGGGATACACGGGAAGCACCGCGCAATCAACTCTAAACCTACATCCAGGTGTATCCATCCTTCAACACATAACCAGTCTTTCTCGGAAACTGTGTACCTCGGACCTTCGAAAAGCATCCACTATAACAAGCTATGGCAATACTCCCGAACTACCTCCCCAGTACTGGGTGATGTCGGGGTTATCTTGCCACTGGCCGTATAGGAGAGATTTTCGATGTCGGCCGTCTTAAGTATTTAGTACTGTCGCGATATGCTTGTGACAACAATACCCCGAAGCTCAACTCCTCGGTAACAGGAGGCATCGAGAACAATATCCTTGTCACAAGAACATCGAAACAATCACAGAATAATCGCGGGATTCCTAAAAAAAATTGGTGCAATTTTTGAAGATAGGAGAGACAAGAGTAGTCGTCAGGAGTCCTCACCAGAGAGAAAGGGGATGAGAAGCAAAGAAATCCTACTCTCCGATATAATATAGGACTCAAAAAGTTTTCAGTGTGTGACTAGACTCGACCGTCAACGATTAAATCAAACAGTGGGGGCTCCTAGGTCGGAGAAGGCTCTGAATACCAACTTGTAATACCCAGGATGGAGTTATACCTCCTACGTGTCGAGGCACGACTTAAAGGCATAAGTCCATCCTAGAATGATCTCAAGTTTGGTAATCTTTGCACAACTCATGTAAAAGAGGGGATTGTAAACATAAATAGTTGGCTTACACTCGCCACGTCACACAATTACATAACATGTCTCAATCATCATACATTAAGAATATCACAACCCTCTAAGGGCAAAACCAAATGTCAAGATACCAAACTTAAATAACATCCACAGGCGGATCGAATCCTAGTAGGAGTCTCCACTACTGATCATCCGGGTATCGCACATAGTACCGACTACGCTCATCGTCGTACTCCCAATCCAGCTCGGTGCCTTCACCTGGATAGCTCACAGCTGGACTTGCATTTGGTGTGGTGAAGTAACTGTGAGCCACAGAGGACTCAGCAATCCCGTTTCCGGGTAACAAGACTATTTAAGCCTTTGGGAGAGGAAAGGCTGAAGAAAAGAATAAGTGTCTGCAGCAGCAACTAGCAACTAGCTTACGTGAGTGAGAGCGAGAAGAGAAAGCCTCGGACGAGAAGTGATCACGAAGTGATCCTAGCTACAAGCTCAACAATCATAACCCCTCCGTGTTCAACTCCCGAATCCCTATTCGGAAATTGATAGTCACAGAACACACGCTGGTAGTGTATTAGAAACATTGTGTCAAGTTATCTACAACCGGATATTAACAAGCTCCCATCTGCCACATAACCGCGGGCACGGCTTTCGAAAGTTCAAACCCTGCAGGGGTGTTCCAACTTGACCCATTACAAGCCCACGATCCGCGGAGTCGCAACTCCAAAGTGGGAAGACCCGAGTATCCTCGGAATCCCGTGCTCAAGATATACTGAACTAAGGTAAGGCTAATCCAGCAAATCCTCCCGGCGTGCCGACACCCTGATAGTAGCCGCGCGTATCTCGTCCCAGGCCACGACCGGATGAGACATCCTACGGGTTTTTACCAGACCTCGAGTTTCCTTGAGGTGGCCCCGCAGTCCACTCATTTCAGACCAACACTCATGTGGAGCACTGGCCCGGGGTTGTTGATTAAGAAAAAGGGTTTATAACTCCCTATGCAAGTTTAGTTTGTTATTAGGCAAATAGTACCAATGTTGGGACTTGCTGGAAAAGACTTAGCACTTAGCGGTTTATCGAGGGGGTCCCATACACCCCAACCGTGTTAGGAACGCATAATCAAGGAACATAACACCGGTTTATACGGTTCCTAACGGCATGAGTGGAACAAATCACCAAGCAAAAGGCTTAGCCTTCCACCCTTGCCAATATATAGATGATTTCATTTTAAGCATTTATATGGTGTGATATAACCCAACCAAACTTCAACATGAAGCAAGCATCTTCGGTCTTCACCTGCAACTAACAATGCTATAAGAGGGGCTGAGCGAAGCGTACTTAGCCAAGCAACGGTTTGCATAGGTAGGTTGGTTAAACATGGCAATGGTTTACAAGTAGGAGGCTGACAAGATGATCATGGGCATCGAGGCAAAACTATAGATCGAGACTACTAGCAATAGGCAAAGATAGTAATGTTATCGGGGTTCGGTCATCTTGCCTGAAGAGAAGTCGTTCGGATCGTAAGAAGGGTCCTCGTGCTCAACCTCGTTGGAAACCTCGTGCTCGTACTTGAACTCAGACTCTGCTTCCGGCTCTAAACAAAACAATCACACCAAGCACCAATCAACAAGATGCAATGCGCACTCGAAAAAGATGAATGCATGATGGATGCACTAAGGATGCACACGGAGCACGTAAAATATCTATCAAGCAAAACACCTCAAAACATGATAAAAATCTGCTATTATTAATCTACACGGAAAAACAATCAAGTTTCATGTAAGATTTGCTGAAATCGGAGGTACGGGCTAAAAGTTATGCCCGAAACAAGAAATGAGCGAAAGCTGAAAATTACAGCATCATAGCAACTTCGGAGCACAAAATAATTAAGCTACAGCACTCAAATGTCATGGCAAAGGACATGAACACAAACTAGACATATACTACAGCAACTAAGTCCAAAGGTGCACCCCCAACGGAGCCACGGATCAATAGCAATGATCTTGGACATATTGAACTTGACAATAAAATTCTGGCAGCAGAATTTTATTGAAACTTTGGAGCAAAAGATAAACATGCTACAGCCACTTAAATAGGCATGTGAGGACATGAATGGAAAGACAACATTATATACTACAAGGAACAATCAAGATCCACTCCAAAACTAACATGCTTTTTCCTAGAACATCACACGAACATGGCATCAGAACGTTACAGATTTCATACTTGGTGAAAATCCACTAAGTCCTAAAACAGCAATTTCATCATAGCATCTAAAATAGCATGTTTAAGTCACCTCGAAACTAAACATGGAAAGTGGTAAGCACCTCATCAAAGTACACATGAAGGTGATCCCGAAACACACAAGCATGCATCATTGAGGTAAACACAACGATAGCAACGAGCTCAACAAGATGGCATTTCATAACAAGTGAAACAACATCACGGCCACATGGCACTTTGCAACGATGATAAGCATGGCAAGAATAAGTCTAACATGCTACCTATCACATACAACATGTAGAGCATGGCAAGACGAACACGTGGACATGTCATTTGCATCATTTGGACAAACGAGCTAAAAGATATCACATGATAAAGATGGCATAAAAACATCACATAGCAGCAGTTTATATCACGATGCACTCTTGTAACAGCAAAACAAGCACCTAGATGATCTCTAACATGCATGACAATAACAGATAAAACGTAGTGCACGATCCCACGAACGTCTGGACATGCTATGTGCGTGAATCGGAGCAACACGCAAAAAGATGTAGCAGTTTGAATATAGCATCAGCACACAATTCACAGGGGACTTAGAGATATTTGAGGCAACCTTCTCAGATCTGAAAAAGGTCAACCGGGTCGCGGGCTGGTGGATCGGGCCCGGGCAGAGGCGGATCTGGATCGGGGCGGCTCGTGGAGCGGAGCGGCGGTTAACGGGTCCGGGGCGCCGGCCCGATAGGCTGTAGACGGGGCGGTCGACGGGATCGGCCCAGCGGAGGGAGGCTGGCGTCGGGCGCCTCCTGGCGATCCAAGGCGCGGGCGGCGCGGCCCACGCGAGCGAGTGAGGAGGCCGGCGAAGCGGGCCACGGGAAGCAAAGCCCAGGGAGGAGGGATGGCACAGCGCGGCGCGGATCTGGTGCTGGACCGGGATGGGCCGGCTCGGCTGGAGGCGCGGCGGTCGGGCCACGCTCGCGAAGGTGACGGAGGGAGGCAGCCCGAGGCTGCTAGGGTTTCGTCCCAGATCTGGGGGCTTCGAGCGCCCCAAGCGCTGGCGGCGGTTGACGCCCCTGGAGGTCGACGGGGAAAGACTCGGTGGCGGAGTGGCGCCGGCCGGCGAGGCGAGGCGGGGCAGCGCCGGCCCGGCTGCGCAGGGGCGTGGTGGTGGCGGCGGTGAGGTGGCGCGGGAGTGGTGGTGAGGGCCACGGGAGGCCGGACGGTGAGGAGGTGGTGGCGGCGGTGATCTCCGGCGGTGGTCCGGCGAGCTCCGGCGAGCTCCTCCGGCGAGCTCCGCCGGAGTGGGAGGAGGAGCTGGAGGTTGAAGAAGATGGGGGCTAGGGTTGCTAGGGCAAAATTTGGGGGAGGTTGGACAAATACATAGGCACAAGTAGCTAGGGTTGCCCAAATGGAGTGCGGTTTTCGGCCACCGGATCAGATTTGGATGGCCTAGATGATAGAAGTGGCTAGGAGTGGTTGGTGGGCTGTTGGAGGGGGTGTTTTGGGCCTCAAAGTGGAGGGACTTTGAGCCCACACAAATAACTGTTGGGATAGCAAACGGGCTCCAAACGCGACGAGATTTGACAGGCGGGTTGCACACAACAAAACAACAACACACACAACAACCTCGCGGCACACCGGTAACGTTACACGCCCAAACAACAGAGTAGGCCTACGGGACGTCACGGACACGTGAGGGAGCTCCGGAACGCGAAACGGACAACGGGAAGGAACGCGTGGAACCGGATGCAACCGACAACACAAATGCAATGCGATGCACATGTCTACATGATATGAATGAATGCCACACACTAACACAACAAAACGACGACAACCCGAAAGACAAAGAACCCGGAATGGAAATAGATGAAGCCGGAGATATATTATATACCCAAAAGGGAAAGTATTACATCCGGGGCATTACAGGCCCGCTCCTGCCGTCGACCCAACGCATGCCCCTTCGTCCGTTCTCTTCTCCTCCTACCGCCTCCCGGAGGATCCTGTGGGAGCGGCTCAAGAAGCCGTTCGCCAGGCGGGGCTGATGATGGAGAGGACGAAGGCGGTGTATGAGGCCAGCATGGCCGCTTATGACGCTAGTTCTTCTCTTCGGGCCAACGTGCAGGTTCGTTTTTCCACTGGAATAGTCTTTGGCTTCGAGAGAATTTGCTGCTTTGTTCGTAAGATGATGTCACACCCACTGGGTGAGTTCTTGATGTGTTTCCTTTCGATTTCCCTTGAGCTCGAGCCAGAATGGTCTTGGCCGAGTGAAACCAGTGGGGGCACGCTCAGTGCACCCACTGGGTGTAGTCCCCGAGACCGTGGTCAACTGCTGGCGGTCGGCCATGGTCTGACGATAGAACTTTTCTTCCTTGCTATTTTTTTTGAGCTCGGGCCGGAATGATCTTGGCCGAGTGAAACCAGTGGGGGCACGCTCAGTGCACCCACTGGGTGTGGTCCCCGAAACTGCGGTTGAGTGTTTTGACTCGACTGTAGTCTTAGAATCTTGTTTTGTTGTGTTGATTCAGAAATCTTGCGAGTTTGGGGCCAAATTTACAGACCTTGAGAAGAAGCAAATCCAGCTCAATCTCGACTTGCAGTTGGCTCGGGACAATCTGAAGAAGACGCAGGATGATGCGGCTGGTAACTGACGCCGACCTTTTGTCGACTGACTTTTGATAAATATGCCTTGTGTTCCCTCATGTTCATCTGTCCAGTGGTGTCTTTGGTAGGTCAACTGAAAGCGGCCTTGGAGCAGAAACATCTGGATGTGGCGGCGGAGCAGTAGGCGGCTCAAGAGAAGGCGGAACTGGCGGTGCAGAAGCTGGCTTCTGTAGGCGCGCTCGAGGTGGAGATCGACAGACTGAGAGGCTCACTCGACGCAGCTAATCAAGAGGTGACTCGGCTGAAGAACTCCAAGACTGTCTTGAACGAGAAGTACGAGGCCCTTTTCCGGAAGAGGGTTGATCTTGAGGCCTATCTGGGCGACCTCACTAAGAAATGGTACTTTGTGCTCGAAGGTATGTCCCTTTCGGCTCGTATTAGGCTGGATCGGTCGACCCATATCTTGCTTGCTGACTCGACTTTCTATTTTCGGTGCAGAGTTCTATCGTAACTTTGAAGAAGAGACTGGGCGGGTCGAGCCTGGCTTGGACCCAGCCAATTCCATCGTGAAGGATGAGGTTGCCATGAACATCTTGAGGCTGTAGTCCCGCCTTACTGCGGCCACGGATTATCTGGGACGGCTGAAAGCGGTGATGGCCCGAATCGACACCGCGCTCTGAAGGGGGGTCGTGCAGGAGAACGACCTTGAGTCCCTGATGACTCGACTCAATGAGATCCCCAACCGAGTGCAGGAGTGGAAGAAGTCATCCGCCCGGAGTGGAGCCGACGTGGCGTTGTCTTTAGTCCGCGTGCACTGCAAGGAGGTGAAGCAGAGAAGGCTTGCGGCGCTCAAGGTCGCCAATACGAAGGAGCTCCAATTCCAGTCGTTCATGGAGACTTTCCTGGAAGCCGCCACCCGCATCGCCGACGGGATCGACCTGGACGAGTTTGTCGCACCCGCGAGCCCGCCTCCTCCTGAGGAATGACTTTGATACTTTAATCCCATTTGCCTCGGAATGCCGAGTGGTCTTGTAAACATTAAGCTCTGGTGGGCCTGTGGCCAGGTACTCTTGCCCGAATATTGCGGGACTTTTATCTGGATTTGACCTTTTGGTTTGCGACTCTTCTTTGCTTTCTAGAATCTTTGAGTCGACGTTCACAGCTAAGCCCCCCGAGTGAGAGGGTTGCTCTTCACTCGGAGTAAGCGTTCGAAACTTAGGCGAGTCACGGGGTCGCAGCTAAGCCCACGAGTGAGAGGGTTGCTCTTCACTCAGAGTGGATGTTTGTAACTTAGGCGATTCCAAGCTACGTTGTATTTGTGGCGGAGCTCGGAAGACAGAGCCACATTATACTTGTGACGCAGCTCGGAGGACCGCGGCTAAGCCCCCGAGTGAGAGGGTTGCTCTTCACTCGGTGTAAGCATTTGAAACTTAGGCGAGTCACGGGGTCGCAGCTAAGCCCCCGAGTCAGAGGGTTGCTCTTCACTTGGAATGCATGTTTGTAACTTAGGCGATTCCAAGCTACGTTGTATTTGTGGCGGAGCTCGGAAGACAGAGCCACATTATACTTGTGACGCAGCTCGGAGGACCGCGGTTAAGCCACCGAGTGAGAGGGTTGCTCTTCACTCGGAGTAAGCGTTTGAAATTTAGGCGAGTCACGGGGTCGCAGCTAAGCCCCCGAGTGAGAGGGTTGCTCTTCACTCGGAGTGGATGTTTGTA
>LR738714.1:408099524-408154050 GCA_902687465.1 Secale cereale
GAAGACAGAGCCACATTATACTTGTGACGCAGCTCGGAGGACCGCGGCTAAGCCCCCGAGTGAGAGGGTTGCTCTTCACTCGGAGTAAGCGTTTGAAACTTAGGTGAGTCATGGGGTCGCAGCTAAGCCCCCGAGTGAGAGAGTTGCTCTTCACTCGGAGTGGATGTTTGTAACTTAGGCGATTCCCAGCTATGTTGTATTTGTGGCGGAGCTCGGAAGACAGAACCACATTATACTTGTGACGCAGCTCGGAGGACCGCGGCTAAGCCCCCGAGTGAGAGGGTTGCTCTTCACTCGGAGAAAGACGTTTGATACTTTGGCGATTCCAAGCTACGTTGTATTTGTGGCGGAGCTCGGAAGATAGAGCCAGATTATACTTATGACGTAGCTCGGAGGACCGCAGCTAAGCACCCACTGGGGGATTTTGAAGACCAAAGTTTTAGGGAACTCAATCATTAGAGGTCCATTGCTAACTTGTCTTTGAAACAAATTGGGAAATCTTTATTACAACTCGACCGTCGAGGGTCTCAACTGTAGAAGCGGCGGAGCCGGTCCGCGTTCCACGAACGAGGTTCGTCTTTCTTCTTGAGACATTGTAGAGGTGGTATGCTCTGTTGTGTAGTACCTTGGTGATGATGAATGGACCTTCCCAGGCCGGGGCGAGCTTGTGTGGACGTTTTTGATGCATTCGAAGGACCAGGTCTACTTCCTGGAATGCTCGGCTTCGGCCGTTGCGAGCGTGGAATCGACGCATGTCCTGTTGATAGATGGTCGACCGGATCAAGGCCATCTCTCTTTCCTCTTCCAAAAGGTCGACTGCATCTTGACGAGCCTGTTCTGCCTCGGCTTCGGAGAAGAGTTCCACTCTGGGGGCGTTGTGCAATAAGTCACTCGGCAACACAGCTTCAGCTCCATAGACCATGAAGAAAGGGGTGCGGTTGGTCGACCGGTTCGGAGTTGTTCTCAGACCCCATAAGACAGACGGTAGTTCTGTTACCCAAGCCCCAGCGGCATGCTTAAGGTCACGCATGAGCCGTGGCTTTAGGCCTTGGAGAATCAAACCGTTTGCTCTTTCTGCCTGCCCATTCGACTGCGGATGCGCCACGGAGGCGTAGTCGACTCGTGTTCCTTGGGAAGCACAAAAAGCTCTGAATTCATCCGAGTCAAAGTTGGAGCCGTTGTCTGTGATGATGCTGTGGGGAACTCCATATCTGAATATCAATTCCCAGATGAAGCTGATGGCGGTGCTTGACTCGAGGTTCTTGATGGGCTTGGCCTCAATCCATTTGGTGAACTTGTCGACTGCCACGAGCAGGTTGGTGAATCCGCTTCTACCTGTCCTGAAAGGGCCGACCATGTCCAAGCCCCAAACAGCAAAGGGCCAAACTAGCAGAATGGTCTTCAAGGCGGACGCCGGCTTGTGGGACATGTTGGAGTAGAACTGGCAACCTGCGCATTTGTCCACAATATCATTGGCCATCTCGTTGGCGCGGGGCCAGTAGAACCCGGCTCGATATGCTTTGGCCACTATAGTCCGAGAGGAGGCGTGGTGGCCGCAAGTTCCCGAGTGGATTTCATCTAAGATCAGTCGACCTTCCTCTGGAGTGATGCAGCGCTGAGCGACTCCAGTGACAGTTTCTCTGTAGAGTTGACCCTGGATGACAGTGAACGCCTTGGATCGGCGGACGATCTGGCGTGCTTCCTCCTCATCTTCTGGGAGTTCTTGCCTGAGGAGATATGATATATATGGCACAGTCCAATCTGGCGTAATCACTAGGACCTCCATGATCAAGTCGAACACAGCAGGTACTTCGACTTCAGTCGGATCTGACGCGCTGACTGGCTGCGGGGGCTCTTCCGTGAAGGGGTCTTCTTTGACAGAAGGAGTGTGCAGATGCTCTAGGAACACATTCTTGGGTATAGGCTTCCGAGTCGACCCAATTTTCGCGAGGTCATCGGCTAGCTGATTCTTGGCTATGGGCACATGATGGAGCTCTAAGCCTTCAAACTTCTTTTCAAGCTTCCTCACTGCACTGCAATAACTGGTCATTGCCGGGCTCCTAACATCCCATTCTTTCATCACTTGGTTCACCACTAGGTCAGAGTCGTCGTAGACCATCAAGCGACGGACGCCGAGTGAGATGGCCATACGCAACCCGTACAAAAGCGCTTCGTATTCGGCTTTGTTGTTCGATGAGTCAAAGTGGATCTGATGGACGTAGCTGAGCTTATCGCCCCTGGGAGAAACCAGGACCACGCCTGCGCCGGATCCGTTCAGCATATTGGATCCATCGAAGAACATAGTCCAATGGTCCGACTGAACTTGAGTCGGCAGCTTTTGTTCTATCCACTCGGCCACAAAATCTGCTATAGCCTGAGACTTGATGGCTTTCTTCGCTTCAAACTTGTTATCTAACGGAAGAAGTTCAATTGCCCATTCTGCCACTCGACCGGTTGCGTCTCGGTTGTTCAGGATCTCTAACAGTGGAGCGTCGTTGACGACTGAGATTGTATGGTCCGAAAAGTAATGGGCAACCTTTTTTGCAGTCAAGTAAATCCCGTACACAAGCTTTTGGTAATGTGGATACCTTTGCTTGGAGGGAGTCAAAACTTCGGATATATAATAGACTGGGCATTGGACCTTGTATGCCTTGCCCTCTTCTTCCCGCTCGACCGTGAGTATAGTACTGACAACTTGTCCGGTGGTAGCAATGTACAGCAGAAGAGGCTCTCCGCTGACTGGGGCAGCAAGCACCGGCTGGGTGGACAGCAGGGCTTTGAGCTCTTCAAACGCTGCTTCGGCTTCGGGATTCCACTCGAACTTGTCGGATTTGTTCATGAGTCGGTAGAGGGGCGGTGCCTTCTCACCAAGACGAGAAATGAATCGACTCAATGCGGCCAAGCAACGAGTAAGCTTCTGGACATCGTGTATACGCTCGGGGCGTTTCATTCGGAGGATGGTGCCAACCTTCTCTGGGTTAGCGTCGATTCCCCGTTCGGAAAGAAGAAAACCGAGTAACTTGCCGTCGGGAACTCCGAATGTACACTTTGATGGATTGAGCTTGATATCATAGCTTCTTAGGTTTGCGAATGTCTCGGCGAGGTCAGTCAGTAGGTCGGAACCTTTCCGTGACTTGACCACAATGTCGTCCATGTATGCCTCGACGTTCCGACTGATTTGCTTTATCAAGCACTTCTGGATCATGCGCATGAAGGTAGCACCGGCATTTTTGACGCTGAAAGGCATGGTGACATAACAGAAACACCCGAAGGGGGTGGTGAAAGCGGTCTTGATTTCGTCGGGCCCGAACAGATGGATCTGATGGTACCCGGAATACGCGTCCAGAAAGGACAAACGTTCACATCCCGCAGTCGAGTCGACTATCTGATCGATGCGGGGAAGAGGAAATGATCCTTCGGGCAGGCCCGATTGATGTGCTTGAAATCGATGCACATGCGGAGAGACTTGTCCTTCTTGGGGACCATGACGACATTGGCGAGCCACTCGGAGTGGTAGATCTCGCGGATAAACTCAGCTGCCAGGAGCAGAGCCACTTCCTCGCCGATTGCCTTTCGCTTCTCCGCAGCGGATCGACGGAGATGTTCCTTCACAGGTTTTACCTTCGGGTCGACTCGCAAATGGTGCTCAGCCAGTCCCCTGGGTACACCCGGCATGTCTGATGGTTTCCATGCGAAGATGTCCTAGTTCTCACGGACG
This sequence comes from Secale cereale, assembly GCA_902687465.1. Taxonomy (NCBI): domain Eukaryota; kingdom Viridiplantae; phylum Streptophyta; class Magnoliopsida; order Poales; family Poaceae; genus Secale; species Secale cereale. The sequence goes on from LR738714.1 coordinate 408,103,243, forward strand.
AACTAGACGAGCACTTCTTCCTATTTGCCGTCGAGTATAGTGGAGATGTGGGTCGGTCCTGTGTTGGGGTCGGTGGGGTGGATGTGCACGGGTTTTGTGTCCCCGGCCGACTAGAAGGCTGTCTCGGAAGCCGGTTTCTTCGCCCTCAGCAGATCACTCGGATCCACGCTCTTTTGTTACTCCTCCATCTCTACTGCTGCCATTTGCTCGTCGGCGATCTTCGAGCCTTTCTGGAAGCACTCTTCCGCTTTCTGACGGTTCCCAGTGACGGTTATAACGCCGTTGGGTCCCGGCATCTTCAGCTTGAGGTAAACGTAACATGGTCGAGCCATGAACCTGGCGTAGGCGGGCCTACCTAGGATGGCGTGATAAGCGTTGTTGAAGTCCACCACTTCGAACGTCAGCTTCTCTTTGCGATAATTCTTCGACTCACCAAGGACCACGTCGAGTGTGCTCTGGCCAAGCGAGTCGGCTTTCTTCCCGGGGATTACCCCGTGGAACCTCATGTTACTTTCTCTCAGCTTGGACATCGGAATGCCCATATCCCGGAGGGTCGCTGCATACAAGATGTTCAAGCCACTGCCCCCATCCATCAGGACTCTGGTCAGGCGTGTGCCTTCGATCACTAGGTCGACCACCAGTGCCTGCCGCCCGGGGGTGGCAATGTGTGCTGGGTGATCGGACTGGTCGAATGTGATGGGGGTCTTGGATCATTTCAAAAACGTGGGGGTCGCCGGGGCAACCATATTCACTTCTCTGTTGATGATTTTCAGTCGACTTTTGCTCCCGACGTCTCCGAAGATCACCAAAGTGGAGTTGATCCGAGGGTATCCTCCGTCCCCTTCCTTATCTTCGGACTCTTCTGATTCTTTCTCTTTCTCAGTCGACTGATCCTTTTGGAAGCTCTGGATCAGGAGCCGACACTGTCGAGTGGTGTGCTTGGGATATACCAAGTTTCCCTCTTCATCTTTCTTCGTGTGTATGGGGCACGGCTGGTCGAGCATATCATCTCCAGCTTGACCCTTTCCCTTCTTGGGGGCCCAGGAACCTTTCGGCTTCCCTTTGCCCTTTCCTTGATTGACCACTGCAGCCTCTCCCAGAGCAGCTGGCTCGGCCTTGCGCTTGTTCTTTCGATTGGGATTCTGGTCGTCCTGCCCGACTGGTTTCTTGCCGCTGCGGAGCAGATCGGCCTCCTCACCGTTCGCATACTGACTGGCAATCTCCATCATCCGTGATAGGGACATGTCGCCTGTTCGACCAAACTTCAGATTCAACTCTCAGTTATGCACGCCTTCCTTGAAAGCGCAAACCGCCTGGTGCTCAGACATGTTCTCCACCGTGTGATGCAAGGTGGTCCATCATTGGATGTAATCCCTCAAAGTTTCATTCGACTTCTGCGTGCAGTGCTAAAGTTCTGCGAGTCCAGCAGGTCTCTTGCAGGTGCCTTCGAAGGTCCGAATGAAAACTCGAGCGAGCTCTTCCCAACTATAAATACTCCTGGGGGCCAACTGATTGAGCCACGCCCGAACAGAACCGCCCAGCATCAGAGGGAGGTGCTTCATGGCCCCATCGTCGTTGCCGCCTCCAATCTGCATGGCCACTCGGTAGTCTTCTAGCCAGGTGTCCGGCTTCGACTCACCGGTGAACTTGCTTACCCCCGCCGCTAACCTGAAGTTCGGGGGGGATCTCTGCGGCTCTGATAGCACTAGAGAAACATTCGGGCTCAGAGGCAGGTGCTCGGCTGCCACTCGGTTGATCTCTGCCTCGCTCTTCTCTGGATGCCCGGTTTTTGTCGACCCATCCCTACACAAGGATAGACCTTGCATCGAAACCTGGCCTCCGGGGATCTGGGGGAATCCTCCGCTCATCGTCGCGTAGGCGCCTGCCCTCGTGCCGCTGGGGCGAGTGTGATCCGCTTCTCGAAGGAGGTGTAGGCACTCGACGGCGGTCATGGCGTCCGTGTCGACGGTCGAGTGGCTCGTCATTCCGACCCAGATGCCGGTCTTGCCGCGGGCCACGTTCCTCACGCCTCGGGGGCGATCTTGGACTATGGGCCGACCATACGGTGTCTGCGGCCACCGATCTGCTGTGAATCCTATTGCGCGACTGAGAAACAGCCGTGTTTTGTTCTTCAGCCGTTCGGAGCAAAGCTCGGATCTGCTGAAGGCCTCTCCCAGCCTCCGACTGAGAGGGTTGAATCAACTCCGCGATGCAAGCCGCGGCTTCGAGGTTCTGGACTGGCGTGCGGAACACCTGAGTCTCGCGTTGGCGCGATTGCAGCGGTCGTCGACTGGACTCGGGGACCAGTCGGCGGGCCTGTTCGTCGAGTGCGCGTTGGATGTTTTCCAAGCGCGGGCGTTCGGCCATGGTGGCCAAGCGCGTGGCTTCGAGGGCTAGAGCCTCTGGGGAATCTCCCATGATGGGAGTGAAGAGTGCATCTTCGTTGCGACGACTAAGTTCAATCCTTTGCTCGGAGGTGAGGGGCTGAGGAATGTAGCCGTCGTTGTCGTGCGATCGGCCGCCGCCGCTGCCGCCGTCTCCACCGCGAGGAAAACTCGGCGGGCTGCGGCGCGAATCGACCATGAGGATTTCTGCCACGGGATCGCTGCTCCCGCACTCGGAAACGGAATCTACGAGCTCGGTCGACTAATCAGCCGGCCCGTAGAGGTAGCCATCGGGCTCAATGGCCGCGACTTGAGGGGTGGCCGTTTGATGGGCCACCGCGTGTTTCACCCACCGCTAGAGCCGCGAGCGACCGGATCGCTTGCGGCGGCGTCCGGCGGGGACGGGGGATGATGAATATTGGGTTGATGGCTGTCGAAGGAGGACGCCGCAGGCGCTGGCGCGGAAGTGCGCAGCTCCCCTGGTGGGCAGAGCCTCGATGTCAAGAGGGGCCTCCTGGAGCCACGCGGAGTCGTCGGCGATGAAAATGAGCGCGCCGAGCCGGATCTCGTGGCCCAACGCCAAACCACCGCCTGACACCATGATGAAGGCGGCCAGAGGAGGAGTTGCAACCTCACCAGATGTCGCTAAGACGCCTTGCCCTACGGTGGGCGCCAACTGTCGTGGTTCTAAGTCTGATAGTACGAGTAGGGGGTACGAAGGGAGAGGCAAGGCCCTAGCTATGGTGGAGTTGTACACAAGGTGTTTTACGAGTTCAGGCCCTTCTCGGAGGAAGTAACAGCCCTACGTCTCGGTGCCCGGAGGTTGGTCGACTGGTATGCGTATATGTGAGTTATAGAGGTGCGAACCCTGGAACTGGAGGAAGGGGTGGCTTATATAGTGTGACAGGACCCTAGCCATGCTCCATGTTACCAAGGGTTCAATGTACATTAAGGCAGGCATTACTGATAACGCCCGCAGTAAAGAGTAATTAAGGTATTTACTACGGCGAGTAAATACCAGACCGTTGCGGCCCTAAGTGACACTTGACATTCGGGGGTCGAGTGCCTGGGGTTGGTCGAGTGGAGTTCACTCGTCTTGTGGGTGAGGTTCAGTCGAGTGGAGTGTCCTCTTGGGCCGTCTCAGTCGACTGTCTCCATCATCATAAGTTTTGTCTTTTGATCTTCTAAGGTAATGACCTTGGGTGGGGCACCTTGGTCAGGCCTGTGACCCTACCCTAGGTCTGTAACCTCGTCATGAGGGACTTGCGCATGGTCCCCTACTTGATTGATACCTTGGTTCTCAAAAACTGAGGGAACTTACGCTACTGTGCTTCATCACCCTTTCCTCTTCGAGGGAATACAACGCAAGCTCGAGAAGTAGCAGGCCCTGCCGACGCAGAGCATAAACACCCTAATGGCAATCAAAATTCAGAGGGCTCTGGGCTAACCTTACCGCCGATTATGTCTCCTTCATGAAGGCTGCTCACACGTCAAGGGGGCCCCCTGAGCATCGTTACTCAGGGGCCAAACTGGTCACGTAGCCCCTCACCCTTTGGTCCTGCCCTGGTTTCCGGATGCCCCAACAGCGGTGGAGGTATGCACGGGGCTGGGCCCTGCCAACGGAGAGCACAAAGCAAGCAGAAAGGAAACCAAGCACAAAAGGAAAGCGTGGAATCCAAACAGTTATTATGGACATAAACTGTTGCACAAATTCAAGTTAAAGTCTCAAGCCTCAACAAGGCAGTTTCAATGTTGCAGGATAAAGACCAGGAACAAGGACCATCGCCGTTGCCCGACTTGGTAGTCGCGGCCTTATCCCTGGTGCCGCCGCCACTAGCTTTGGTTGACGCAGGCTTGGCATCAGGAGAGAAGACGAACTTATTCGCCAGCTTGTCCGTGTGGGCCTTCACGGCTGCCGCTGTAGCAGCACGAGACTCGCGAGGGATGGCACACTGCACCACCTCGAACTGGAACCGGGTGTCGTGAAGATACAGGTGACTGAAGATGTGGGTCGCGGCCTTGAAGCAGAGGCCATGACACTCTGCTTCCAAGATGGCGTCCACATTGGTGGCAGCACCTTCGAGGGCCTCGGCAAGCTTCAACGAGAGCCCTGCATAGCAGTCCTCAGGGGCCGCGAGCGGATCCTTGAAGTCTGCCCTACAAATGGAGCACAATGCCTGGCGGACCCTGAGCTCCACGGAGGTGAATGCGTCGTGTTCTGCGGCCGCTTTCCCCTTGGCGGCAGCAAGAGCTTTCTCCCTGGCAGCGCGGTCGCCTCAGTGACATCCTTGGCGTGGGATGCCTAGGACGCGGCCACCTCGTCCTCCAGCTTGGTCAGGCGATCGCGCTCAGTGGCCAGCTCGACGGCTATCTTCAACAATGCGGCGTCACATGCCTTGAGGCCATCCTCCTTCCGCTGGAGCTGCTGCGCTTGTGTAGCCTACTCCTCCTGCAGGGCCTCTGGGCTGGCCTACGCCTCGTCACAATGCTTCTTGTTGGACGTCGCGCACACCATTGCCGCATCATGAGCGGTCTTGGCTTCATTGGCCTCCTTCTTGCTCTCCTTGGAGGCAGTGCTCGCCCGTGCCCATGCCGTCCTAAGGGAGGCTTCAGCTTGAAGCCACCCTGAGACCAACCCCAGGCGCTCCTTCACGAGGCACCTCTCGGCGACCTCAAGGTATGTATGGATTTGGACCAGCGCATTGAAGGCCTTGTCCAGGGCCCCGGGCCTTATCAGGGGACCGTACTCGGCAAGCGCGGGGGACAGGGGAGAAGATTGCAATGGCGCGGCGATCGACGCAGGATCCAGAGGGGTGGGGACATGATCGTCTTGGGGCGCCGCAGCCTTCAGGCCTTCCTGAAGCACGCCGAGGGTAGATGGCTCCACGCCCCGTAGGCCTCCGGTGGACCGCGACACACTCAGGACAGGGGGGCTCGCGTTGATCGCTTGTCCCCTTCTTCTTCGGTGGTGTGTTGTCGCCGCCCCTGGTTAGCAAGATAAAAGGCACGGCTAGCGCACGAGCAATCAACATTCGACCAAGAAGCAATATGGGTTGCTTACTTGTCATGCAGGGTTTACTTCCTCTTTCTATTCGGGGGCCGGTGCGCCCTTACCATTCTCCAGCGCGGCCTTGGTCCCACAGATACGTCTCCATCGTATCTAGTTTTCCTAACGATTTTCCTCTTGTTTTGGACTCTAATTTGTATGATTTGAATAAAACTAACCCGGACTGACATTGTTTTCAGCAGAACTACCATGGTGTTGTTTTTTTGCAGAAATAAAAGTTCTCGGATTGGAACAAAACTTTGCGATGATTTTTGTATACAATAAAAGAAAATTACTGGAGCCAAGAATCACCGAAGGGTGGCACTTGGGTGGGAACAAACCACAAGGGCACCGCCTCCTGGCGCACCCAGGTTGGTTGTCCCCACCACTTGGCCTCGCAGACTCCAAACCAGACACTATAAATCACATTTTCAGAGAAAAAATCGAGGAGGAAGAATTATCTCATTTCGTGATACGGAGCCGCCGCCACCTCTTGTTCTTCATCGGGAGGCCAGATCTGGAGTCCGTTTTGGGCTCCGGAGAGGGGGTCCTCGGTCTTCATCATAACCAACCCTCCTCCATCACCAATTCAATGATGCTCTCCACCGGGGGTGAGTAATTCCTTTGTAGGCTCGCTGGTCGGTGAGGAGTTGGATGAGATTCATCATGTAATCGAGTTAGTTTTGTTAGGGCTTGATCCTTGGTATCCACTATGTTCGGAGATTGATGTTGTTATGACTTTGCTATGCATAATGCTTGACACTTTGTGCCCGGGTGCCTTGATTCCAGATCTGAACCGTTTATGTTATCACCATTATATCTATGTTCTAGATCCGATCTTGCAACTCATAGTCACCTATTCCATGTTATGATCCGTAAACCCTGTAGTGACAATATGCAGGATACTTTCCAGTGATGACCATAATTTGAGGAGTTCATGTATTCAGTATGTGCTAATGCTTTGTTCCGGTACTCTAATAAAAGGATTCCTTAATATCCCTTAGTTTCCTTATGGACCCCGCTGCCACGGGAGGGTAGGACAAAAGATGGCATACAAGTTCTTTCCATAAGCACGTATGACTATTTATGGAATGCATGCCTACATTACATTTAAGAATTGGAGATAGTGTCATATTGCCCTAGGTTATAACTGTTATATGATGAATATCATCCAACAAATTGCCGATCCAATGCCTACGATTTTCCTAAATATTGATCTTGCTAAGTTATCACTTCTGTTGTTACTATTGCTACTATAACAAAATCACTGCTATCACTATTAGCCTTCCTTTTGCTATTACCACTACTATCAAAACTATCATACTAATGTGCTACTGATCACTTTGCTGCAGATAATTAATCTCCAGGTGTGGCTAAATTGACAACTCAGTTGCTAATACTTGCAAATATTCTTTGGCTCCCCTCGTGTCGAATCTATAAATTTGGGTTGAATACTCTACCCTCGAAAATTGTTGCGGTCCCCTATATTTTTGCGTTATCAAGACCTTTTCTAGAGCCGTTGCCAGGGAGCATAGCTATATTTGTTGAGTCACTTGGGATTTTTATCTATCTATCACTATGAAGAATCTATAGGATGATAGAACTAAGATCTTTCCCTCAACTACGAGGGGGGTAAGGAACTGCCATCACACTCTCCACTTGATTCTCCTTCAGTTATAAGTAAGCTTGCCACACCACACTCTACTATTAACCCTGATATGTTGCAAGTTATTGATGATGCTACTTCTTCTATGAATGACACTTATGATGATGCTATGACCTTTCTTCATAAGACTGTGCCATTCGGTGAACTACTTGATGAACAACTTGCTAGACTTAATGATATTGAGAATGCTGCAATTGATGGAACTGTTGAAACTGATGAAGTGTTTGAAACTGAAAATTTTGAAACACCTATTAGATCTAGCCATCCTAGATATGAATTGCCAAAAGTACCTGAAGGTTATGTTATGAGGAAACTACTAGAGACTTTCTTGCTTGCAATGATAGAGATGACGTTAAGAAACTACTATGCGAACTGAAAGAAAAACCTTTGAATGCTAGAATGAAATGTGATCCTAAGTTTGCTACCTCGCCTATGTTTGTTAATGATAAGGATTATGAGTTCTCTGTCGAACCATAGTTAATTACTTTGGTAGAGTCTGATCCCTTCCATGTCTATGAAACTAAAACTGTAGTGGCACATCTTACTAAGTTGAATGATATAGCCACCCTATTTGCTTATGATGAGAAAATTGGCTACTATTATATTCTCAAGTTATTTTCATTCTCATTAAAGGGTGATGATAAAGCTTGGTACAATACTCTTACTCCTGGTTGTGTGCGTAGTCCCCAGGACATGATCTATTACTTCTCTGCGAAATATTTTCCTGCTCATAAGAAACAAGCTGCCTTGCAGGAAATATTTAACTTTGTGCAAATTGAAGAAGAGAGTCTCCCACAAGCTTGGAGGAGACTTCTCCAATTGTTAAATGCTTTGCCAGATCATCCTCTGAAGAAAAATGAAATACTTGATATCTTCTATATTGGACTAACCGATGCTTCTAGGGATTTCCTAGATACTTGTGCTGGTTGTGTTTTTAGGGAAAGGACTGTCGAACAAGCTAAGGAGTTATTGAATAATATATTGAAAAATTATGACGATTGGACCTTTCCCGAACCATCACCTGAACCAACTCTGAAGAAGAGAGGAATCTTATATCTTAGTCCCGAAGATATGCAGGAGGCAAAGAAAAGTATGAAGGAAAAATGTATTAAAGCCGAGGATGTTAAGAATTTACCACCTATTGAAGAGATACATGTACTTAATTAACATACCACCACCCAAGGTGGTTGAGGTAAATTATTTGTTAAAGTTTGATGTAGGTGATATCCCTTACAATAAGCATCCTAGTCAATGCCTTTATGATTTTGATAACTATATTATGAAACAAGATTACTTCAATGTTAATGTCATGAAACAATTGAAATACAAATCTAATATGATTGCTCGCTTGAGTGACTTGTTATTTAGAATCTCTAATGATGTTAGGGGTGTGGGAAAACATGCTTCTATGGTTCAAACTCAGCTAGAACAAGTTGCTAAATCTCAAAAATAATTACTTGATGAAATGAATAATAATATAAATGATTTTGTTGTTAGAGTAGCAACTAGAGGAGGTAAAATGACTCAGGAGCCACTTTATCCTGAGGGACACCCTAAGAGAATTGAACAAGATTCATAAAGACTTAACACGGATGCACCTAGTCCTTCTAGAAAGAAAAAGAAGACGAAAAATGATAGGACTTTGCACACCTCTAGTGAACCTGAAAAACCTCCTAAAATTAGTAATGATGGCTCTATCTCTGATGCTGAAATTCAATCTGGTAATGAACATTCATCTAGTGATAATGAAAAACAAAATGATTGTGTTCATAAAGACACTCAACTAGACAATGATAAACAACGAGATAGTGACGTTGAGATAGAACCTGCTGTTGACCTTGATAACCCACAACCTAAAAATAAAAGATATCATAAAAGAGATTTTGTTCCTAGGAAACATGGAAAGGAAATAGAACCATGGGTACAAAAACCCATGCCCTTTCCACCTAAACCAACTAAGAAGAAAGATGATGAAGAATTTGAACGCTTTGCTGAATGCTTAGGCCGGTATTTTTTGCGTACCCACTTGACGGATATCCTAAAGATGGCCCCTTATGAAAAGTATATGAAAGACATCATCACTAATAAAAGAAAGATACCAAAAGCTGAAATCTCCACCATGCTTGCTAATTACTCCTTTAAGGATGGAGTACCTAAAAAACTTGGAGATCCGGGAATACCAACTATACCTTGCTTCATAAAAAGAAATTATGTGAAAACTGCTTTATGTGATTTGGGAGCTGGTGTTAGCTAGTGTTATGCCTTTCTCTTTATATAAAAGCTTGATTTGAACAAGCTCGCACCTATTGAGATATGTTTGCATATGGCTGACAAATCAACTCCTATACATATCTGTATTTGTGAGGATGAGCTTGTTGTTGTTGCCAATGTTACTTTAACTGAATTTGTTTTACTTGAGATGTCCGAGGACGACAATATGTCTATTATTCTTGGTAGACCCTTTTTAAAACACTGCAGGGGCTGTTATTCATTGCAATAAAAGCAAGGTCGTGTTTCATATCAATGGTAATGAGCACACGGTGCACTTTCCAAATAAACAATTTCAAGTAAATGGCATCAATATTATTGAAAATTCTCCGACACTTGCTATTGGGATTTTCCATGTCCCACTACCTACTGCCGAAAGGAAATATGAAATACTTACTGTTGGGGATGTGCATATCCCCGTTGAGGTAACTTAATATTTTGCGAAAATTCATCGGTCTCATGCTAATTGGAAGTGGTTGTTAATAAGACTTGATCAACCTTATTAATTAATCATTTTTGAGAGGTATGAAGTTGAGGAATCTAGTGAGCACAAATTTCTATCCCTAACTCTTATTTTCTGTTTTTCTTAGTGTAATAAAAATAAAATGCCCTGTTTTGCATGTTTACTATTTTTCCGTGCAATAAAACATGACCCAAAAATAAAAGTGCTCAGAATTCCCTGAAAAATTAACACGACTTTTTTCTGATTATGTTAGAATTTTAGCGCAAATAACATCAAAGGGGGTGCACCAGGTGGGCACAACCCACCTGGGCGTGCAAGCAGCCCTAGGCGCGCCCTTGTGGGTTGTGGTCCCCACATGAGCCCCCTCACTTACCTCTTTATCCCACATCAACACCTACTGCCAGAAAATATTCACCATTGCTCTCTCTCTCTCTCTCTCATGTTCCTGCTCTCAAACACGCGGATTTCGATCTCTTTGCTCGAAGCTCCATTTTCGAAACTATTTTAGGGGATTGTCACTTGGTATGTGGCTCCTCCATGGCTCCAATTAGTTTTTGCTTTAGTGTTTTATATTTTGAATAATTATCTACTCTTGGTGCTATTGTAGATGAGCTTGCATGTTGAATTCTTAGATTTCTAAGTAGTTTAAATGCTCAAAATGGCCTCTATGCATCCCTATGAGTAGTTGCTATCAATCTTATGAAGTTTTGTTGACAAATTGTTGTGGACCAAAATTTTAGAAATTGTACGCGAATAAAATGTACTTGTTTGGGAGGAGTTCTTTGAGGAGGAGGTCCTTAGAGGAATCTTCTAGTAGCGGCTCCGCTCGTCGATCTTATGTTGAACCAAGTGAAAGTTCCATACGAGATGCCACCACCAAATCATGCTTATGGCCATGCGATGATTACATGGTGCAAAAAACCATTCTAGGGTTCGCTTGACGAACCACCAAGGTCTGAGTTTGAGATATTCTTGACTAGTCTTTGCTATGGTGATACTAGGGGAGTGACGCAAGGTAGAATAAAGAGCATACATTTTCCCTCAATCCAGTACTTCGCATTATTTAATGGAAAATGCATTGTAGGCAAACAAGATTGTAGTACACTTTGTGCGCCAGACTTGAGCCTCATACACACCGCTCTCACCGGTGACCAAAGTTAAAATCTTGGAGCGATTGTTGCACGCAGGTCGCAGCACAATGCTGGTAATGGATATTTCTATGGTGGAATTTATGCCACACGCTTAGCAAGAGAGTTGGGTGTTTCACCTTGGCCTTGTGATCCTATTTTACACATGTAGCGCTTGGACTTGGATGATATGAAACGTCATAAGATCCTTAGCGATGAACCCCATAATTTCACTTATAACCTGTTGTTTAATAAAAGTTCCATTGTGGACACATATTTGCCTGCGCCTACTCTCTTTGATGTTCACAGTAAGGGAAGATATTTTGTTCTTGAGAGCGAGGCCCTAGCTCATAATGCGGCAGTTGTCACTGCACGGCGGGCTGAGGCATCTACACCGTGAGCTTCCATGAGTTATCACTCCTACCATTATGCAGGCTACTGACTGATTACCGAGCTAGGCCAAAAGCCTAAGCTTGGGGGAGTACATATTTCCGCCGACATTACATTCATGTTCACACACTTCATTCCAGTTGTCGGTGTTCACACATTTTCATTGTATTATCCATGCTAGACTTATTTTCTCTCTTTCTTCTTGTGTGTTTGGAAAACTTTGAGAAAATCCAAGAATATTTCCTGTTTCTTTTCGTTTTTTCTTTCTAGTTTAGTTAGTTGTAATATTTAAAAGAAAACCAAAAAAGATTTCTTGATTCTTCTTTTGTCTATTGGGAGCTCACCCATGTAAATAGTTTTTCTCGTTTTTGTTTTCTTTCTCTATTTTTGCCTTCTTTGAGAAAAAACAAAAACTCCAAAAATATTTCTGTGTGTTTCTCTGAATTCCTTTTCTAGTTTTTGAGTCATACCAAGGAGAAGACCGCGATGAAAATGTTGTGTGGCTCTCATTTGCATTACTTTGGATCTAATAAAAAAGCCCATATTATCGTGTCTTCTCCTTTTTGAATAAAATGCCAGTAGATTCTAGCTTAGTCCACGGCACCCTTGCACTATTATTACTTTTCTTATCATTCAGCCGTGCAAGTGAAAGGCAATAATGACGACATTTGGTGAACTGGCCGTGGTAGAGAGAAATGGGTATGAACTCAACTTGTTTTTGTTTTTGTAAATATGTTTAACATAGTATCCATGCTTCAACCTATTATGATCAAACATGTTTGCAATGACAATTAGAGATTATAGTTTCTCATGCCATGCTTAAATAGCTAGGAGTGGATAAGGATAATGATTTATCTTGGAGGTCAACATTGCATTAAAATGATTGTGATGTAGTGTGATGATATGGTATCCTCCTCCGAATGTTTCAAGTGGCTTGACTTGGCACATGTTCATGCATGTAGTTGAATCAAAACCAACATAGCCTCTGATATTTATCTTCATGGTGTCCATATCCTACTCATTCTAATATCCAATGTTTATTATGCATAATGTATGTTCATGACCGTTGTTGCTCTCTAGCAGGCCACTTCCCAACCTACTTGCTATCCTTCACCTATACTAAGCAGAAATACTGCTTGTGCATAAAATCAAAAATCAAAGTTATTCTAGATGAGTCCACCATACCTACCTATATGCGGTATTACCCTGCCGTCCTAAGTAAATTTGCATGTGCCACCTCTAAAACTTCAAACAAATACCCTTTTTGTGTGCCTGGAATGTTCATAGAGTGACAAGAGGTAGTCGATATCTTCCATGCTAAGCAGGTTATTCTCATGGCGAGTGTTTATTCCCTTGTCCTTGCACGAGTGGGTGGTAATAGGGATTCCCACTCCCAATTTCAAAAAGAAAAGAGCTTACACATAATCAAACAAAAACTCCTCCGGAGTAATAACCTTTAGTTTATCGCTTGGGAACCACTACTAATGTGTTTAGCATGGAAGATATTGATAACTGATGGTCGTGAAGTAAATATGAAGGGTGCATCTCTCAAAAGTACATTTATCTCTATTCTAAAACTTTGAGCTCTGGCACCTCTGCAATCCATGCTTCCCTCTGCGAAGGTACTATCTATTTACTTTTATGTTGAGTCATCACCTTTTCTAATAAGCGCCAGATCTGAGAGCATTGTTGTCATCCTCATGCATTGTGTGTAGTGAATGTTGGGTGTTAGCACGACTGGATCTTCTCTACCAATAATTACACTGTTTAGTCGTTGCTTGAACTTTGGAGGTGCATTTATGTTTTGCGGTCTCAAAAAGGGCTAGCGAGATACCATCGGTGTCATATTATATCATGGTTATTTTGACAAAGTGTTGACATTTGAGATATCTTATTATTGCTCTCTAGTTATTTATGTTATTGATATGAGTTAATATAATTTCTAAGAGCTATTTTTGACATGGTTAGTCATGATCTTTGCTGAAAACATGGGTGCTACTTAAGCTTATTTATGTAAACAAGAGCAAAAGAGTTCATAAAAGTTTTTTCTTTTTCACTTTCAGTTTATCAACTCAATTACTTGAGGACACGCAAAGGTTTAAGCTTGGGGGAGTTGATACGTCTCCATGATATCTACTTTTCCTAACGCTTTTCCTCTTGTTTTGGACTCTAATTTGCATGATTTGAATGAAACTAACACGAAGTGGTGTTGTTTTTAGCTGAACTACCATGGTGTTGTTTTTGTGCAGAAATAAAAGTTCTTGGATTGGAACAAAACTTTGCGAGGATTTTCTATACAATAAAAGAAAATTACTGGAGCCAAGAATCACCGGAGGGGGGCACCTGGGTGGGCATCACCCACCAGGGCGCACCCCCTCCTAGCGCACCCATGTGGGTTGTCCCCACCTGGTGGCCTAGCAGACTCCAACCCTGACACTACAAAATCACATTTTCGGAGAAAAAATCAAGGAGGAAGAATTATCTCGTTTCGCGATACGAAGCCACCGCCACCTCCTGTTTTTCATCGGGAGGCCAGATCTGGGGTCCGTTTCGGGCTCCAGAGAGGGGAATTTTTGGTCTTCGTCATCACCAACCCTCCTCCATCACCAATTTCATGATGATCTTCACTGGGAGTGAGTAATTCCTTCGTAGGATCGTTGGTCGGTGAGGAATTTGATGAGATTCATCATGTAATCGAGTTAGTTTTGTTAGGGCCTGATCGCTAGTATCCACTATGTTCGAAGATAGATGTTGTTAGGACTTTGATATGCTTGTTGCTTGGCACTTTTCGGCCCCCATGCCATGATTCCAGATCTGAACCGTTTATGTTATCACCATTATATCTATGTTCTAGATCTGATCTTGCAAGTCATAGTCACCTATTACGTGTTATGATTCGTAAACCTTGTAGTGACAATATGCGGGACACTTTCTGGTGATGACCATAATTTGAGGAGTTCATGTATTCACTATGTGCTAATGCTTTGTTCCAGTACTCTATTAAAAGGAGGCCTTAATATCCCTTAGTCTCCTTATGGACCCCGCTGCCACGGGAGGGTAGGACAAAAGATGGCATACAAGTTCTTTCCATAAGCACGTATGACTATTTACGGAATGCATGCCTACATTACATTTATGAACTGGAGCTAGTGCCGTATCGCCCTAGGTTAACTATTACATGATGAATATCATCCAAAAAATTGCCGATCCAATGCCTACGATTTTCCTACATATTGATCTTGCTAAGTTATCACTTCTGCTACTACTATTGCTACTGTTACAAATTCACTGCTATCACTGTTACCGTTACTGTTGTTGTTACCACTACTATCAAAACTATCATACTACTGTGCTACTAATCACTTTGTTGCAGATAATTAATTTCCAGGTGTGGCTGAATTGACAACTCAGTTGCTAATTCTTGCAAATATTCTTTGGCTCCCATTGTGTTGAATCTATAAATTTGGGTTTAATACTCTACCCTCAAAAACTTTTGCGACCCCTATACTTGTGGGTTATCACGCACCCCGGAGGTGGATTGGGCGGCCCTCAGGCGACCCTGCTGGGGCACTTCCCCCCGGGGGAACTAGGGAGTCGCCCTGACGAGCTGAGACCGGTGGAACCAGGGGGTCGCCCTGGGAAGTTCGAGGAACCACGTCCGCCCTGGCATCGGCCACCTTGCCCTCTGGCTGCGCCTCGGGAGGGGTAAGGGCTGGCGCCTGCTTTGAGCCAGAAGGGCCCTCCGGAGGGGTTGTGGTCGCACTCTTCTTCGGGGTCGCCCCGCCAGATGATCGCGTGGATCAGAGGACGACTCTCGGGTGCCTCGGAACCCCAAACAAACACGGGGGCTCCATGGCCAGAGACTCGCCCGCATCGTTGACAACCTCAAGGTGGCGCAGGAGCTCAGGCTGCGACAGGGGAAACTCCTCCTCCAGGACGTCGTCCTCCATCTCCTCCGAGCATTGCTTGTCACCGCTGTCGCCAGAGGACACGGGCACGGGAGCGTTGGGGCCATCGGCAGATATGAGCCCTAGAGCATTGAAGGCGGGCATGGCAACAACTATCTCCTCTCCGTCGCCGTGACAGTACAAGAGGGTGTAGGCCTCGGGAAGGTTCATCGGGTTGCCATTCAGCAGGGCGGCCATGGCCTTGACCAGCTCCTTGTCTGTTAGGCTGGCGGGACGCAGCCTCATATCGTCCCACGCGCCATGGTAGTCCCACATGGGCCTTGTGTGCGACTAGAGCGGCGCCAGGCGCTGAGTCAGGAACTCCTTCACCACCATCTCCCCCGTCAGCTTCTTGGCCTCGATGTCTGCATGTATCCTCTTCAAGACGGGCTCTGCCCGGGGATCGGAAAGCTTGGCGGAGCTCCACCGTGAGGTCTTCACAGGCGGCTCCGCCAGGAGCTCCAAGAGCGGGTCCAGGCCCTTCGCGTCCATGTAAACCAAACGGCGCCGGTGGTTCTCCACCTTATTCCTGGCCTTCATGAGTGTCTTCCATTTGTGGATTGCAACGAAGGAGATGCAGGCAGAGCACTGCGTCCGGTCGTGATGTCGCATGCCGAAGAAGTGGCGGAAGAGCAACACGAAGGGCCTCACGCCCACAAAGGCCTCGCAGTAGAAAGCTAAGATGGACAGAAGAAGGATGGATTTGGGTTGAAGATGAAGGGCACACACCCTGTAATGGCGAAGGATGGCGTAGAAGAACCCCGAGAAGGGTGGGAGGAGCCCCACATAAACGATGTGTAGGAAGAAGGGGTAAGTCGTCGCCGCCAGATTGCTCCGCTTGGCGGAACCAGCCCAGATCCCGGTCTCTCCCCACTTGTGGACTTTGCCCGCCGTCTGTGGGAGCAGTGGGTTGAGGTGCTCCACCTCGGTGATGGAAGACCCGTCAAGAGAAGACGAAGGGGAGTAGGAGGTTGCGGTCTGCGCCGCATGCTTTGACTTCCCAGGCACCATCTGCGCGACCGGAGGCGGCAAAGAAGGATGAAGAAACTTGGATCTGGAGGAACTTCTCGCAAAGGAAAGGGGATCTGAGGAAGAGGAGTGAGGCACAAGGAAGGGGAGCAATGATGGTTACATAGCCCACGCCAGGCTTTTGTCAGCCGCACGGTTGCCAAGACAACCTCGGGGAGTGGAGACGCCAGCGACCCGTCGCGCGCCATTGTTACTTCTCCAACGTATCTATAATTTTTTTATTGTTCCATGCTGTTATACTATCATTCTTGGATGTTTTACGATCATTTTATATCATTTTTGGGGACTAACCTATTGACATAGTGCCCAATCCCAGTTGTTGTTTTTTGCTCTTTTTTACATCGCCGGAAATCAATACCAAACGAAGTCCAAATGCAGTGAAACTTTTTGGAGAATATTTATGGGCCAGAAGACATGGGATGAGCTGAAGAAGTGTCAGAGGGGGGCTCCGGGGGAGCGCAACCCACTATGGCGTGCATGGGCCCCCTGGCATGCCCGGGTGATTTTTGCCAACCTCGGGGGCCTCCCGCACCGCCTCTTTGCTCTATAAATGCCCCAATATTCCAGAAACCCTAGGGGAGTCAACGGAATTTTATTCCAGCCGCCGCAAGTTCCAGAACCACAAGATTCAATCTAGAACCCTTTTCTGGCACTCCACCGGAGGGGATCACAATCAAGGAGGGGTTCATCATCCTCATTGGTGCCACTCCGATGATGCGTGCTTAGTTTACCAGAGACCTATGGGTCCACAGGCAGTAGCTAGATGGCTTCTTCTCTCTTGGTATCTCAATACAATGGTCTCTCGGAGATATGTATGATGTAATGACTTTAGCTTTGTGTTTCTTGGGATCCGATGAATTGTGAGTTTATGATCAGATTTGCCTTGGTTTAATATCCATTCTTGATTATTATAGCCTCGTATTTCTTCTCCGATGTTTGAGTTTTGTTTGGCCAACTTGATCTATTTTATCTTGTAATGGGAAGAGGTGCTTTGTAATGGGTTCGATCTTGCGGTGTCCTTTCCCAATACAGAAGGGGCAGCAAGGCACACATGTACCATTGCTATTAAGGATAAAAAGATGGGATCTATTCCTACATGAATAGATCTTGTCTACATCAGGTCATCGTTCTTATTGCATTACTCTGTTTTTCCATGAACTTAATACATTAGCTACATGCTGGATAGCGGTTGATGTGTGGAGTAATAGTAGTAGATGCAGGCAGGAGTCAGTCTACTAAGCTTGGACGTGATGCCTATATACATGATCATTGTCTTGGATATCGTCAAAATTATTTGATTTTCTATTAGTTTCCCAACAGTAATTTGTCTACCCACCATTGCTATTTTCCGAGAGAATCCACTAGTGAAATCTATGACCCCGGGTTTATTTTCCTATCATATACTTTCATATGTATATTGCTATTTGCCTTTTCCTTTATTTGCAACTTTTATTTTTAGATCTATATTATCAAAAACCCAAAATACCTTGTTGTGTTTTATTTGTCGTTATTCCATTTGCATCTATCAATCTACCTATTTACCAATCTATTACATGGGAGGGACTGACAACCCCTCTTACACGTTGGGTTGCAAGTATTTGTTCTTTGTGTGCAGGTACCATTTACATAGTGTTGCTTGGTTCTCCTACTGGTTTGATAACCTTGGTCTCATCACTGAGGGAAATACCTACCGTAGTTGTGCTGCATCATCCCTTCCTCTTTGGGGAAATACCGATGTAGCTTCAAGTGACATCAAAAGGAATTTCTGGTGCCGTTGCTGGAGAGGATCACGTCAAGATAGTCTCCCGTCAACTTGCCAATTTCTGACGTCGTTGCCGGGGAGGCATCATCAACATCTATCAGGTTCCTAATCACAAATCTCATCCTAGCAATTTACATTATTTGCCATTTGCCTCTTGTTTTCATCTCCCCCACTTCACAAAAATTTGTCGTTTTGTTTGCCTTCTTCCCGTCTGCCTTTTTTCTTTGCCCTTATGTCTTACTTGGTTGCTTTATTTGATTGTTTGGTATAATCTTGTGTTTATTGGAAATCAGAAGGAAAACATTTATGGATCCTCATCCACTTGCAAATAGTTTTTACAAGATCCAATTATGTTGAACATTTGCTAGTGAGTTGAGTGCACTAGATTATCTTTATGAAGTTTTCCTTGAGATTCATGAATCTGAAAATTGTGATGAAGTGATAAAAGAAGAAATTTATGAAGTGATTCAAGATAGCCCCTTGAATGACAAGCATGATTGCAATGGTGTTACAATAAATTCTATTAATATTAATTGTGATAATGATATGCAAAACCCCAAGCTTGGGGATGCTAATTTTGCTACGTCTACTACTTGTTGCAATGATCATGATTGGGGTGATTCTTCTTACGATCTTGAAAATTTATTTAAGCCTCATGATGAATATGTTTGCAATAATATTGAAAGTGGGTTTGGAGTGGTCATGACTTTATTTGATGATAATCCCACTATTTAGAAAGAGTGCCAACTTTTTATTCATTTGGATCATGAAGAGAAAATTTTATATGATAGCTATATTGTTGAATTTGAGTATGAGAGCACGGTGTACTTCACTTATATCTTTTTGAGCATGGTGTGCTTTTTTATTTTTGAAGAAATGCTCTCATGCTTCACTCAGATTTATTTTAGAGTTAGTAATTTTTTTTAAGAAATTCTCTCATGATTCACATAGATTAATTTGAGAGAAGGAAATTTTATGCTCATGTTCTTCACTTATATTTGGTTGAGCTTATCAAAAGAAACACATGAAACTAGTCCCAATATGATAGATATACAAGGGGGATATAATAAAAACTTTCATGAAGATCATTGGGCAAAATAAACTTGATTCTTTGTAATAGTTTTGAGATATGATGACAGTGATCTGTGAGACATATTAATCATTAATTATGTTTTAGTAAGAATATTGATGTTAATGTTTGTGATTCCCTATGCAAGCACGAAAGTCAATAGTAATGCAATGAAATTACATCCTACTTGTGTTGCATTATTCGGTGTTAGTTATGTTTAATGTTCTCTTATGATGGTTTTCGTTCCTTGGTTGGTCGCTTCTCAATCTCTTGCTAGCCTCCGCTTGGTACTAAGTAGAAATACTACTTGTGCATCCAAATCCTAAAACCAAAGTTGTGCCATATGAGTCCACCATACCAACCTATATGCGGTACTTCCATGCCCTTCTAAGAAAATTTGTATGTGCCAACCCTAATTTCAAAATAAATTTCTCTTTTGTGTGCCAGTACCGCTCATGAAGCGGAAGAGGTGGCTAATATTTTCATGCTAGATGTGGTATTCTCAAGATGAGTGTTTATTCACTTGCACGAGAGTATGGAGGTAATAGGGATTCCCAGTCCCGAAATGAAAAATAAATTTACCTTATGTTGTCAAATAGTAAATACCTTGGAAAGTGTTGGTATGGAGGGCACCCGTGGATATGGATAAGCCATGGATTGTGAAAGAATGGCGGAAAAAGGAATAAACTTTATTTTCTGTTTCGGAACCGCCTATGATATATCTAGCATGGAAAGTGTTGGCAAGTATAAGTCGTTTTCGTTGACGGGAAAAGTATGCCTCCCAAAAAATTTATCTCTCAATTTTTAAGCTTTGAGCTCTGGCACCTCTACAAATCCCTACTTCCCTCTGTGAAGAAACAATCTTTTACTTTATGCAATTTTTTTATTAGAGTCTCCATCTTCTCTTATAAAACACCAACTACGAAACACTATTATCACACTTGAGCATTGGATGTAGCTAATATCCGGAAGTGTTGCATGAATGGATCAATGGTTGAGCATAATGGGCTAGGGATAACTTGCTTTAGTGTTGATATTTTGAAAAGAGATGATTGTTTGTTGGTATGCTTGAGTACAAAAGTCTTCAGGTCAAAATTAGACTATTGCTTTGAATCATATAAAAATAAAAATGTCCATGCTACAAAGAAAACAATACGTGATGAACATGATAGGCAGCATTCCACATCAAAAAAATTCTTTTTATCATTTACCTCCTCTAGGACGAGCAGGAATTAAGCTTCGGGGTGCTGATACGTCGCCAACGTATCTACAATTTTTGATTGTTCCATGTTGTTATATTATCATTCTTGGATGTTTTAAAATCATTTTCTATCATTTTTAACCTATTGACATAGTGCCCAGTGCCAGTTGCTGTTTTTTGCTTGTTTTTTACATCGCAGAAAATCAATACCAAACGAAGTCCAAATGCAAGGAAACTTTTTGGAGAATTTTTCTGGGCCAAAAGACACATGATGGGTAGAAGAAGTACCAGAGGGGGACTCCGAGAGAAGCACAACCCACCAGGGCGCGCCTGGTCCCCCTGGCACGCCCAGGTGGGTGGTGCCGACCTCGGTGGCCTCCTGCACCGCATCTTTGCTCTATACATTCCCCAATATTACAGAAATCCTAGGGGAGTCAACAAAATTTTATTCTAGCCGCTGAAAGTTCCAAAACCACGAGATCCAATCTATACACCATCACGGAGGGGTGCATCATGTTCATTGGTGCCTCTCCGGTGATGCGTGAGCAGTTCTTTGTAGACCTATGGGTATGTAGTTAGTAGCTAGATGGCTTCCTCTCTCTCGTTTGATTCTCAATACAATGGTCTCTTGGAGATCCATATGATGTAACTCTTTTTGCGGTGCGTTTGTTGGCATTCGATGAACTTTGAGTTTATGATTAGATCTATCTTTTTATGCATGAAAGTTATTTGAGTCTTCTTTCATCTCTCATATGCATGATTGCTTATAGCCTCGTATTTCTTCTCCGATATTTGGATATTGTTTGGCCAACTTGATCTATTTATCTTGCAATGGGAAGAGGTGCTTTGTGATGGGTTCGATCTTACGGTGCTTGATCCCAGTGACAGAAGGGGAACCAACAAGTATGTATCGTTGCTATTAAGAATAACAAGAATAGATCTTGTCTACATCATGTCATCGTTCTTATTGCATTACTCCCTTTTTTCATGAACTTAATACACTAGATGCATGCTGGACATCGGTCGATGTGTGGAGTAATAGTAGTAGATGCAGGAAGGACTTGGTCTACTAATCTTGGATGCGATGCCTATATAATAATCATTGCCTGGATATCATCATGATTATTTTAAGTTCTATCAATTTCCCAACAGTAATTTGTTCACACACCGTTTGCTATTTTTCTCGAGAGAAGCCACTAGCGAAACCTACGTCCACCGGGTCTCTCCTTTATTATATTTGCCTTTGCGATCTATTTTCCTTTGCTTTTATTTTAAGATCTATTAAACCAAAAATACAAAAATACTTTGTTGCACTTTATTTTATTTGGCGTGCGATCTATCAATATTTACAACTCTCTCATGTCCGTTTGCCAATCTTTGGCACCGTTACCCGAAAGGGATTGACAACCCCTTTAATACGTCGGGTTGCGAGTATTTGTTATTTGTGTGCCGGTGTCGTTCATGTAGTGTTGCGTGGTTCACCTACTGGCTCGATAATCTTGGTCTCATCACTGAGGGAAATACCTTCCGTTGATGTGTTGCATCATCCCTTCCTCTTTGGGGAAATACCAACGTAGTTCAAGCAAACATCAAAAGGAATTTCTGGCACCATTGCAGGGGAGACATCATCAACATCTACCAGGTTCCTAATCACAAATATCATCTCCTTGCAATATACATTATTTTCTATTTTCCTCCCGTTTTCCTCTCCCCCAATTCACAAAAAACTAGTCGTTTTATTCGCCCTCTTTTTCGTTCGCCGTTTTCTTGCCGGATCTGTTTTTGAGTGCAATATAGTTGCGTAGTCACAATGACTCAAGAGAACACCAAGTTGTGTGATTTTTTCAAATACCAACAACAACGATTTTATTGGCACTCTGATTGCTCCTCCCGCCACTAATGCGGAGTCTTGTGATATTAATACTGCTTTGGTGAATCTTGTTATGAAAGATCAATTTTCATGTACTCCTAATGAGGATGTCGCGTCCCATCTTAACACATTCGCGGAATTATATTGTCACACCCTGATTTTCATGTCACTTTGCTTAAGCTAATTATCATGTTAAAAATGTGGATTTACAAAAACTTTTGGGTGTTTTTGACTTTGCTTGATTTGACTTTTGTCTGTTGTTTGCTAGTGCTCTAAAAATCAAATAAATCCTCCAACTCTTATACTTCATCTCCGTGACCCAAAACCTTTTCCCAATAATCATGCCATGTGTATAGACCAGGATAGAATTTTCTTATAAAAATATTTTGGCCAAATAGTATTTTCTAAAATTAGTTTTCCAAAAACCCCTGAATTGAGGTTTGCACTACAAGTACCTTATTTAGGGTGTGAAAAATCTTCCAAAAAGTATATTTGAATCCTATTAGGTATAGGACCCCCAGAAACCACAAAAGTATAATTTTAAAAGTTATTTTTATATTTTATTTAAAAGCTTTTTCTTGAGGCCAGAAGTGGTCTTTAATAGGGAAAAATTATTTAATTATTTAAAAAATATTTGCCAAAATTCAGGGAGACTCATAGGACATATATTGTCCATATATAAGAGTTTCAACACATGGTCATGTTCAAAATATTGGACAAATCCTTCCAAAACCCTTCCTGGATATTTCAAGCTTTTGAAATATTTACAAAGGAAATATTCTCCAAAAATTCCAGGGAAATTCTATAATGTCATACATGACATATTTGATGATCTTGCAAAGCCTCATGCCTTGAAGATCAAGGAAACATCATCTAATCCCCTCAAAACCATTTTGTCCATATTTGAAGTTTGAGAAACTCTACATTGCCAAACTTGTCCAAATGCTCTAAAACTTGGTTCACATGCTAAAATGATGTAATTATGCATCTATGCCAAAATGGCACAAGTTTTGGAGAAGCATAACCTGATCTAAGTGCCCCAAAACCATTTATGTTCAAATTCAAATTTGAACAACTTTACATTACCAACTTTTTACCTGGGGCCTCAAACTTTGTGAGCATGATCATAACCCCAAATGATGATACTACACCAAGTGGTGCATCAAGGAGAGATGAATAGCTCAACTCAAACAAGGTGAAACCATTTTTGTTGATTTCAAGGGTTCACCAAAGTTACATTGGTAATTTTGCCCAAATGAGCTCAAATTTGGTGGAAGGCCCTAGTTATATGTGACATTTGATCCTGTTAAGTCCCATGTCAATTGGAAGTCATTTGCTATCCCAAAACCTGATCAAACACCTTCTGTCCAATTAACAAAACCCTTGTTTTGACCCCTTTTACTATTTCCCTTTACCTCAAATTCTTACCACAGCTTCTCCTGATCATCTTCTACCCCCAGTAACTTTCCCATGACCTCAGCTCAATCATTGGAGGGGGTAAAACCCCAACTTACTCTTCTGGACAGTAGTTTTCACCTTCTTCTTCACCTCCCTCCTCATTTGGGTGGCTTCCCAGAGCATCGAAGGCCACAGCGCATTTGTTTACTACTCCCTCTACCCTCTGGACACCGTTGGCCACGCCCTGGACGCCAGGCAATGCCAATGGCAGCCAAAAGCATGCTCTGGAGCGCGCTACAGTGCTCTGGAGCACTGCAGCCGCCCCCAATCATCGGCCCCGACCACCTAGGGCCTCCCCCTCGTGTCCCCCGAGGCTGCCTCGATGTCCGCAACCTGCTGGGCGGTCGGCCCCCTCCTCTCTCCTCCTCTCTCACCCCTGCTCGCACGCGCACCGGCCGACCCCGAGCTCCAGTGAGCAAGCTCACATGCGCGGCTCCTCTGACCGTTCCCCCGCTCCCTTTCTTCTCTCCCTCGTCCTAGACCAACTCCAGGAACACCCCGGACACACTGCGGCAGGCTCGCGTGGCCCGTGGCGACGACAACATGCTCACCGGCGCACGGCGCCTCGGTGGACCGTCGCCCACCTACTTATAGGGCACCCCCGAGCCCCCTTGCGGCTCCTTTGGCGCTCTCCCTCTCCCGTGCGTCTCCCAAGCCGTCCCATTGCTCTCCCCGTGCCCTACGGCCTCCTCCCTGGATGGAGCAGAGCCGCCGGCCGCCGCTCGAATTCGGGCAACCCCAAGCCCCTCTCTCCCTCCTAGCCACTCTGGTGCCACCACTCGACCTCCAGGGAGCTCCCCACCTCCGCCAAACCTCCCCAGGATGCCGTACGCTCGAAGCCCAAGATGACTGAAGCCCTTCTCCGCCGCGGTTGAACCCCTGCTTGCCCTGGTCCTCCCCGGCAGGCGTGCTACCCATGGTTGGGTGCGCCTCTCCGCGCTGGTCACTCCGATGGCCGGGGCATCGCCGGAGACGGCCCGAGCCGACGGGGCCACGCCGGCGAGCGCTCGGCCGTGCCTCCCCTGCCTCTGCTCTGTTCGAGCGGGAGGTGGGGGAAGAACCTGCCACGGGGGCCCGCGCGTCAGCGACCTGGAGGCTGTGCCCCTCCGTTTAAGTGGAAGCGGGTCTGGCATCGGCCGCCTTCCCCGCACGGAAACGCCCTTCCTGGCGGGCGCCTTCGACGTGGCCAGGCCCCTGCACGTGGCTGTGTAGATGGGCCGGCCCAGTGCGCCGAAGCACTAAGCCCCGCCCTGTGCGCAGTATGAGGGTAAAGCCCTTTTTCCTTTTCTTTTTCTTTTTCCAGTAAACTTAAAAAATCTCCCAAATATTCATTTGAACTCCAAACTTGATGATTCAAATTTCCTATGGCTCCATAAATCATGATCTATCACATGGTGCAACATGCACATTATTCCAGAGACATTTCCTTCACACATAATTATCGAATGCCCATATTCCATTTTCTGTTATGAACTTTAGAAAATCACAGAGGGCTCAAATTTGATCCAAATGCAGTGGTTCAAATTCCTAGATGCTTGTCATATCCAAACTTAGATTTGGAACATTTTTTATTAATACTTTCTGTACCCCACCAAATATTGAGCCATTTCTTCATATTTATCAGCTTTGCAAAATTCTAGGAAATTCATTTGAATTCCAAATCCAATGAAACCAACTCCTAGATGCTTCTAAAATCATGACTTGTTGATGGGTGCCTTTGCTCATCATTCAAGGAAATATTTTCTGTATACTTCTTCCAAATCCATAAACCCCTTGGTTCCATCACATTGAAATGATCCAAGCTATTCATTGATCCAATACCTATGAAACCACCTTGGTTATTTTTCATATGACCAGAGGTATCCAAGAAAAGTCCAACTCCTATTTTTAGAGCACTTTTATTTTTGCCTTGATTGTGTTGCTTATTATGATTGTTTCCATCGTTAGTTGACGAAATAAACGGAATACTCGGAGATGGACCAGAAGGTTTGAAGACTCGTGAGAACAAGGCAAGCAGCCCTTTGCCCATGTTCGGGAAACCTTTTTATGCATGTCTCATACCACCTTATTATTAATGAATCAGAATCATGTAGAAGAGGTGACCACTTTGGTTGGTGCCTTTGTTACCTTGCTATTGAAACTTGCATCAAACATGACCCTACCTTCCTATGAGGGTTATGTGGGTGGGAGTAGTTAGGTTGCTTTAATAGTGGCTACGAAAATGGGACGGGTATATGCATGGTGACGGAGGCCGAATACTTTCAAAAGACTTTTCGAAAACCCCGTCGGGTGCCACTTATGCCCGAGGGAGATGGTGAGATGGGTAACCACTTGATGACGAAGTGGTGTACCGAAGCAAGTGTGTGTGTTGTTTTGAAAACGGATTGGTTTAAGTTGCGACCGTTATTCCAACCTTACATGCGCAACCACTCTACCCTTATATGGGAAAGGGCATTATTGATTACCTAGGCCGATACTAGCATGGTGCCCGCATTACTAGTGACGGGGGTGACATGAGGTCACTCTTGGGACGGGGTCGCGCTTGGATAGGCGGCCATGACTGTCTTTACAGGGCACCGGACACACCGTTGGTACCCCATGCTTGTGGTATGTGATGAATACGGAGCGAGGCTCCAAAAATCTTGAGATGTGAAATGTGGGGCACGGGGTTGTTACCAATCGAGTGTCGTCTAGGGAAAGATAGTGATCGGGTGCTTAACCCGGGTACTTGAGGTACCACGGGTCGTGGATGTCACGGAAGTTCCCCGGATCTAGTGGGTAAAGTGTGCAACCTCTGAAGAGTGTAAAACTATTCGAATAGCCGTGTCCGCGGTCAAGGACAGTTGGGTAACCGCTCTTGGGCTACGTCCAATGTTTGTGAAACCTGGTGTGTGTGTGTGTGAGGAAACAACTTGGATCAGAGATATTGATGATGTGATTCCTGAGGAAGTCACAATGAGCTTGAGCATGAGTTGATTACAACTCTTTCTCGATAATGATGTCTGTGACCTCCTGATACTTGTTGCAGACACATGCATGTCCATGTTATATGTTGATCATACTTGCATATGAAAAACTAGCTTTCCGCAAAACTGCCAACCTAGCAGTAGAGCCTTGCATAATTATTCTGTTATCACACTTGGGTTGCTTGCGAGTACATTCAATGTACTCATTGGCTTGCCACTGGTTATTTTATTGGCCAGGCAGGAGAGAACAGGTTATGATGAATATTTCTTGGTGACGAGCATGCGAGCTAGGACGCTTCCCAGTCAGAATGCCTGTAGGGTTAATGGCAGATGGCATGGGTCCATGTTGTTATTGAAGATTTCCGCTGCAATGTTATACTCAAGACTTGACCATTATGGTCCTATTTGTGTAATACGGTATGTATGGATGTAAGACTCTCGTTATTCAGCTTCTGTGTGTTCAGTGAGCATTGATCTCTGGGATCACTGTACACGTGCATTCGGTGATCACGACTTATGAGTCAGGGTCCCCACAGAGCTGGTATCAGAGCAATCCTGACTGTAGGAAGCCTTAGTTAGCATGGTCGTTAGTTAGGGTAAAACTATTTTCAAAACTATCTATACTTCTCTTCCCTTCTCAGTTTTTCGAAAACTAGGCTATACTTGATCTCTTCCCCTTCAAAACTTGTGGTCGTTGGAACCCTTATGACCCTGACCACTGGATTTTCTATAATCCTTGTGGAGTGCACCTTGCCAAACACTCAACCGCCACTTCTGCACACAAGATTGGCGACACCACAACAAGACGATGTCAACAAGAAATCCATCCTCGAGGAATGAGGACATGAAAGACCCAGAAGATGGTGATACCCTTGACAGTGCCCCAAGAAGATGCAACATTGGCCTATGATGACCAGGGTATAGGTTATGCCAAAAATCATGATATGCATCGCTAATAGAGTAATCCCGTCACTACCGTTGTTGTATCGGCAACCACCGGTGGATGAGAACCTCACCATTTGGTCCGCCTCACTATAGTGAGCAGGAAAACGGTTCTCTTCGTCCCCCGCTCTTGGTGTCGATGATGTCACCAACGAAACTGACGTTTTGGACCTCTACTATGCCTTGAATAATATCATTGCATAAAGGATTACCTACCTGTCGGGGGAAACTGTCCACCACGAACACCTATGGGACCGGAGCCCCTTGTCTGTGCGGTACGAGGGCGGAGGGAGCACGAAGAGCAGATCGAGGCAGACGCACGGGCAGTTTTACCCAGGTTCGGGCCGCACGGATGCGTAAAACCCTACTCCTGCTTGGTTGTGTATTGAGTTGGGCGCTCGGAGCTTGAAGAAGCAGCTACACGAGCGTGAGAATGATCTAGGTTTCGAACCCCCTCCACGTTGTGTATGGGCCTCCTTTTATAGTGCAAGGGGTCACCGACAGGTGTCAACGTAGGAGAAAGGGGTAAAAATGTAAAAGATGTGGTAGCCTTAACAGTGCGGGAACAGTGGAGCTACAGTACAGAACAGTGGTCTATACCTACTTTAACAGTGGGGGACAAGGACATTTAATGCCCGTCGCCGTCGACCCCAAAAGCTCCCGCCCTTGCGTCTCCGTCTGCCACGGCGATGGCACCGTCGCCGAGGAGTGCCACCGTGTCCCCCAGGCTGCACAGCCATCCGCCACGCGTCCCTGGAAAGGCCCCAGGGCGACGCGTGGGCCGATGAGCTGGAGCGCGGGCACACAGCGCAACCCTCCCGGCAAGCACCTTGCCGGGGTCTTGACCTTGCCGGGCCCGGAAGCTTGCCGGGCTCTGAAGCTTGTCGCTCCCCGGGCCCTGCCGGGGCGCATGCTGCGCCGAGGCATGTCTTCTGATGTGTAATCTTCTAGTCTTCCTGGCAAGCTCCTCTTGCCAGGGTCTTGTGCTAGTGAGGTAATCTTGGGCTTGGGACGGCCTTCCCGGCAAGCTCCACTTGCCGGGGCCTTGAGCTTCTGTCTTGCATACTTTGTGTCTCGCCGCTTGGCCCGGCAAGGCTTGCCGGGTCGCGCTACAGTAATTCCTGCATTTAGTCTGTTGTCTCCTGGTCATTGAGTTGAGCGCTTCCTTAATATTCTTGGGTCGTAGATGTGTCTTAAAAGTGGATTTCTTTCATCGCCATGTCCTTCCCGCCTAGGGGCTATAACTTCCCGGTGCATGTCCAGGGGTAATGGACACCCCCCTGTTCAATACACCGACAGAAGCCCCCGGGCCTGGGTCGGGCAAGCGCGCATAGTGCTGTCCGGGCCAGGCCCAAAAACATGCACCGGGATACGCGCAGCGACCAGTAATCGACTCTTATGACTTTAGCTGCGTGCTGATGAATGGTGCATTAAAGCTCCCTTGCCGGAGCGCATAGCTCGACGACAAGGTTGAGAGCCCCCTTGTCGGAGCATATGGCTCGACGACAAGGTTGAGAGCCCCCTTGTCGGAGCATATGGCTCGACGACAAGGTTGAGAGCCCCCTTGTCGGAGCGCGTGGCTCGACGACAAGGTTTGCTAAACTTGCGACTTCAGCGGAGAACTCTGGCGTTCTCGACGCCGGCTTGAGCTTGTGGTGCTTGAGGCCTGCCGGGCCTTGGGCTTGCCGGCTGCCAAAGAAACAATTTATCTTTGGTTAGATCAATCTTTGTGCATGTAAGACAAGCGTCTCCATGCTAAATAAATGCTGCTTCCCTCTTGATTAATTCCGTCCTTGCACATATCTCTTATCCTACGCTGTCTGGTAGCCTTGCCGGCGCGCACACTTGCCGCGAGCGCTGGATTCGGGGCGTCAGCAGCCTGCTGGCGGTACTACTACCGGCAAGGCGACTTGCCGGGCCAGAACGCAGCTGCTGAGTTTGCCGAGCGGACTCGAGGCGAAACTAGGCGCGGACTGACCATGACAAAGCCCCTTCGCGTGCAGATTGATGTACAAGGACGGGACATTAATCAAGACGGCCCATGCCTGCCAGAGGGCTTCCCGGTGCGCACACTTCTGCCGGCAGCGCTTAAGGAACGGGTCCTTAGCGGCTCGCCAGAAACGCCGCCTCCCGGAAAAGTTTTACCTTCCCAGCCTTAGCGCAGCTGCACATATCGCCGAGCGGGCTCGAGGCGACATGGAGCGCGACTGGCGTAGTGAAGGCTCCTCCGCAGGCAAGGGTAAGGAGCAAATAAAAAGAGTAAAGGAAATGTAACTGTGTTTATTCTCTAAAACTTATCTTTTCTTGCTGCGCATCTTGCATAGCGAGGCTACGCTCGTGGTGATGACCGGCAGCTCTGTAGAAGGTTATCCTCTGGGGCGCTGCCAGCCCCCGAGCTCACCTCCCATGCGTGTTCCTGCAACGCTAGTCGAACATGTGATGCCTCGACAGCGTTTCAGCACAACAAGTTGATTAGCTTCTAGCTTGCAATTAATATGCTGTAATCTGGACTTCTGCTGAATGCTCCCTTGCTTGCCGGAACACCTTCCCAGTTTTAGTGCAGCTGCACACATCGCCGAGCGGACTCGAGGCGATATGGAGCGCAACTAGCCCCGGAAAGGTTTACCTTCCCGGCCCTAGCGCAGCTACACACGTCGCTGAGCGGACTCGAAGCGATTAGGAGCGCGACTAGTGCAGGGAAGGCTCCTCAGCATACGGGTTCATGTAGAGATTTGAAGAATAAAAATCATATCTAAACAGCAGAAAATACTAAGGTTTAAAAACTTAGCTTTTGCAAGGGTCGTGGGGTCCTTCTCTTTGGACGCCATGACGATCAAGCTGATGAAGAAACTGGCGAATTCGGAGAGGTTGATGAAGAATGCGCCCGCGCGAACGCCGGATCAGGTTCGCACAACCTCGACGCCCCCTACCTGGCGCGCCAAAGATGTCGGGGGAAACTGTCCACCACGAACACCTATGGGACCGGAGCCCCTTGTCTGTGCGGTACGAGGGCGGAGGGAGCACGAAGAGCAGATCGAGGCAGACGCACGGGCAGTTTTACCCAGGTTCGGGCCGCACGGATGCGTAAAACCCTACTCCTGCTTGGTTGTGTATTGAGTTGGGCGCTCGGAGCTTGAAGAAGCAGCTACACGAGCGTGAGAATGATCTAGGTTTCGAACCCCCTCCACGTTGTGTATGGGCCTCCTTTTATAGTGCAAGGGGTCACCGACAGGTGTCAACGTAGGAGAAAGGGGTAAAAATGTAAAAGATGTGGTAGCCTTAACAGTGCGGGAACAGTGGAGCTACAGTACAGAACAGTGGTCTATACCTACTTTAACAGTGGGGGACAAGGACATTTAATGCCCGTCGCCGTCGACCCCAAAAGCTCCCGCCCTTGCGTCTCCGTCTGCCACGGCGATGGCACCGTCGCCGAGGAGTGCCACCGTGTCCCCCAGGCTGCACAGCCATCCGCCACGCGTCCCTGGAAAGGCCCCAGGGCGACGCGTGGGCCGATGAGCTGGAGCGCGGGCACACAGCGCAACCCTCCCGGCAAGCACCTTGCCGGGGTCTTGACCTTGCCGGGCCCGGAAGCTTGCCGGGCTCTGAAGCTTGTCGCTCCCCGGGCCCTGCCGGGGCGCATGCTGCGCCGAGGCATGTCTTCTGATGTGTAATCTTCTAGTCTTCCTGGCAAGCTCCTCTTGCCAGGGTCTTGTGCTAGTGAGGTAATCTTGGGCTTGGGACGGCCTTCCCGGCAAGCTCCACTTGCCGGGGCCTTGAGCTTCTGTCTTGCATACTTTGTGTCTCGCCGCTTGGCCCGGCAAGGCTTGCCGGGTCGCGCTACAGTAATTCCTGCATTTAGTCTGTTGTCTCCTGGTCATTGAGTTGAGCGCTTCCTTAATATTCTTGGGTCGTAGATGTGTCTTAAAAGTGGATTTCTTTCATCGCCATGTCCTTCCCGCCTAGGGGCTATAACTTCCCGGTGCATGTCCAGGGGTAATGGACACCCCCCTGTTCAATACACCGACACTACCTGGTACCCTCGACGCCCCAGAAGGCACAAGTCACGACATTGAGTCCGAGAACCCCTAGGGTAGGATGAGCCATGTACCCCCTATGCGCAGTCGGGTCCGTATGACGGTTCGAATAGAACCATGATTGTGTGTTGCTTGCTTTTATTTGTTTGTGTTTTGATATAAGTCGCACTTTTGCCATAGGCAACAAGTGCATGGCTATATCACCTTCCTTGCTTTGTTTCTTTTGTTTCAACCTTTTTGCACCTGTTTGTTGCACCTGCACTATAGAACCCCCTTTAGGCATTTCCCTCCTCTACGCTGCTTCTTCCCTCTATTCTCTCTCTCCCCAACTGAAGACCCGCAAGACAAGATGCACCAAGGATTCTACCTCGGCAGCCAACTGGCACTGAAGACTTCTGCTACAACCTCCACGATCAATTGCAACCCCGTAGAATTATGTTTAACCCTCCATACTAGTAACCCATTCCTAGACCCTTTGAGACTTCACAAGACACTCCAACACGAACCCTTAACCATGTGCCTAACCTATAAATATTGCGAGAGAGCCAGTTAAGCCCTTATAACCTTGCACAACCCTGGGTTCGTAAAGGAACTAGTGGACGCAGTGAACAAGCACATTTTCATCCTAATATAGCACAAGAACTGACGATGCCATAGATAGACCGATTTGAGGATATAAGACAGATGACTTGGTAGCTTTATATCAGTGACTTCGAGGAATTATCTGGGACCTTGATGGATTGTGAGGTTTTCATATTGGTGGGATCATGACTTTTGGGAAGCATGTAGGAGTACCCGTTGGACATAAGATTTGGATTTATGTAGGTGATTCTGGTTGGTATAATGCTGGATATGTCTGCATGGTTCGGAGTAAAATTGGATTTAGGCCTATGATCCTGATTATGATATCATGCTTCTCGGTGGACAATAACCTAGGAGATTGGATTATTTGTCGGAGTTGATTTAGGGATCTATATAGTCGTGATCTTGAAGTTTACTTGACCCGGATGATGAGAATTTGGTGGACTTACTATCGTAACGCATAGTCCTTCCAAGTGTTTGGGTATTATAAGGACTTGAGATCTTGTGGAACACCGTAGACATCGGATTTGTAGAATTGTCGGATTTTGTGGTGATTGATGGAGAATACCGGGCTATTGGAGTTGATCTATAGGAAGGAAACAAAATCTTGGAGTGGCATATGACGTGTTTCCTTAGAATAGTGATACATTATCGTGAGCCTTGCAAGAATAGGTTAAGCGCTTGGATTGCGGCGTCTAATTCAAGCTTAGCAGCTTGTATGACCCACCTATGGATTTTAGGGGTGGACATACATATGGATTTGGGGATCGTAGGCGAGTACGTTTTTGTTAGACCATCTCTTAAGAATCATGAGGATATGTATGGCATGAGTGGTGATTGAAGTTGGTCTCTGCGAGAAGATGCTTTTTTGTTCGGAGTACTAGATAGAGCTAATGGCATCTCAGAAACCGTGCTTAAGGATAAGATGATATAAGTTCACTCACTCACTGGAATCCTTGAAACCCTTAAGCCCCACCAAGCCACAACCTGGTCAGATTCTGACCACGGGCCTTCACTCTAAGTCAGGAAGGCCTCTGCAAATACTCAGCGGAGACCACCACCAATACCCCAGCTTACGTTGCGTACCCCCATGGACCTCATGGAATAATTGGACAAGTTGGGTAACATCATTATTTGATGGCCTACTTGTCTGCTTGAAGACAAAGAAGAGACGGACAGCTGGATAGAAGACATTTGAAGACCGCCCTGTCAAGAAGGAAAGATCTACACCGACCACCGTCATCAAGAAGTAAACTTCCGCATCGAAGACCGGGCGTATCTGCAAACCACTCCTCTCAAAGGAACTGAGCATTTCCGTGCCGAAGGAATGCTCACACCAAGATGTATCAAGACTTGAAGGCACGATTCTGGTGGCACGGGATGAAAAGAGAGATTGCAACCTATGTTGCAAAGTGTGATGTGTGCCAAAGGGTCAAGGCTGAACATCAGCGACCTGCTGGATTGCTTCAACCACTCAAGGTTCCTGAGTGGAAGTGGGATAAAGTCGGAATGGACTTCGTCACTGGATTACCAAGGTCGGATAGAGGACATGACTCTATCTGGGTCATAGTCGATCATTTGACCAAGGTGGCCCATTTCATTCCTGTCAAGACCACTTATGATGGCAACCGGCTGGCAGCTCTCTACATCGTCCGAATCGTAAGTCTTCACGGCGTTCCCAAGGAGATTGTGTCAGATCGAGGAACCCAGTTCACCTCAAGGTTCTGGAAGAAGTTCCAAGAAGCCTTGGGAACCAAGTTATCTTTCAGCACGGCTTTCCACCCACAAACCGGAGGTCAGACAGAACGAGTCAATCAGATTCTCAAAGACATGCTCCGAGCCTGTGTCTTGGCATATGGATCCAAGTGGGAGGATTGTCTCCCTTTTGCCGAGTTCTCCTATAACAACAGTTAACAGTCGAGCCTTCAGATGGCACCATTTGAGGTGCTGTACGGACGCAGATGTCGCACACCCCTCAACTGGTCAGAGACTGGAGAAGGGCTAGTCTTTGGACCGGATATTCTACGCGCAGCACAAGAGCAAGTCCAACTAGTCAGAGAGCGTTTGAAGGCAGCCAAGTCAAGGCAAAAGAGCTATGCTGACACTCACCGTCGGGACATGAGTTTCCATGACGGGGACCGTGTGTACCTGCGGGTAACTCCTCTGAAGGGAACCAAGCGTTTCCACGTCAAGGGGAAGCTCGCACCAAGGTTCATTGGACCCTTTGAGATCACTGCACGACGAGGAAAAGTGGCTTACCAGTTGGAACTACCACCCGAGCTATCCGGTGAGCACAATGTATTCCATGTGTCACAACTCCGGAAATGTCTCCAAGTTCCCGACAAGCCTAATCTCTACAAGGATGTTGATCACCAAGCCATTGATCTGCAGCCTGATTTGACCTACCGCGAGAAGCCCATCCGCATTCTGGACGAAGCAGAACGACGGACGCGAAGCCGTACCATCAAGTACTTCAAGGTCAAGTGGAGCACCACCCGTAAGCAGAACCAACAAGAAGAAGTGAAGACTACCCCGTATCCAAGACTCCGCCTTTCTTTCCACGCCTAGTCTGGGAATCTCGGGGACGAGATTCTTGTAAGGGGGGTAGGTCTGTCACACCCTGATTTTCATGGCACTTTGCTTAAGCTAATTATCATGTTAAAAATGTGGATTTACAAAAACTTTTGTGTGTTTTTGACTTTGCTTGATTTGACTTTTGTGTGTTGTTTGCTAGTGCTCTAAAAATAAAATAAATCCTCCAACTCTTATACTTCATCTCCTTGACCCAAAACCTTTTCCCAATAATCATGCCATGTGTATAGACCAGGATAGAATTTTCTTATAAAAATATTTTGGCCAAATAGTATTTTCTAAATTTAGTTTTCCAAAAATCCCTGAATTGAGGTTTGCACTACAAGTACCTTATTTAGGGTGTGAAAAATCTTCCAAAAAGTATATTTGAATCCTATTAGGTATAGGACCCCCAGAAACCACAAAAGTATAATTTTAAAAGTTATTTTTATATTTTATTTAAAAGCTTTTTCTTGAGGCCAGAAGTGGTCTTTAATAGGGAAAAATTATTTAATTATTTCAAAAATATTTGCCAAAATTTAGGGAGACTCATAGGACATATATTGTCCATATATAAGAGTTTCAACACATGGTCATGTTCAAAATATTGGACAAATCCTTCCAAAACCCTTTCTGGATATTTCAAGCTTTTGAAATATTTACAAAGGAAATATTCTCCAAAAATTCCAGGGAAATTCTATAATGTCATACATGACATATTTGATGATCTTGCAAAGCCTCATGCCTTGAAGATCAAGGAAACATCATCTAATCCCCTCAAAACCATTCTGTCCATATTTGAAGTTTGAGCAACTCTACATTGCCAAACTTGTCCAAATGCTCTCAAACTCGGTGCACATGCTAAAATGATGTAATTATGCATCTATGCCAAATGGTACAAGTTTTGGAGAAGCATAACCTGATCTAAGTGCCCCAAAACCATTTCTGTTCAAATTCAAATTTGAACAACTTTACATTACCAACTTTTTACCTGGGGCCTCGAACTTTGTGAGCATGATCATAACCCCAAATGATGACACTACACCAAGTGGTGCATCAAGGAGAGATGAATAGCTCAACTCAAACAAGGTGAAACCATTTCTGTTGATTTCTAGGGTTCACCAAAGTTACATTGGCAATTTTGCCCAAATGAGCTCAAATTTGGTGGAAGGCCCTAGTTATATGTGACATTTGATCCTGTTAAGTCCCATGTCAATTGGAAGTCATTTGTTATCCCAAAACCTGATCAAACACCTTCTGTCCAATAACCGAAACCCTTGTTTTGACCCCTTTTACTATTTCCCTTTACCTCAAATTCTTACCACAGCATCTCCTGGTCATCTTCTACCCCCGGTAACTTTCCCATGGCCTCAGCTCAATCATTGGAGGGGGTAAAACCACAACTTACTCTTCTGGACAGCAGTTTTCACCTCCTTCTTCACCTCCCTCCTCATTTGGGTGGCTTCCCAGAGCATCCAAGGCCACAGCGCATTTGTTTACTACTCTCTCTACCCTCTGGACACCGTTGGCCACGCCCTGGACGCCAGGCAATGCCAATGGCAGCCAAAAGCATGCTCTGGAGCACTGCAGCCGCCCCCAATCATCGGCCCCGACCACCTAGGGCCTCCCCCCTCGTGTCCCCCGAGGCTGCCTCGACGTCCGCAACCTGCTGGGCGGTCGGCCCCCTCCTCTCTCCTCCTCTCTCACCCCTGCTCGCAGGCGCACCGGCCGACCCCGAGCTCCAGTGAGCAAGCTCACACGCGCGGCTCCTCTGACCGTTCCCCCGCTCCCTTTCTTCTCTCCCTCGTCCTAGACCAACTCCAGGAACACCCCGGACACACTGCGGAAGGCTCGCGTGGCCCGTGGCGACGGCAACATGCTCACCGGCGCACGGCCCCTCGGTGCACCTTCGCCCACCTACTTATAGGGCACCCCCGAGCCCCCTTGCGGCTCCTTTGGCGCTATCCCTCTCCCGTGCGTCTCCCAAGCCGTCCCATTGCTCTCCCCGTGCCCTACGGCCTCCTCCCTGGCCGGAGCAGAGCCGCCGGCCGCCGCTCGAATTCGGGCAACCCCAAGCCCCTCTCTCCCTCCTAGCCACTCCGGTGCCACCGCTCGACCTCCAGGGAGCTCCCCACCTCCGCCAAACCTCCCCAGGATGCCGTACGCTCGAAGACCAAGATGACTGAAGCCCTTCTCCGCCGCGGTTGAACCCCTGCTCGCCCTGGTCCTCCCCGGCAGGCGTGCTACCCATGGTTGGGTGCGCCTCTCCGCGCTGGTCACTCCGATGGCCGGGGCGTCGCCGGAGACGGCCCGAGCCGACGGGGCCACGCCGGCGAGCGCTCGGCCGTGCCTCCCCTGCCTGTGCTCTGTTCGAGGCGGAGGTGGGGGAAGAACCTGCCACGGGGGCCCGCGCGTCAGCGACCTGGAGGCTGGGCCCCTCCGTTTAAG
This sequence comes from Secale cereale, assembly GCA_902687465.1. Taxonomy (NCBI): domain Eukaryota; kingdom Viridiplantae; phylum Streptophyta; class Magnoliopsida; order Poales; family Poaceae; genus Secale; species Secale cereale. The sequence goes on from LR738714.1 coordinate 408,140,466, forward strand.
TGGAAGCGGGTCTGGCATCGGCCGCCTTCCCCGCACGGAAACGCCCTTCCTGGCGGGCGCCTTCGACGTGGCCAGGCCCCTACGCGTGGCTGTGTAGATGGGCCGGCCCAGTGCGCCGAAGCACTAAGCCCCGCCCTGTGCGCAGTATGCGGGTAAAGCCCTTTTTCCTTTTCTTTTTCTTTTTCCAGTAAACTTCAAAAATCTCCCAAATATTCATTTGAACTCCAAACTTGATGATTCAAATTTCCTATGGCTCCATAAATCATGATCTATCACATGGTGAAACATGCACATTATTCCAGAGACATTTCCTTCACACATAATTATCAAATGCCCATATTCCATTTTCTGTGATGAACTTTAGAAAATCACAGAGGGCTCAAATTTGATCCAAATGCAGTGGTTCAAATTCCTAGATGCTTGTCATATCAAAACTTAGTTTTGGAACATTTTTATTAATACTTTCTGTACCCCACCAAATATTGAGCCATTTCTTCATATTTATCAACTGTGCAAAATCCTAGGAAATTCATTTGAATTCCAAATCCAGTGAAACCAACTCCTAGATGCTTCTAAAATCATGACTTGTTGATGGGTGCCTTTGCTCATCATTCAAGGAAATATTTCTGTATACTTCTTCCAAATCCATAAACCCCTTGGTTCCATCACATTGAAATGATCCAAGCTATTCATTGATCCAATACCTATGAAACCACCTTGGTTATTTTTCATATGACCAGAGGTATCCTAGAAAAGTCCAACTCCTATTTTTAGAGCACTTTTATTTTTGCCTTGATTGTGTTGCTTATTATGATTGTTTCCATCGTTAGTTGACAAAATAAACGGAATACTCGGAGATGGACCAGAAGGTTTGAAGACTCGGGAGAACAAGGCAAGCAGCCCTTTGACCATGTTCGAGAAACCTTTTTATGCATGCCTCATACCACCTTATTATTAATGAATCAGAATCATGTAGAAGAGGTGACCACTTTGGTTGGTGCCTTCGTTACCTTGCTATTGAAACTTGCATCAAACATGACCCTACCTTCCTATGAGGGTTATGTGGGTGGGAGTAGTTAGGTTGCTTTAATAGTGGCTATGCAAATGGGACGGGTTTATGCATGGTGACGGAGGCCGAATACTTTCAAAAGACTTTTCGAAAACCCCGTCGGGTGCCACTTATGCCCGAGGGAGATGGTGAGATGGGTAACCACTTGATGACGAAGTGGTGTACCGAGGCAAGTGTGTGTGTTGTTTTGAAAACGGATTGGTTTAAGTTGCGACCGTTATTCCAACCTTACATGCGCAACCACTCTACCCTTATATGGGAAAGGGCATTATTGATTACCTAGGCCGATACTAGCATGGTGCCCGCATTACTAGTGACGGGGGTGACATGAGGTCACTCTTGGGATGGGGTCGCGCTTGGATAGGCGGCCATGACTGTCTTTACAGGGCACCGGACACACCGTTGCTACCCGTTGCTTGTGGTATGTGATGAATACGGAGCGAGGCTCCAAAAATCTTGAGATATGAAATGTGGGGCATGGGGCTGTTACCAATCGAGTGGACTCCATATTAGTGTCGTCTAGGGAAAGATAGTGATCGGGTGCTTACCCCGGGTACTTGAGGTACCGCGGGTCGTGGATGTCACGGAAGTTCCCCGGATCTAATGGGTAAAGTGTGCAACCTTTGCAGAGTGTAAAACTATTCGAATAGCCGTGTCCGCGGTCAAGGACAGTTGGGTAACCGCTCTTGGGCTACGTCCAATGTTTCCGAAACCTGGTGTGTGTGTGTGAGGAAACAACTCGGATCAGAGATATTGATGATGTGATTCCTGAGGAAGTCACAATGAGCTTGAGCATGAGTTGATTACAACTCTTTCTCGATAATGATGTATGTGACCTCCTGATACTTGTTGCAGACACATGCATGTCCATGTTATATGTTGATCATACTTGCATATGAAAAACTAGCTTTCCGCAAAACTGCCAACCTAGTAGTAGAGCCTTGCATAATTATTTTGTTATCACAGTTGGGTTGCTTGCGAGTACATTCAATGTACTCATTGGCTTGCCACTGGTTATTTTATTGGCCAGGCAGGAGAGAACAGGTTATGATGAAGATTTCTTGGTGACGAGCATGCGAGCTAGGACGCTTCCCAGTCAGAATGCCTGTAGGGTTAAAGGCAGATGGCATGGGTCCATGTTGTTATTGAAGATTTCCGCTGCAATGTTATACTCAAGACTTGACCATTATGGTCCTATTTATGTAATACGGTATGTATGGATGTAAGACTCTGGTTATTCAGCTTGTGTGTGTTCAGTGAGCATTGATCTCTGGGATCACTGTACACCTGCATTCGGTGATCACGACTTATGAGTCGGGGTCCCCACATATATGATATGCAAAAGAAAAAATATGTGGACAATGATGTTGTGAAGTTGAAATTATTTCTGTTTTCTTTGCGAGATCATGGAAAAAATTGGTATTCTTTGTTGCCTCGCTATAGTATCGATTCTTGGAATAAGTGCAAAGATGTTTTTATACTAAGTATTTTCCGCCTGCAAAAATTATTTCCCTTAGAACCCAGATCATGAATTTCAAGCAACTTAAACATGAGCATGTTGCACAATCTTTGGAAAGGATGAAAATGATGCTAAGGAATTGCCCAACTCATGGGTTAAATCTTTGGATGATCACACAAAAAAATTATGCGGGATTGAATTTTGTTTCTCGTAATCTTTTAGATTCCGCCGTGAGTGGTACTTTTATGGAAATTAACTTGTGTGATGCTACCGAATTTCTTGATAATATCGTGGAAAATTATTCACAATGGCATACCGAAAGAGCTCCTACTTGTAAAAATGTTAATTCGGTTGAAGAAATTTCTTCTTTCAGTGAAAAAGTTGATGCTCTTATGAAATTGGTTGCTAGTAAAAGTGCTCCTATTGATTTTAATGATGTGCCTTTGTCTACTTTGATTGAGCAAAATAGTGATGCCATAGATGTGAATTTTATCTCTCGAAATAATTTCAATAACAATGGTTATAGATGTAATTTTAATCCTAGGCCTTTTCCTAGTAATTCCTCTAAGAACTATGGTAATTCCTATGGTAATCAATCTTATAATAATAATAGGAATACCTCTAATCTTGAGAATAATATTAAAGAATTTATCAACACTCAAAAAGTTTTCAGCACTACAATGGAAGAAAAGTTGAATAAGATTGATGATTTGTCTAGAAGTGTTGATAGAATTTCTCATGATATGGAAAATCTCAAGATGAATTTTTTTGTGCCTAAAGTAGAGGACTCAATTAAAGCTCTTTATGTTTCTATGGATGAAAGTAAGAAAAGGACCTCTATGCTTAGATCTAGAAGAGATTTTTTAGAAAAAACGTTTTCTAGTGATTGCTTTCATGAAAAAGATGAAGACCTTAAAACGATTGGTGTTTCTTCTATTGATTCCTTGTTTAATAAAATTAACATTGATGAAAAAGGTATTGGAGAAGAGTCAGCTTTAGCTAGAAGGCGTCCTGATATTTCGTAGGGTAAAAATCTTGTTGAGAAAATTGATAAAAGTGGGTTTGAAGAGGTCAAGACTTTAACTAGTGATGTGCCCACTCATTTGGATTACAAAGACTTTAATTATGATAGTTGCTCTTTGATTGATTGTATTTCATTTTTGCAATCCATGATTAATTCACCTCATGCGTACGAACAAAATAAAGCTTTTACTAAACATATTGTTGATGCGATGATGAAAGCTTTAGAAGATAAGTTGGAATTAGAAGTGTCAAAAAAGGGCAGCCCGGTGCATGTAGCTCCTGCTTGCGCAAGGTCCGGGGAAGGGTCCGACCACTTTGAGTCTATAGTACGCAACCTTTCCCTACATTTCCGCAAGAGACTGTTTCCAATACTCAAACCCTTCATAATTAGAAGTGTCAGTTCCTAGAAAATTACATGATGAGTGGGGACATACTATCAAAATCAAAATTTAAAATTATTAGTGCAATGCTTTATGTGATTTGGGTGCTAGTGTTTCCACAATTCTGAAGTCTCTATGTGATGTTCTTGGTCTTACCAACATTGAAGATTGCTCTCTTAACTTGCATTTAGCAGATTCCACTATTAAAAAGCCTTTGGGGAGGATCAATGATGTTCTTATTTTCGCAAATAGGAACTATGTACCCATATACTTTATTGTTCTTGACATTGATTGCAATCCGTCTTACCCCATTATACTTGGTAGACCGTTTTTACACATTGTTGGTGCAGTGATTAATATGAAAGAAGGGAACATTAAATTCCAATTTCCCTTGAGAAAGGGCATGGAACACTTCCCTAAAACAAAGATCAAATTGCCTTATGAATCTATAATGAGGGCAACATATGGTTCCTCTAACAAGTATGACAACACTTGAGATCTTTGACTTATGCCTAGCTAGGGGCGTAAAACGATAGCGCTCGTCGGGAGGCAACCCAACTTGTATCTTTTTGCTTTTTGGCTTTCTTGTTATTTCAATAAAATACCCAATAATACCTCTGTTTAGATGTGTTTTTATGGTTTAAACAAATGTTTGAGCCAAGCAAAGCCTTTAGGATCATGTTGGGTGATAGTAGATTTGATCTTGCTGAAAAACAGAAACTTTTGCGCTCACGGAAATAATTATCATTTTTAACATAAGAGTGTTTTTGAGTTGATTCTTTTTGGAGAAGACTAATATACAAATTTTTCACGTGGTCCTAATTGTTTAAAAAAAATAGAGTTACAAAAGTATTCTAAATATCCAGATTGCTACAGATTGTTCTGTTTTTGACAGATTATATTTTCTTTGCGTTGGGTGCTTGTTTTGATGATTCTATGGTTTTCCTTGATGAGTTTTTTCCATAGAAAAGTTGGAGTACAATAGATATAATGCAAGAATAAAATATGAATTGGTTTGATACAGTACTTATAGTAGTGATTTGCCTTCTTATACTAACGGGTCTCACGAAGGTTTTGTTGAGTTTTGTGTGATTGAAGTTTTCAAGTTTTGAGTGATGCTACGATGGATGAAGGAATAAAGAGTAAGAAGAGCCTAAGCTTGGGGATGACCATGGCATTCCAAGCTATTATCCAAAGAGAAGCAAGCAACTAAGCTTGGGGATGCCCCGAGTAGCATCCCCTCTTTCTTCTAACGACCATCGGTATTTTACTCGAAGCTATATTATTATTCGTCACATACTATGAGTTTTGCTTAGAGCGTCTTGTATGATATGAGTCTTTGCTTGTTTTGCTTTTTGTGTTAAGTCTTGAATACTTGCTGGACACACCTATTTGAGAGAGCCAAAATTATGTCATCACTTGTTAGAATTGCTCTCTATGCTTCACTTAAATTTGTATGAGCTATGGAATTGCTCTAGTGCTTCACTTATATCTTTTTGAGCACGGTGTACTTTAGTATTTTTGAAGAAATGCTCTCTTGCTTCAGTTAGATTTGTTTGAGAGTTAGTAATTTTTTTAAATAAATTCTCTCTTGCTTCACTTAAATTGATTTGAGAGAAATAAATATTATGCTCATGATCTTCACTTATATTTGTTTGAGCTTATCAAAAGCAACACTTGAAAATTAGTTTCAAAGTGATAAATATCCAAGAAGGATATAATAAAAACTTTCATGAAGATCATTGGACAAAATAAACTTGATTCCTTCTAATAGTTTTGAGATATGAGGATGTGATATGTGAGTCATGTTGATGAGTAATTGTGATTTAGTAAAAATATTGGTGTTAAGGTTTGTGATTCCCTATGCAAGCACGAAAGTCAATAGTCATGCAATGAAATTACATCCTACTCGTGTTGCATTGTTTGTTGTTAGTTATGTTTAATGTTCTCTTCTGATGGTTTTCTTTCCTTGGTTGGTCGCTTCTCAACCTCTTGCTAGACTCCACCTTGTACTAAGTACAAATACTACTTGTGCACCCAATTCCTAAAATCCAAGTTGTGCCAAATGAGTCCACCATACCTACCTATATGCGGTATTTCCATGCCGTTCAAAGCAAATTTGTATGTGCCAACTCTAATTTCAAAATAAATTTCTATTTTGTGTGCCCGTACCGCTCACGAAGCAGCGAGGGGTGGCCAACATTTTTTATGCTAGATCTGTTATTCTCAAGATGAGTGTTTATTCACTTGTCATTTTACGAGAGTATGGAGGTAATAGGGATTCCCAATCCCAAAATGAAAAATAAATTTACTTTATGTTGTCAAATAATAAATTCCTTGGAAAGTGTTGATATGGAGGGCACCCGTGGATATGGTTAGCCATGGCTTGTGAAAGTTTGGTGGAAAAAGGAATAAACTTTATTTTATGTTTGGGAACCGCCTATGATGCATCTAGTGTGGAAATTGTTGGGAACTCTAAGTCGTTCTTGTTGGTGGGAAAAGTATGCCACCCAAAATAATTTTGTCTCTCAATTTAAACATTGAGCTCTAGCACCTTTACAAATCCCTACTTCCCTCGGCGAAGGGCCTATCTTTTACTTTATGCAAGTTTTATTTTTATTTTGAGTCTCCATCTTCTCGTATAAAGCACCAACTACGGAACACTATTATCGCACTTGAGCATTGGATGTAGCTAATATTTGTATGTGTTGCATGAATGGATCAATGATTGAGCATGATGGGCTAGTGATAGCTTTCTTTAGTATTGATATTTTGAAAGACATGGTTGCTTGTTGATATGCTTGAGTATTTCAGTATCATGTCAAAACTAGACTATTGCTTTGAACCATATAAAAGTCCAAATGTCCATGCTATAAAGAAAAGAATATGAGATGACATGTTAGGCAACATTCCACATCAAAAAATCTGTTTTTTATCATTTACCTACTCGAGGATGAGTAGGAATTAAGCTTGGGATGCTGATACGTCTCCAACGTATCTATAATTTTGATTGTTCCATGTTGTTATATTATCATTCTTGGATGTTTTATATTCATTTTATATCATTTTTTGGTACTAACCTATATGTTGGAAATATGCCCTAGAGGCAATAACAAAAGTATTATGTCGGTGTACTAAGGTAGGGGTACCTCAGTACCCCAACTTGTGCACGGGCAGTAGCAGCTTCCCGCGGCAGGGCCTACCACGCGCTCGCCGGAGACCTTCCTGCTCCATATAAAACCATTCAAAAACAAAGTATACAAGACAGAAGATCGAGACCCCGGCAAGTGGAGCTTGCCGGGAAGGCCGTTCCAGGCTCAAGATCACCTCACTCACGCAAGGCCCTGGCAAGAGGAGTTTGCCAGGAAGACTAGAAGATTATGTTACAGAAGACATGCCTCGGCGCTATATGCGCCCCGGCAGGGCCCGAGGAGCGACAAGCTTCAGAGCCCGACAAGCTCCCGGGCCCGGCAAGGTCAAGACCCCGGCAAGGTGCTTGCCGGGGAGAGTTGCGCTGTGTACCCGCGCTCCAGCTCATCGGTCCACGCGTCGCCCCGGGGCCTCTCCTGGGACGCGTGGCGGACGGCTGTGCAGCCTGGGGGACACGGTGGCACTCCACGGTGGTAAAGCTATCGCCGTGGCAAACGGAGACACAAGGGCGGGCGCTTTTGGGGTCGACGGCGACGGGCATTAAATGCTCTTGTCCCCCACTGTCAAAGTAGGTAGCGACCACTGTTCATCCACTGTAGCTCCACTATTCCCGCACTGTTACAACTACCACCTCTTTTACATTTTTACCCTTTCTCCTACGTTGACACCTGTCGGTGACCCCTTGCACTATAAAAGGAGGCCCATGCACAACGTAGAAAGGGTTGGGAACCTAGATCGCTCATACGCTCAGTGTAGCTAGTTCTTCAAGCTCCCGAGCTCTCCAACTCAATACAAACTAAGCAGGAGTAGGTTTTTACGCGTCTATCGCGGCCCGAACCTGGGTAAACTGTCTGCGTGATCTCCACGATCTGCTCTTCGTGCTCCCTCCGCCCTCTTACCGCACAAGCAAGGGGCTCCGGTCCCATAGGTGTTCGTGGCGGACAGTTTCCCCAGGTAGGGGTACCTCAGTACCCCAACTTGTGCACGGGCAGTAGCAGCTTCCCGCGGCAGGGCCTACCACGCGCTCGCCGGAGACCTTCCTGCTCCATATAAAACCATTCAAAAACAAAGTATACAAGACAGAAGATCGAGACCCCGGCAAGTGGAGCTTGCCGGGAAGGCCGTTCCAGGCTCAAGATCACCTCACTCACGCAAGGCCCTGGCAAGAGGAGTTTGCCAGGAAGACTAGAAGATTATGTTACAGAAGACATGCCTCGGCGCTATATGCGCCCCGGCAGGGCCCGGGGAGCGACAAGCTTCAGAGCCCGGCAAGCTCCCGGGGCCGGCAAGGTCAAGACCCCGGCAAGGTGCTTGCCGGGGAGAGTTGCGCTGTGTGCCCGCGCTCCAGCTCATCGGTCCACGCGTCGCCCCGGGGCCTCTCTTGGGACGCGTGGCGGACGGCTGTGCAGCCTGGGGGACACGGTGGCACTCCACGGTGGTAAAGCCATCGCCGTGGCAAACGGAGACACAAGGGCGGGCGCTTTTGGGGTCGACGGCGACGGGCATTAAATGCTCTTGTCCCCCACTATCAAAGTAGGTAGCGACCACTGTTCATCCACTGTAGCTCCACTATTCCCGCACTGTTACAACTACCACCTCTTTTACATTTTTACCCTTTCTCCTACGTTGACACCTGTCGGTGACCCCTTGCACTATAAAAGGAGGCCCATGCACAACGTAGAAAGGGTTCGGAACCTAGATCGCTCATACGCTCGGTGTAGCTAGTTCTTCAAGCTCCCGAGCTCTCCAACTCAATACAAACTAAGCAGGAGTAGGGTTTTACGCGTCTATCGCGGCCCGAACCTGGGTAAACTGTCTGCGTGATCTCCACGATCTGCTCTTCGTCCTCCCTCCGCCCTCTTACCGCACAAGCAAGGGGCTCCGGTCCCATAGGTGTTCGTGGCGGACAGTTTCCCCCGACATATTATTATTATATTTCCTTGTTCATGATAATTGTCTGTTATTCATGCTTGAATTGTATTGTACGGAAACAGCGATACATGTGTGAATATATAGACCACAATGAGTCCCTGGTAAGCCTCTAGTTACTAGCTCGTTGATCAACAGATGGTCACGGTTTCCTGACCCTGGAAATAGGATGTCAGTGATAACGGGATCACATCATTAGGAGAATGATGTGATGGACAAGACCCAATCCTGAGCCTAGCACGAGATCGTATAGTTCGTAATGCATAAGCTTTTCCAGTGTCAAGTATTTATTCCTTAGACCATGAGGTTGTGCAACTCCCGGATGCCGTAGGAATACTTTGGGTGTGCCAAACGTCACAACGTAACTGGGTGGCTATAAAGGTACACAACGGGTATCTCCGAAAGTGTCTGTTGAGTTGGTACGAACCGAGACTGGTATGTTCTCACTCCGTATGACGGAGAGGTACCTCTGGGCCCTCTCGGTAAGACATCATCATAATGAGCTCAAAGTGACTAAGGAGTTAGTCACGGGATGATGGATTACGGAACGAGTAAAGAGACTTGCCATGACAAGATTGAACAAGGTATCGGGCACACCGACGATCGAATCTCGGGCAAGTACCGTACCGATGGACAAAGGGAATAACATACGGGATTGAGTGAATCCTTGACACAGTGGTTCATCCGATGAGATCATCGAGCAACACGTGGGAACCAACATGGGTATCCAGATCCCGCTGTTGGTTATTGATCGGAGAGTCGTCTCGGTCATGTCTGCGTGTCTCCCGAACCCGTAGGGTCTACACACTTAAGGTTCGGTGACGCTAGGGTTGTAGAGATACATGCACATGGAAACCCAAATGTTGTTCGGAGTCCCGGATGAGATCCCGGACGTCACGAGGATTTCCGGAATGGTCCGGAGGTAAAGAATGATATATAGGAAGTCCAGTTTCGGTCATCGGGTGAACTCCGGGGGTCACTGGGAGTGTCCCGGGACCACCGGAGGGGTCCCGGGGGTCCACCGGGTGGGGCCACCCATCCCGGTGGGTCCCCTAGGCCGCAAGGAGAAGGGGGCCAGCCCCTGGTGGGCTAGCGCACCTATATGGGCCCCCCTCCATGCGCCTAGGGTTGAAACCCTAGGGGGAGGGGGCGCCACCTATGCCTTGGGGGGCAAGTCTACACCTTGGCCGCCGCCCCCCATTGAGATCTGATCTCCCAGGGCCGGCGCCCCCCCCCCTGGCCCCTACATATAGTGGGGGGAGAGGGCAGCCGCACCCCAAGCCTCTGGCGCCTCTCCCCCCTCCCGTCACACTTCCTACTCCTCTCGCAGGGCGCCGGCGAAGCCCTGCAGGATTTCCTATTGCATCCACCACCACGCCGTCGTGCTGCTGGATCTCCGTCACCCTCTCCTACGCCCTTGCTGGATCAAGAAGGAGGATATGTCGCTGTACCGTACGTGTGTTGAACGCGGAGGTGCCGTCCGTTCGGCGCTGGGATCATCGGTGACGAGGATCGTGAAGAGTACGACTACTTCATCCACGTTCCTTCGAACGCCTCCGCACGCGATATACAAAGGGTATGTAGATGCACTCCATTATGCTCGTTGCTAGATGACTCCTTAGATTGATCTTGGTGAAGCGTAGGAAAAATTTTGAATTCTGCTACGTTCCCCAACAGTGGCATCTGAGCTAGGTCTTTGCGTAGCATCTTGCACGAGTAGAACACAAACAAGTTGTGGGCGTTGAGTTTGCTCAATTTTCTTGCCGTTACTACTCTAATCTTGATTGGGCGGCATCGTTGGATGAAGCGGCCCGGACCGACCTTACGCGTACGCTTACGTGAGACTGGTTCCACCGACAGACATGCACTAGTTGCATAAGGTGGCTAGCGGGTGTCTGTCTCTCCCACTTTAGTCGGATCGGATTCGATGAACAGGGTCCTTATGAAGGGTAAATAGAAATTGACAAATCACATTGTGGTTTTGGCGTAGGTAAGAAATGTTCTTGCTAGAAAACCTATAGAAGCCACGTAAAACTTGCAACAACAATTAGAGGTCATCTAACTTGTTCTTGCAGCATGTGCTATGTGATGTGGTATGGCCAAGAAGATGTGATGTATGAGATTGATCATGTTCTTGTAATAGGGAATCACGACTTGCATGTCGATGATAATGACAACCGGCAGGAGCCATAGGAGTTGTCTTAATTATTGTATGACCTGCGTGTCACTGAATAACGCCATGTAATTACTTTACTTTATTGCTAAACGTTAGCTATAGTAGTAGAAGTAATAGTTGGCGTGACGACTTCATGAAGACATGATTATGGAGATCATGGTGCCGAGCCGGTGACAAAGATGATCATGGTGCCCCGAAGATGGAGATCGAAGGAGCAAGATGATATTGGCCATATCATGTCACTTTAATTGATTGCATGTGATGTTTATCATGTTTATGCATCTTGTTTACTTAGAACGACGGTAGTAAATAAGATGATCTCTCACTAAAATTTCAAGAATTGTGTTCACCCTAACTGTGCACCATTGCTAAGGATCGTTGTTCCGAAGCACCACGTGATGATCGGGTGTGATAGGCTCTAACGTTCGCATACAACGGGTGTAAGCCAGATTTACACACGCAATACACTTAGGGTTTACTTGACGAGCCTAGCATGTACAGACATGGCCACGGAACACGGAAGACCGAAAGGTCGAACATGAGTCGTATAGAAGATACGATCAACATGAAGATGTTCACCGTTGATGACTAGTCTGTCTCACGTGATGATCGGACACGGGCTAGTCGATTCGGATCATGTATCACTTCGATGACTAGAGAGATGTCAATCTGAGTGGGAGTTCATTAAAATTTGATTAAGATGAACTTAATTATCATGAACTTAGTCTAAATTCTTTACAATATGTCTTGTAGATCAAATGGCCCACGCTCATGTCACCCTCAACTTCAACGCGTTCCTAGAGAAATCCAAGCTGAAAGATGATGGTAGCAACTATACGGACTGGGTCCGTAACCTGAGGATCATCCTCATAGCTGCCAAGAAAACTTATGTCCTAGAAGCACTGCTAGGTGACGCTCCCGCCCCGGCAAACCAAGATGTTATGAACGCTTGGCAATCGCGTTGTGATGATTACTCCCTGGTTCAGTGCGGCATGCTCTACGGCTTAGAATCGGGGCTCCAAAAGCGTTTTGAGCACCACGGGGCATATGAGATGTTCCAAGAGCTGAAAATGGTTTTCCAGGCTCATGCCCGAGTTGAGAGATATGATGTCTCCAACACATTCTACAGCTGTAAGATGGAGGAAAACAGTTCTGTCAATGAGCACATCCTCAAGATTTATGGGTTGCACAACCGCTTGTCTCAGTTGGGAATGAATCTCCCGGATGAAGCGGTCGTTGACAGAATCCTCCAATCACTCCCACCTAGCTACAAGAGCTTCGTGTTGAACTTCAATATGCAGGTGATAACCCTCAACCGTAAGGGATCGAGATAGTCTTCGCGGGTAAGAATAACCCAATTTATTGATTCGACACACGGGGAGCCAAAGAGTATTTATAAGCTTTAACAGTTGAGTTGTCAATTCAACCGCACCTGAAATATACTAACTTGCAACAAAAGATAAGTGGTAACAGTGATATAATAGTGATGATAGTAATAGTAAAAGTAAACAACAAAAGTAAATAGCAGTAGTAAATGGCAAAAGTAGCAACTAGTGACAAGCAAGGTTTAAAATACTGTAAGCTAGGGAGATGAATGGTTGGGCGCTGCATGGATGAGATAGATTCTAACTTGGGGCACGGCACACGGAAAAGTAATGATCATCTAGGCAAATATCAAACATTAGGCATGTATCCCGTAGGTAGTTGTACGCGCTTGCAATAAGAACTTGCACAACATCTTTTGTCCTACCATCCCGCTACGAACGGGGCCAAAAGGAACTAATGGATATTAAGGTGCTCCTGTCAAAGAGCACTGAAACAAAGCAATGAACTCAATGGATACATGTGATCCTCAAACTACGGACCATCCCCTTTGGTGTCCCAAGCTGTCACTTTTGGGATCGCCGATTCCGAACCGTAACAGGTGCATACAACTCATAGATAGGATCAAGAACACAAATATATTCATGCAAACACATATGGTTCAGATCTGAAATCATGGCACTCGGGCCCTAAGTGTCAAGCATTAAGAATAACAAGTTGTAGCAAAGATGATAAACACCATACTAGATGATAGGCAACATGCCCCCAACAATCTGACGAACTATTACATGATCTAACTCATCCAATCCCTACCATCCCCTTCGCCTACAGCAAGGGAATTACTCACACATGAAGGGGGAAGTCATGGAGGGATGATGGAAGGGTGATGATGATGACGATGGCGACGATCTCCCCTCTCCGGAGGCCAAATCAGCCTCTAGATTAGCCCTCCCGAAGAAGAACAGAGGGTGGCGGCGGCTCCGCGACGAAAAACAGCGAAAGGACTTCCGATCTGTGATTTCTGCGTCCGGAGGAAAAATACGGGCTAAAGTAGGGCACCAGGGGGTGTGGGGCCC
>LR738714.1:408154214-408219429 GCA_902687465.1 Secale cereale
CCCAGGCGCCCCCCCCCCCCCCCGGCGCGGCCCTGGGGGGGCGCCCACAGGGCGCCTGGGCACCCCCTGGCCCCCCTCTGGCCCCACTTCTGGCATTTTGTTTCTTCGGGTGCGTGGATTTTTTGTGATTTTTCGTGGATTTTTCTGAGATGCTTAAAAATCCGTTTTCCTGCACACAAATAAACCATAAAGGCAGCTCTGCTGAAAACAGCATCAGTCCGGGTTAGTTTAGTCCAAATCATGCAAGAATGAGGTCAAAACAATATCAAAAGTGTTTGGAAAAGTAGATACGTTTGAGACGTATCAACTCCCCCAAGCTTAGCATATTGCTTGTCCTCAAGCAATTCAGTTCAACGAACTGGACGCGACAAAGAAAACTTTGACAAACTCTTTTGCTTCATTAGATGTATATAAGCATGTACTACGAAAAGAGTTCAGCAAGTATTAAAACAGTGCTTATGAGAACAATGCAAGGAGCAATCCTTCTTTCAAGTGACCAGTCACAAATAATTAAGAGTAAACAATATATTACCGAAAATCAAGACAAGATCATATTGCACATAGCTTGAGCATATTAAGGTGGTATCTCGCTAATCTCCATGAGTGAAGCAAAACATAAATGCAGAGACTCCTCCAGAGTTTTAAAGGAGACTAGAACTAAGAATTTCAGAATAAATCATATCACAAGTATGCAGAAGACAATGTAATACTTTGCGACAATGCACATTACACTCAGAATGACAATTATGCTCTCCTAGTCAGTGCTTTGAAGAAAGAAGATGAGACTCTCGAACCGTGGCTTTTATTGGCAAGGTTGAAAACCCGTGATCGGAAACAAAAACTAAACATGTACCAGAGCTCTTGGTTTTAAAAATAGAAGTAAATATGTTTTTGAGAGGTGCATATTTCGTCAATGAATGCTAGCAGATAACTCAATTACTTTTTAAGCTAGACAAGTCTCGAGGAACGGCTCCTACATGAGGACGATCACATCCTCTTAATCTCCTTTGTTTATCACTGCCAAAGTTTTCTGATTTCTCATGAACAAAGCGTGAAGGAGGGTTTGTTTGTTATATTATCTTTTTGAGCCGGGCGCACTCAATGCCAGTTCCATTTTCATATTAGGGGTTTGCACATTATACATGCAATCCAGGGGTGAAACTTGTCCAACTTAAAGAGATCATGAATTAACTACTACTTCCTCATGAGCTAAAACATAGGCACAAAAAGAGAAATGCTTTTGATTAGTCTCGAGATGGTACATGAAAGTCTTCGTTAGGAATGGCAGGTAAATACCATATATAGGAAGGTATAGTGGACTCATATGGCATAACAGGTTTAAAGGTTTTGGATGCACAAGCAGTCATTCCGCTTAGTACGGGTGGAGGTTTAGCAAAAGACTGGGAAGCGACCAACTAGAGAGCAATAACGGTCATAATCATGCAGAGCGACAAAGCAACATTGAATCGGGCATGAAAGTGATATAACTATTCTAAAATTCAAAGATCATCAAGGCAAAGTAGACTTTTTAGTCTTAAACATGTGTAAGCATGTGCCAAGTCAAGTCAATCCAAAAATTCTCTAAAGGGAAATACCACCTTAGTATGCCAGACTATGAACAGTGTGATGCATGTAGATCATTTCAAGAACACATTATGTACTCTAGTTATTCGGGACTAGCCACAAGGAAAGCATGAACCACTGAAAAAGCATTGTAAACATAGCACTATGTCGCTACAAGCTGGTCTCTAGATCATAAGTACAGGCATATGTACAAAAGTAGAAACAGAAAGAGTTCATACCGGTCTTCCTTGTTGCTTCCTTTCAGTCGATCTTCGTCATTACTGCTTGTCACTTGCACGATCGAACGTAGGAAATATAATCAAATGCCATCACGGACTCGAGCTGATCTCTGAAAACAAAGCAACTAAAGAGAGAAAGGAAATCTTTTTTAGTTTTTCAAAAGTTGAATAAAAAGCAAAAGAAAGAGAAAATCTTTTTGTTGTTTTTGCAAATAGAGGAATAAAGAAGAATGGGCAAAAACTTCGAAAAGATGAAAGCGAATAAAACGGATAATACAATGAAAAAGTGAGAAGGGCACGTACTCCCCCAAGCTTAGGCTTTTGGCCTAAGTTGGTAGCAGCTACTGTCCCCAGGAGCCTCCTGCTCCAGGGGTATGGTGGTGAGACCAATGGTCGTAGAAGGATGATGGCGCGTACACCGAACTCCTCGGAGTCTCCCACGAGGAAGGTTCCGAGCGCCAAACAGAGGAAGACCCTTCACCAAACTCGGTGGCGGTCTCATCCTGAAAATGTGGTATCTCACCGTGCCTCTCCTCGTCGGGCTCAACCCCCTCCATGGAGTTATGGAACTGATGCTGGACCATGAACTCATCGAACTGGACAACATCAAAGGACCATCCATTCCTGCGAGAAAAATCAAACAAAAGAGGTGCAGGTAGACGGATCTCGCGTTTCGCGATAGTTCCGAAACGCAAGATATAAACAAGGTTATCAAGCTCAGAACCCATAGTAACAAACTTATGCCTCTTCATAGCAGCAAGATCAAAGCTTAAATAAGTAAAAGGAGTATCATCAGGGTGTGGGGTGCCTCCAAGATGCTCTAAGATAAGCGTGGCATAAATGCCACCATATAAGTCCCCCTTGTTACCGTTCATAGCAAGGCGTCGAGCAATTAAGGTACCCAGATTATAATCAGACCTCCCTGAGAGGGTTGCTGCCAGGATAGCAATATCCGGAGCAGAAATGTTGCTCGTGTTGTCACGAGCTAACACCCCTCTAGCAATATAATATGCAAAACACCTGAGATGAGGAAACAAGATGCTGGAGATCTTCGACCGATGAATATCCCTCGTACCCATGCTGCAGAGAGAGTTGATGACGGTTTTCAGCTCGGAGGGCTGCGTGGCCATCCTTGCCGTCCTCCCAACGTTCGGCACACCTATTACTTCACAAAAATTTCCCAGAGTCATGGTGATAAGATCATTATAAATTTTAAACTCAATAGCACCTGAATCAGGATTATATCTAAAACTGTTAATGAAACCGGAGGTGAGTTTCTGATACTGAGTAACACGGCTCGTGACGAGTCATGTCAAACCTGCATTAGCACAAAGATTATAAAACTCATCCTTGATTCCCGCAGCTTCCATGAATTCATCACATGGAAATGTCATCCCTCGTGCTGGACTTGTGTCTTCCAACAACTCCAGGGGCACATGATCTTCATTATAGCTCACCCTAACAGTCGATGGTGAAGCTGGGGCTCTAGTGACTCGATCGGAGTGTGCGGGCCTCCTCTTCTCAAGCCATCCTTTTGCCCTTCCTAACAAACTCATTTCTGAAATTTTTTATAATTTACAAAAACGAGGATTAAAACAAAGTGAGCTAAGGCAAACTACTCAACTCACTTGCCCAAGGCATAAACTTGCATCAAAACTTGGAAAACAACTTTCTACACATGCATGCAAGCTCATCTCTACAGCACCAAGAACTACTAAATACTCACAAATGAGGCCACCAATGAAAAATCTCATTGGAGGGGTGGAGGAGTCACATACCAGGGAGTATTTGCTCAAAATTTCAGCTCAGATGATGGGCTGTAGAGAGAGATCGAAGAATCGCCCCCAAGAAGAGCAAGAACAAGACCAGAACTCGGGTTTCTGGAAAAAGAGAGAGAGGAGGGAAGAAGAAGTACCTGGAGGGGGTCCCGTGGGCCCCAGGCGCCCTGTGGGTGTGGCCAGGGGCTGGGCCGCGCCAGCTGGCCGCCTGGGCCACTGGTGGCCCCGGCTGGCCCCAGGACTTTCCGGCTCTCTCCCGTTGTGGAAATTTTTAATATAATTTTTCTGGAATTTTTCTGAAAACTTCACTGTTGAAAATTTTTCGAAGTTCAAAAAGCTGCGAAACTCTCTGAAAACTTGAAGCAGTTAGTAGTATTGTGAAGCTTCAAAAACATAGATACTTGGTACAGCAAGTAGGACAACACTAAAAACTAATGAAAACATAGCAAGCTCAACTTTTTATCCATATAAAACACGTTCACTAGTAAGGTTGATCAAGTCTTACCAACAAACAAGCGATATATAGAGCAAAAAGTCTCACCTCCTACGAAGTAATCACTGAACTTTTACCTTGATGGACATTGTCCCTACCATGATAGTTTTGTATTTGTGAGGCACATGTAGTGGACAGTCCCATTCTCCAATTTTCACGGTTTCGATATTCTCTATAGAGTTGAGGGCATGCCTCCTGTCGGTCTTCTTCGGAAAATATACCGTGTGTTATTTCTCATTCACATGAAAGGTAACCTTCCCCTTGTTGCAATCAATAACAGCACTTGCGGTGTTAAGAAAAGGTCTACCAAGAATAATGGACATGCTCCCATCCTCAGGCATGTCAAGCACAACAAAATCAGTAAGAATTAAACAATTAGCAACTTCAACTGGAACATCCTCACAAATACCTATCGGAACAGCGGTTGACTTGTCAGCCATCTGAAGGGAGATATCTGTAGGAATTAGTTTCTCTAAACAAGGCCTCTCGTAAAGAGAGAGAGGCATAACACTCACTCCCGCTCCAAGATCACATAAAGCAGTTTTGACATAATTATTCTTTATGGAGCAAGGAATGGTGGGTATACCTAGATCACCGAGCTTCTCAGGAATCTTTCCACTGAAAGAATAGTTAGCAAGCATAGTAGATATTGCATCATTAGGAATTTTTCTTTTGTTAGTGACAATATCTTTCATATATTTTGAATAAGGAAGTAACTTAATAGCATCAGTCAAAGGAATTTGAAGAAAAAGAGGTTTAATCCATCCACAAAACTTATTGTAATGCTCTTCTTCTTTAGATTTGATGGACTTACCTGGAAAGGGCATGGGTTTCTGTACCCATGGTTCTTTCTCCTTCCCATGTTTTCTTGCGATGAAGTCTTCTCTAGTGTACCTCTTACGTTTGTCAGGTGCTTCTTCTTCTCGAACTTCAGGCGGATCGTTTTTCTCATTATCATTACCTTCAGGTTCAGCACCGTCTTCAGTCTCAGCATCGGAAATAGATACACTGTTGGGATCAATAGCTGGCTCTTCATCTGCAATAAGATCATTAGAATTGTCAGTCTCTTTATATTTCTTCTTCTTATTCGGAGGGACAACAATTTCTTCTTCCTGCATTTGAGAATCTTGCTCGATTCTCTTTGGATGTCCCTCTGGATAAAGAGGATCTTGAGTATTAGTTCCTACTCGGGTCTTAATCCCAAAAGCCTGCAATTTATCTTGTTTGGCATTGTTAGCAAGCAAATCTCTTTGCACATTAGAAATTTGATCAAGCTGAGTTTGAACCATATGAAAATGCTTCACTAGACATTGGACATCATTAACTGTTCTATCTAAAACACCAAGCAACTTTTTGATAGCAAGGGAATTATCATGCAACTGACTTTCTATCCTCACATTAAAATGATTCTGTTTCATAATAAAATTATCAAACTCATCTAAACATTGATCAGGAGGCTTACCATGAGGGATGTCACTTGCGTTGAAATCTAAAAGAGAGTGTACCTCTACCATAGGAGTGTGAGTGGTAGGCTCACACAGCTTCTCAATAGGGGGTAGATTCTTCACGTCTTCAGCTTTAATACCTTTCTCTTTAATAGACTTCTTTGCTTCTCGCATATCCTCGGGGCTTAGAACAAACATGCCCCTCTTCTTTGTTGGTGGAGGTGGTTCAGGGACGGACCAATCTTCATGGTTTTTGGCAATCCTGCCCATTAAATCTTCCGCGTCGTCCGGTGTTCTTTTCCTGAAAACACAACCAGCACAACTGTCCAGATAGGACCTAGATTCATCAGTTAGACCAGCATAGAATATATCAATTAATTCATTCTTAGGAATTTCATGTCCTGGTCTAGCCCGAATCAAACCGCAGTACCTCCCCCAAGCTTTAGGGAGGGACTCATCCTGCAACTGTTTAAAGTTGTAAATTCTTTGTAAAGCAGCATGTTGCATATGAGCAGGAAAGTACTTATCAACAAAAGAGTGAGCTAAGTCCTGAGGACTCTTAATAGAACCGCATGGGAGTGAATCATACCATGCTTTAGCACCTTCCTTCAAGGAGAAAGGAAGAAGCTTGGTCACATAAAAGTAGCGTATCTTATCATCTGTGGTAAATAGGCTACCTAGCTCACCAAGTTTAGTTAGGTGTGCAATAGCATCATCATTTTCTCGGCCATAAAAGGGGTCAGCTTCAACCATAGGTATAAGTGAAAGATCAACAGAGAAATCAAAATCAGGATCATCAATGCATATAGGAGATGTAGCAAACTCAGGATTAGGAACGGTTTTGTTTTTCAAGGAGTGTTTTTCAAATATTTTCTTAATAACTTCAGGGTCAGAGCTGGCAAACTCTGTCAGTTCCCTGCATAAATCTTCGTCAAGTATATAGTAATCATCATCAAGGAGCCTCTCCTGGAGTTTACTCAATTCGGGATAATCATAAGTTTCACCAATAGGGTAGCGAGTAACAGGAAGTTCAATTCCATATTTTTCAGCAGCAGCAGTAATTTGTTTCTCAAGAGCATAACCAAGCGAACTAATATCATCATCAAAAGTAGTAGAAGCATCATCAAGAGTATCAGACATAATAACAGATTCAGTAGGAGCATCATGTGGTGGTGGTGAGGCAAACTTACTCATAACAGAAGGTGAATCAAGCGTAGCACTAGTGCTCAGAGCAGTACCTCTTCTTGTAGTGGATCGTAAGATCGGAACCTTGGGGTCTCCTTTCTTACCCATAGTGAATAAAGTGCAGCAGGTAGGATACCTCAAGTAGACTTGTAAATATTGCTATGGTCCCCGGCAACGGCGCCAGAAAACGATACTTGATAACCCTCAACCGTAAGGGATCGAGATAGTCTTCGCGGGTAAGAATAACCCAATTTATTGATTCGACACACGGGGAGCCAAAGAGTATTTATAAGCTTTAACAGTTGAGTTGTCAATTCAACCGCACCTGAAATATACTAACTTGCAACAAAAGATAAGTGGTAACAGTGATATAATAGTGATGATAGTAATAGTAAAAGTAAACAGCAAAAGTAAATAGCTGTAGTAAATGGCAAAAGTAGCAACTAGTGACAAGCAATGTTTAAAATACTGTAGGCTAGGGAGATGGATGGTTGGGCGCTGCATGGATGAGATAGATTCTAACTTGGGGCACGGCACACGGAAAAGTAATGATCATCTAGGCAAATATCAAACATTAGGCATGTATCCCGTAGGTAGTTGTACGCGCTTGCAATAAGAACTTGCGCAACATCTTTTGTCCTACCATCCCGCTACGAACGGGGCCAAAAGGAACTAATGGATATTAAGGTGCTCCTTTCAAAGAGCACCGGAACAAAGCAATGAACTCAATGGATACATGTGATCCTCAAACTACGGACCATCCCCTTTGGTGTCCCAAGCTGTCACTTTTGGGATCGCCGGTTCCGAACCGTAACAGGTGTATACAACTGATACATAGGATCAAGAACACAAATATATTCATGCAAACACATATGGTTCAGATCTGAAATCATGGCACTCGGGCCCTAAGTGTCAAGCATTAAGAATAACAAGTTGTAGCAAAGATGATAAACACCATACTAGATGATAGGCAACATGCCCCCAACAATCTGACGAACTATTACATGATCTAACTCATCCAATCCCTACCATCCCCTTCGCCTACAGCAAGGGAATTACTCACACATGAAGGGGGAAGTCATGGAGGGATGATGGAGTGGTGATGATGATGACGATGGCGACGATCTCCCCTCTCCGGAGGCCAAATCAGCCTCCAGATTAGCCCTCCCGAAGAAGAACAGAGGGTGGCGGCGGCTCCGCGGCGAAAAACAGCGAAAGGACTTCCGATCTGCGATTTCTACGTCCGGAGGAAAAATACGGGCTAAAGTAGGGCACCAGGGGGTGTGGGGCCCACCCAGGCGCCCCCTCGACGCGGCCCAGGGGGGGCGCCCACAGGGCGCCTGGGCACCCCCTGGCCCCCCCCCTGGCCCCACTTCTGGCATTTTGTTTCTTCGGGTGCGTGGATTTTTCGTGATTTTTCGTGGATTTTTCTGATATGCTTAAAAATCCGTTTTCCTGCACACAAATAAACCATACAGGCAGCTCTGCTGAAAACAGCATCAGTCCGGGTTAGTTTAGTCCAAATCATGCAAGAATGAGGTCAAAACAATATCAAAAGTGTTTGGAAAAGTAGATACGTTTGAGACGTATCAGCAGGGGATGGAGAAGTCCATTCCCGAGGTGTATTCAATGCTGAAATCAGCGGAGGTGGAGATCAAGAAAGAGCATCAAGTGTTGATGGTCAATAAAACCACTAAGTTCAAGAAGGGCAAGGGTAAGAAGAACTTCAAGAAGGACGGCAAGGGAGTTGCCGCGCCCGGTAAGCCAGTTGCCGGGAAGAAGCCAAAGTATGGACCCAAGCCTGAGACAGAGTGCTTTTATTGCAAGGGAACGGGTCACTGGAAGCGGAACTGCCCCAAATACTTAGCGGACAAGAAGGCCGGCAACGTCAAAGTTATATGTGATATACATGTTATTGATGTGTACCTTACCAGCGCTCGTAGAAGCTCCTGGGTATTTGATACCGGTGCAGTTGCTCATATTTGTAACTCTAAGCAGGAGTTGCGGAATAAGCGGAGACTGGCAAAGGACGAGGTGACGATGCGCGTCGGGAATGGTTCCAAGGTCGATGTGATCGCCATCGGCACGCTGCCTCTACATCTACCCTCGGGATTAGTTTTAAACCTTAATAATTGTTATTTAGTACCAGCTTTGAGCATGAACATTGTATCTGGATCTTGTTAGATGCGAGATGGCTACTCATTTAAATCCGAGACTAATGGTTGTTCTATTTATTTGAGAGATATGTTTTATGGTCATGCCCCGCTGGTCAATGGTTTATTTTTGATGAATCTTGATCGTGATGATACATATATTCATAGTGTGAATGCCTAAAGATGTAAAGTTGACAATGATAGTCCCACATACTTGTGGCATTGCCGCCTTGGTCATATTGGCGTCAAACGTATGAAGAAGCTTCATGCTGATGGACTTCTGGAGTCTCCTGATTATGAATCATTTGACACGTGCGAACCATGCCTCTTGGGCAAGATGACCAAGACTCCGTTCTCCGGAACAATGGAGCGAGCAACCAACTTATTGGAAATCATACATACCGATGTGTGCGGTCCAATGAGTGTTGAGGCTCGCGGAGGCTATCGTTATGTTCTCACCCTCACAGATGACTTGAGTAGATATGGGTATATCTACTTGATGAAACACAAGTCTGAGACCTTTGAAAAGTTCAAGCAATTTCAGAATGAGGTTGAGAATCAACATGACAGAAAAATAAAATTCTTGCGATCGGATCGTGGGGGTGAATATTTAAGTCATGAATTTGGCACGCACCTTAGGAACTGTGGAATTGTTTCACAGTTGACACCGCGCGGAACACCTCAGCGTAACGGTGTGTCCGAACGTCGAAATCGTACTCTGTTGGACATGGTGCGATCTATGATGTCTCTCACCGACTTACCGCTATCTTTTTGGGGTTATGCTTTAGAGACTGCCGCATTAACTTTAAATAGGGCTCCGTCGAAATCCGTTGAGACGACACCGTATGAACTTTGGTTTGGCAAGAAACCTAAGTTGTCGTTTCTGAAAGTTTGGGGTTGCAATGCTTATGTCAAGAAACTTCAACCTGAGAAGCTTGAACCCAAATCGGAAAAATGCGTCTTCATCGGATACCCAAAGGAAACAATTGGGTACACCTTCTACCACTGATCCGAAGGCAAAGTCTTTGTTGCCAAGAATGGATCCTTTCTGGAGAAAGAGTTTCTCTCGAAAGAAGTGAGTGGGAGGAAAGTAGAACTTGATGAGGTGACAGTCACCCCTCCCGAACCGGAAAGTAACGCAGCGCAGGAAATTGTTCCTGAGGTGCCTGCACCGACAAGGGAGGAAGTCAATGATGATGATCATGAAGATTCAGATCAAGTTACTACTGAACTTCGAAGGTCCACAAGGACACGTTCCGCACCAGAGTGGTACGGCAACCCTTTCATGGGAATCATGTTGTTAGACAACGGTGAACCTTCGAACTATGAAGAAGCGATGGCGGGCCCAGATTCCAATAAATGGCTTGGAGCCATGAAATCCGAGATAGAATCCATGCATGAAAACAAAGTATGGACTTTGGTGGACTTGCCTGATGAGATAGAAAATAAATGGATATTTAAGAAGAAGACAGACGCGGATGGTAATGCGACCATCTATAAGGCTCGGCTTGTCGCTAAGGGTTATCGACAAGTTCAAGGGATTGACTATGACGAGACTTTCTCTCCTGTAGCGATGCTAAAGTCCGTCCGAATCATGTTAGCAATTGCCGCATTCTATGATTATGAGATATGGCAAATGGACGTCAAAACGGCATTCCTTAATGGCTTCCTTAAGGAAGAGCTGTATATGATGCAGCCGGAAGGTTTTGTCGATCCAGAGAATGCTAACAAGGTATGCAAGCTCCAGCGCTCGATCTACGGGCTGGTGCAAGCATCTCGGAGTTGGAATATTCGCTTTAATGATGTGATCAAAGCGTTTGGCTTTATACAGACTTGGGGAGAAGCCTGTATCTACAAGAAAGTGAGTGGGAGCTCTGTAGCATTTCTCATATTATATGTGGATGACATATTACTAATGGGAAATGATATAGAATTCTTGGAAAGTATAAAGGCCTACTTGAATAAGAGTTTTTCAATGAAGGACCTTGGAGAAGCTGCTTACATATTAGGCATCAAAATCTATAGAGATAGATCAAGACGCCTCATTGGTCTTTCACAAAGCACATACCTTGACAAGATATTGAAGAAGTTCAATATGGATCAGTCCAAAAAGGGATTCTTGCCTGTTTTGCAAGGTATGAGATTGAGCAAGGCTCAGTCCCCGACCACGGCAAAAGATAGATAAAAGATGAGTGTCATTCCCTATGCCTCGGCCATAGGTTCTATCATGTATGCCATGTTGTGTACCAGACCTGATGTGAACCTTGCCATAAG
Organism: Secale cereale; assembly: GCA_902687465.1. Classification (NCBI taxonomy): domain Eukaryota; kingdom Viridiplantae; phylum Streptophyta; class Magnoliopsida; order Poales; family Poaceae; genus Secale; species Secale cereale. Next base: position 408,165,345 of record LR738714.1, read on the forward strand.
TTTGGTAGGGAGGTACCAAACTGATCCCGGTATGGAACACTGGATAGCGGTCAAGAACATCCTAAAGTACCTGAAGAGGACTAAGGATATGTTTCTCGTTTATGGAGGTGACGAAGAGTTCGTCGTAAAGGGTTACGTCGATGCTAGCTTCGACACAGATCTGGATGACTCAAAGTCACAAACCGGATACATGTATATTTTGAATGGTGGAGCAGTCAGCTGGTGCAGTTGCAAGCAGAGCGTCGTGGCGCATTCTACATGTGAAGCGGAGTACATAGCTGCTTGCGAAGCAGCACAAGAAGGAGTCTGGATGAAGGAGTTCATCACCGACCTAGGAGTCATTCCAAGTGCGTCAAGCCCAATGACTCTCTTCTGTGACAACACTGGAGCTATTGCCATTACCAAGGAGCCCAGGTTTCACAAGAAGACCAAGCACATCAAGCGCCATTTCAACTCCATCCGGAATTATGTTCAAGATGGAGACATAGATATTTGTAAAGTGCATACGGATCTGAATGGTGCAGACCCATTGACTAAACCTCTTCCACGGGCAAAACATGATCAACACCAGAACTCTATGGGTGTTCGATTCATCACAATGTAGCTAGATTATTGACTCTAGTGCAAGTGGGAGACTGTTGGAAATATGCCCTAGAGGCAATAATAAAAGTATTATTATTATATTTCCTTGTTCATGATAATTGTCTGTTATTCATGCTTGAATTTTTTTGTACGGAAACAATGATACATGTGTGAATATATAGACCACAATGAGTCCCTGGTAAGCCTCTAGTTACTAGCTCGTTGATCAACAGATGGTCATGGTTTCCTGACCATGGACATAGGATGTCAGTGATAACGGGATCACATCATTAGGAGAATGATGTGATGGACAAGACCCAATCCTGATCCTAGCACGAGATCGTATAGTTCGTAATGCATAAGCTTTTCCAGTGTCAAGTATTTATTCCTTAGACCATGAGGTTGTGCAACTCCCGGATGCCGTAGGAATACTTTGGGTGTGCCAAACATCACAACATAACTGGGTGGCTATAAAGGTACGCAACGAGTATCTCCGAAAGTGTCTGTTGAGTTGGTACGAACCGAGAGTGGGATATTGTCACTCCGTATGACGGAAAGGTACCTCTGGGCCCTCTCGGTAAGACATCATCATAATGAGCTCAAAGTGACTAAGGAGTTAGTCACGGGATGATGGATTACGGAACGAGTAAAGATACTTGCCATGACGAGATTGAGCAAGGTATCGGGCATACCGACGATCGAATCTCGGGCAAGTACCGTACCGATGGACAAAGGGAATAACATACGGAATTGAGTGAAACCTTGACATAGTGGTTCGTCCAATGAGATCATCGAGGAACACATGGGAACCAACATGGGTATCCAGATCCCGCTGTTGGTTATTGACCGGAGAGTCGTCTCGATCATGTCTACGTGTCTCCCGAACCCGTAGGGTCTACACACTAAAGGTTCGGTGACGCTAGGGTTGTAGAGATACATGCACATGGAAACCCGAATGTTGTTCGGAGTCCCGGATGAGATCCCAGACGTCATGAGGAGTTCCGGAATGGTCCGGAGGTAAATAATGATATATCGGAAGTCCAGTTTCGGTCATCGGGTGAACTCTGGGGGGTCACCGGGAGTGTCCCGGGACCACCGGAGGGGTCCCGGGGGTCCACCGGGTGGGGGCACCCATCCCGGTGGGTCCCCTAGGCCGCAAGGAGAAGGGGGCCAGCCCCTGGTGGGCTGGCGCACCCATATGGGCCCCCCTCCATGCTCCTAGGGTTGAAACCCTAGGGCGAGGGGCGCCCCCTATGCCTTGGGGGGCAAGTCTAGCCCCCTGGCCGCCGCCCCCCCTGGAGATCTGATCTCCCAGGGCCGGCGCCCGCCCCCCCTTGGCCCCTATATATAGTGGGGGGGAGAGGGCAGCCGCACCCCAAACCTCTGGCGCCTCTCCCCCCTCCCGTCACACTTCCTACTCCTCTCGCAGGGCGTCGGCGAAGCCCTGCAGGATTTCCTATTGCATCCACCACCACGCCGTCGTGCTGCTGGATCTCTGTCAACCTCTCCTACCCCCTTGCTGGATCAAGAAGGAGGAGATGTCGTTGTACCATACGTGTGTTGAACGTGGAGGTGCCATCCGTTCGGCGCGGGGATCATCGGTGACGAGGATCGTGAAGAGTACGACTACTTCATCCACGTTCCTTCGAACGCTTCCGCACACGATCTACAAAGGGTATGTAGATGCACTCCATTATGCTCGTTGCTAGATGACTCCTTAGATTGATCTTGGTGAAGCGTGGGAAATTTTTTGAATTCTGCTACGTTCCCCAACACTATAGACATAGTGCCAAGTGCCCATCGCTATTTTTTGCATGTTTTTTACATTGCATGAAATCAATAACAAACGGAGTCCAGACGCGGGGAAACTTTTTGTGGATTTTTTGGACCAGAAGACGTCCAGTGGGCCAGAGAAGCGCCTGGGGAGGTGCTCTGAGGGGAGCACAACCCACCAGTGCGCGCCTGGAGGCCCAGGCGTGCCCTGGTGGGTTGTGCCCACCTCGGGTGCCCCCCGGACCACCTCTTTGCTCTATAAATACCCCAATATTCCAGAAACCCTAGGAGAGTCGACAAAAATCAATTCCAACCGCCGCAAGTTCCAGAACCAATAGATCCAATCTAGACACCATCACAGAGGGGTGCATCATGTCCATTCACTACAAGGATACCCCTTATAAAGCAACACACATTCTACAACATTTTGACTATACGTTGTAAAATTCACAATAGATACACATATTAATCGTTGCAGATATGCGTTACCGATTTGTAGCTCTTGACCTTATCGTGGGACAGATGCAAAAAAAAACAGGAAACGAGACAGGGACACGAGAGAAACAGAGCCCCCGATGCACCTCATCGCCCCTCGTCTCTCCCAAATCGCCGCCACCAACCACCACGTCACCCTCCTCCTCCCACCTCGCCGCCGTCCCTCGCCTCCCCTCCTCCCACATCACAGCTTCGGTGGCTACCGGATCCACCATATCCCCTACCCACCCATCCCTCACACATCCCATCTCTCTCTTAACGCAGCTCCTCGTTGCGCCACCTCCGGCGGCTAATTCAGGCAACGTCCGGCAAATCCAGCCATCGCGAAGAACCGCTCGAGGTCCCCTCACACAGCGACGCGCTCCCATGCGGCTAGATCTGGCGCTCGCGGCCACCAAAGCCCACCCGCGACCTTCCCCTGATGGCTAGGGTTTCGGGCGTCGGCTCTGGAACAGATCGACGACAATGGGTACGCATCAATTAGATTCTTCCTGATCTGATAACCGAACGTTGATTATTTTTTCCAGAAGCGTCCTCAATCCGTTCTTATTGGCTTCTTTTGTCGACGTACAGTTCCACTTTCATCATCGGTGTTCCGGGCGCGAGGGGACGAGCAGCTTCTAAGGCGGATGGCGTCAGAGGAGCCGCCGACAAAATATAGGTACGATTTGTGTTTGGTATGGTTGGATCCCAAAAGTACGATATGCGTGTGGATTTTTACTTGATAGATTCCCTAATCTCCACCATTAATGGCCGCGTGCGTCTAGGACTCAAACTGAAGGAATCATCCTTGCATCCGTCTACTGGGGGGATTGTGATTAGGCCCACTTGCATCTCTGCCTGGATTACAAATAATACACCTGCCCCTGAATCGTACTGTTGCCCATATGGGTGTACGCGGATGATGGTCTTGTATATGATTATTTTGCATATGTGCTTCAGAACTGTTGGTTCCCTTTTCATCAAGCTTGGCTTATTGTCGCGTGACCACAAACATACTAACAGTGACATTCAGACTTGCGTGCATGTGCCGAATGATGTACTAATACATCAGACCGCCTTTATATGGATACTTAATCATGTCAAACTGCACATATGCACAGCAAATTTCGTGTTGTGACCTGTATTAGGTGAGTAAGTCAGGTGCATATCTTATTGTTGGGCTTTTTTTATGGAGGCATTCAGATACATCCAGAATGCGATTTTTCCGAATCCAAATTCAGATGTATCTGCATTTTGTAACATCGACATTCAGGCAGCCAGCAGGCCTTAAATTCATGTATATGTACTTCTAGAATACCCCCATGACACTTGCATCTCGCAGCCAACCACGTCGTCTTATCAAGGATTTCAGAATGCATTTCAAACTGTATCAAATGTCAACCACATCCCCATGATAGTAAACTGGGCATGGAAGTCCATACCTGCATGGTGACGTTTGCAGTTGGATTTGCACCTAGGTTTTGCTCTCCGCCTCCTGACCTGATAACTTTGCAATCAGCTCAAATACTAGAGGATGTGGACCTGTTGGGGGAAGAACGTACACCTTTGTTTTAGCGAGCAGGTGAATTAATAATGCGCATGGTTTCTTCTATGATGTTGATATGATTCAGCACGCTGCTAAATACTTCTTTCCACGCCTGTTAATATACTGATTGTTGTATGCTCTTACTATTCTACACAATTTGGATTTCTAGCTAAATACACGTGTGTTGCTATGGGTTAACAAACACTGAATTTCATGAACACATCAAATGTGATACACTGTTTTTTGTTGTATGTGATACACTGTTACGTTCCAATTGTGTTTCCATACACTGACGTCCTTCTCTTCCTTTGGTTTGAAAAGCTATTATGCAAGTCCCCAGTTAAATTCCTTGGTCTTGCTAGCCTCTTTGTCTAAAAAACACACCATAAGATAGTACACATTTTCTTTTTTGATATTTAGTACACATTTTCTTTGTCATTTAGTTACGTGATTGTCCCCTCATAGCATGCAGTTAATATATATGCACTTGGGTCAAGTCATTGCAGAGGATTCACCGATAATAATCCAAAAAGGTACTTATCTACTACCGTTGTACATCACAGTGAAAATAAAACTGAATCCCAATACCCCACTTAGATGCAACCTACACCTGAGCTTTACGCATGTTCATGCTGCAAACATTCAGATACTAAAGCTTGCAGCAAGCACACACACATATACATAGGCAGCGGCTTACTGTTAATCATCATGTTTGTCATCCATTAAGTAGAGGCTCATTGTTTGTTTGTGCGCAGGTCTCCAACGGAAGAAATACTCAATGCCATTCGGTGGTTTTCAATGAGCTAGTCTCTACATTCATAGTATGTCACTGTTTAACCTTCAACTAAGACTATTTCGGTTGTGGTGATTATTTATTTATTTCTTTATTGCTTACATTAGCTGTAGCCATTTTTCAGCCTCCTTTTTTGCTCTTATTCAACTATTTATGTACTCCTATCTCGCCAATGTTGTACCTATTGTTGTGTGTAATTTAATGTGAGATGCTGCACTCATCCGTTCAGGCACTATCGAGATGGAGGCGAACATCATAGACGGCTGGAGCTGTGAGTAGATTTGTCCAAGATACGATAGTGTTCGTAGTCATGGTTCTGGTAACTATCGACAATCTCCATATCTTAACTTTTTGTGAAGATGGAAATGTTCTTCTTAGATGCTCTTGCCCTTTTGATTCGTACATTCCTAAACTGACCACTTAGCTCTCACCGCTTTGATTCATAAATTGCTGAATTATCCACATGGACTCTTGCTATCACAGTTCATAAATTGTTGAATTTCCCATTATGTCGCTTGCACTGTTCCATATGAGCAGTGTCTGTTGTGCCTTTAACCTGTCAACTAACTAGGTAATATGTTATTAGTGGCTTGCTTTTAGGCCACAATCACATCTGTTTATTTTTCTTTGAGTCTGTTTATGTTTGTTTTGTGACATGAAGCAGTATATTGAGCTGTAAGGGAATACTTTCAGGTTACAACTTTTCTTTGTAATAGTCGTAATCTAGCCGGACAACCAATGTTTCGGAAATAATGACCCATTGTAAGAAGTAATATTTATTATTTGCTGGGCAACCTGTCACTATTTGCATCATGTCAATGCATTGTGTATTAACAGTTCATTTTGTCATTTTCTTTGTAGATTCAAAAGATATATGGACACTTATATGGGTGTGTGGCAAGTATACTTCAATGATGATGATGATGTTCCGGTTCATGATGATGACGATGATGGCTGTTTTTAGTTTTAGTTATGATGGCTGTTTTCAGTTTTAGTTAAGTTGTAGGGATGCTGTTCCTGTTGGATCATGTTCCTTGGTTAAGTTTTAGTTAAGTTGTAGGGATGTTGATGGATATTTTAGTTTAAGTTTCCCTGTCAAGAGGATATTTAGATTATGCGTCACATTTGGAAGTTATTCCTCTTGTAATATCAACAACTGTAATCCCACAATTTTTTTTTGCAATATATGATTTCTTCCTCTCGTGGGTATATTTTTTCTTCTAACTTGATATACATACTTATCACCATTATGTGGAGCATTAATTTAATTGTTGGCAATATATAAAATATTATTCACATTTTATATGTAAAACACTTGAAGCATTGCAAAATCTTTGTTGCCAAGCAATAAGATTTGAGTTCCTATATATTAACCACCAACGTATATGAGTGTTGTAAAAGTTGGTTTTATGTGTTGTAGTCTTGCAACGGTTCCTTTTACCAACGGAAGTATAACCATTGCATTATTCGCTAGCAACACTGGATAAGGCAACGCATCCCAAACCGTTGGTAAAAACCCTAACAACGCATATATGGACTTTTAGATACGGAAAAATGCGTTGCTGTAGGTGGGGTCCTGTTGTAGTGATTGGTGCCTTTCCAATGATGCGTTAGTAGTTCTTTGTAGACCTACGGGTATGTAGTTAGTAGCTAGATGTCTTCCTCTCTCTCATTTGATTCTCGATACAATTGTCACTTGGAGATCCATACACTGGTACGCGTCGGTGCTACACAAACAGTTTTTAACCCCTTTTCGCGACGCCATTTGGAACCGTCGCAAAGTGAGTGTGGGCGATAGGGGGGTCATGCCCACAGGACACAGAAACCGTCGGGGATAGGGAGCCTTGATGCATACAGTTGTCCCTATATAATTGTTTCCGGTATATCGAATATCCCAAACGCTTAATCCTTGCAACTCATTTGTGCCCGCATTGCCATCGCAGTCGGAGTTTTGTGGTTTTCCTTAAAAACAGGCATATTCCAGGCACGGGATTTTTCCAGGCACGTACCAAACTGGATCTACGTTTACGATGCCTGGCACATCACAAATAGTTCATGATTATAAACCATGTACGATAGGTAGACAATCACACACATTTAGTTTTCCCGCACCGTATGTGATAGAGTCTAACATCACACACGCTTTGCAAACGGCAACTGTGTGCATTGTTACTACTACTTCTCGAGCTTGCGTTGTATTCCCTTGAAGAGGAAAGGGTGATGCAGCACAATAGCATAAGTATTTCCCTCAGTATTTGAGAACCAAGGTATCAATCCAGTAGGAGACCATGCGTGAGTCCCTCGCACCTGCACAAACAAATAAGAACTTCGCATCTTACGCGATAAGGGGTTGTCAATCCCTTTACGGTCACTTACGAAAGTGAGATTTGATAGATAGGATAGTATAATATTTTTGGTATTTTTGGATATAAGAACAGAAAGTAAATAAAGCAAAGTAAAGTAGATGGAAGATTAATATGTTCAGAATAGACCCGGGGGCCATAGGTTTCACTAGTGGCTTCTCTCATGATAGCAGAATTCTACGGTGGGTGAACAAATTACTGTCGAGCAATTGATAGAAAAGTGCATAGTTATGAGAATATCTAGGCATTATCATTATATATAGGCATCACGTCCGTGACAAGTAGACCGAAACGATTCTGCATCTACTACTATTACTCAACACATCGACTGCTATCCAGCATGCATCTAGAGTATTAAATTCATAAGAACAGAGTAATGCTTTAAGCAAGATGACACGATGTAGAGGGATAAACTCAATCAATATGATATAAACCCCATCTTTTTATCCTCGATGGAAACAATACAATGTGTGCCTTGCTGCCCCTACTGTCACTGGGAAAGGACACCACAAGATTGAACCCAAAGCCAAGCACTTCTCCCATTACAAGAACTATAGATCTAGTAGGCCAAACCATACCAATAATTGAAGAGACTTGCAAGGATATTATAATCATACATAAAAGATTTCAGAAAAGAATCAAATATTTCTCACAGATAATCTTGATCATAAACCCACAATTCATCGGATCTCGACAAACACACCGCAAAAAGATTTCATCGAATAGATCTCCCCGATGATCGAGGAGAACTTTGTATTGAGATCCAAAAAGAGAGAAGAAGCCATCTAGCTAATAACTATGGACCCGAAGGTCTGTGGTAAACTACTCACAACACATGGGTGAGGCTATGGTGTTGATGTAGAAGCACTCTGTGGTAGATCCCCCCTCCGACGGAGCTCCGGAACAGGCCCCAAGATGGTATCTCACGGGAACAGAAGGTTGCGGCGGTGGAATTAGGTTTTTCTCAGTTGCCTCAATGTTTTTAGGGTACATGGATATATATAGGAGGAAGGAGGGCATTGGGGGAGCCAGAGGGGGCCCACGAGGGTGGGGGCCGCACCCAGGGGGAGGGGGCACGCACTGGACCATCATGGCCACCTCCTTCGTTCCCTCGCGTGTACTCCAAGTCTTCTGGGTAGATACGGTTCCAAAAATAAATCTCCCGAAGGTTTCATTCCGTTTGGACTCCGTTTGATATTCCTTTTCTGCGAAACCCTGAAATAGGAAAAAACAGCAATTTGCACTGGGCCTTGGGTTAGTAGGTTAGTCCCAAAAATAATATAAAAGTGTATAATAAAGCACATTAAACATCCAAAACAAAATATATAATAGCATGGAACAATAAAAAATTATAGATACATTGGAGACGTATCAAGCATCCCCAACCTTAATTCCTACTCGTCCTCGAGTAGGTAAATGATAAAAACAATTTTTTTGATGTGGAACGCTAACCAACATAATTCTCAATGTAATTCTCTTTATTGTGGCATGAATGTTCAGATCCAAAAGATTCAAGATAAAAGTCTATATTGACATAAGAATAATAATACTTCAAGCATACTAACAAAGCGAACATGTCTTCTCAAAATAACATGGCCAAAGAAAGTTCATCCCTACAAAATCATATAATTAGGCTATGCTCCATCTTCGCCACACAAAATATTCCAATCATGCACAACCCCGATTTCAGCCAAGCGCTTGTTTCATACTTTAATTATTTTCAAACTCTTTCAACTTTCACGCAATATATGAGCGTGAGCCATGGACATAGCACTATGTGGAATAGAGTGGTGGTTGTGGAGAAGAAAAAAACAGGAAGATGGTCTCACATCAACCAGGCGTGTCAATGGGATATGGAGATACCCATGAATGTGATGGAGTAGGGATTGCCATGCAACGGATGCACTACAACTATAAATGTATGAAAGCTCAACAAAAGAAACTAAGTGGGTGTGCATCCAACTTGCTTGCACACGAATACCTAGGGCATTTGAGGAAGCCCATCGTTGGAATATACAAGCCAAGTTCTATAATGAAAATTCCCACTAGTATATGAAAGTGACTAAACATGAGACTCTCTATCATGAAGATCATTGTGCTACTTTGAAGCACAAGTGTGGAAAAAGATAGTAGCATTGTCCCTTTTTGGGGGGCCTTTCTTTTTTTCTCTGGCCTTTCCTTTTTTTCTTTTTTTTTCTTTGGGACAATGCTCTAATAATGATGATCATCACACTTATATTGATTTACAACTCGATACTAGAACAAAGTATGACTGTATATGAATGCCTCCGGCGGTGTACCGGGATGTGCAATGAATCAAGAGTGACATGTATGAGAAATTATGCATGGTGGCCTAGCCACAAATACGATGTCAACTACATGATCATGCATGGCAATATGACAATGATGAAGTGTGTCATAACAAACGGAACGGTGGAAAGTTGCATGGCAATATATCTCGGAATGGCTATGGAAACGCCCTGATAGGTAGGTATGGTGGCTGTTTTGAGGAAGGTATATGGTGGGTGTATGGTACCGGCGAAAGTTGCGCGGTACGAGAGAGGCTAGCAATGGTGGAAGGGTGAGAGTGCGTATAATCCATGGACTCAACATTAGTCATAAAGAACTCACATACTTATTGCAAAAATCTACAAGTCATCAAAACAAAGTACTACACGCATGCTCCTGGGAGGGAGGTTGGTAGGAGATAACCATCGTGCGCCCCCGACCTCCACACAAAGGATGACACTCAATGAAATACCTCATGCTTCATATTTGTCACACAACGGTTACCATACGTGCATGCTACGGGACTTGCAAACCTCAACACAAGTATTTCTCAAATTCACAACTAATCTACTAGCATGACTCTAATATCACCATCCTCATATCTCAAAACAATCATCAAGTATCAAACTTCTCTTAGTATTCAATGCACTTTATGTGAAAGTTTTTACTATACTCATCTTGGATGCCTATCATATTAGGACTAGTTTTATAACCAAATAACATTACCATGATGTTCTAAAAGACTCTCAAATAGATTTAAGTGAAGCATGAGAGATCAAAAATTTCTACAAAATAAAACCACCACCGTGCTCTAAAAGATATAAGTGAAGCACATAGAGTATTCTAATAAATTCTAAACCATATTTATCTCTCTTAAAAGGTGTGTCCAGCAAGGATGATTGTGGCAAACTAAAAAGCAAAGACTCAAATCATACATGATGCTCCAAGCAAAACACATATCATGTGGTGAATAAAAATATAGTCCCGAGTATAGTTACCGATAGATGAAGACGAAAGAGGGGATGCCTTCCCGAGGCATCCCCAAGCTTAGGCTTTTGGTTGTCCTTGAATTTGACCTTGGGGTGCCTTGGGCATCCCCAAGCTTAGGCTCTTGCCACTCTTGGTTCCATAGTCCATCAAAGCCATACTAAAACTTGAAAACTTCACAACACAAAACTTAGCCAAAAATCTCATGAGCTCCGTTAGTATAAGAAAACAAACCACCACTCAAAGGTACTGTAATGAACTCATTCTTTGTTTATATTGGTGTTAAAACTACTGTATTCCAACTTCTCTATGATTCATATCCTCCAATACTACTCATAGATTCATCAAAATAAGCAAACAACACACGAAAAACAGAATCTGTCAAAAACAGAACAGTCTGTAGTAATCTGGAACTGTTGAATACTTCTGTAACACCAAAAAAATTGAAATAAATTGGTAAACGTGAGGAATTTGTCTATCAATTATCTGCAAAAAGAATCAACTAAATATCACTCTCCAGTAAAATCTGGTGGCTAATCTCGTGAACGCTAAAGTTTCTGTTTTTCACAGCATGGTCATATAAACTTCACACAAGTCTTCCCAAAGGTTCTACTTGGCACAAACACTAATTAAAACACAAAACCACTTCTAAACAGAAGCTAGATGCAATATTTATTCCTAAACAGAAGCAAAAACAAAGAAAATAAAATTGGGTTGCCTCCCAACAAGCGTTATCGTTTAACGCCCCTAGCCAGGCACGATACAAGAATAGATCTAGGTATTGCCATCTTTGGTAGGCAATCCATAAGTGGCTCTCATAATAGACCCATAAGGTAATTTGATTTTCTTTCTAGGAAAGTGTTCCATGACTTTCCTTAACGGAAATTGGAATCTAACATTTCCTTCCTTCATGTCAAAAATTACACCAATCATTCTAAGGAAAGGTCTACCAAGAATAATAGGACATGAAGGATTGCAATCTATGTCAAGAACAATGAAATCTACGGGCACATAATTCCTGTTGGCAACAATAAGAACATCATTAATCCTTCCCATAGGTGTTCTTAATGGTAGAATCCGCAAGATGCAAATTCAAAGAACAATCATCAAGCTCATGGAAACCTAACAAATCACACAAAGTTTTTGGGATAGTAGAAACACGTGCACCCAAATCACACAAGGCAAAACATTCATGATATTTAATTTTAATTCTAATAGTAGGCTCCCACTCATCATAAATCTTTCTAGGGATTGAAACTTCTAATTCAAGTTTTTCTTCATAAGATTGCATCAAAGCATCAACTATGTGTTTGGTAAAAGCCTTATTTTGACTATAAGCATGCGGAGAATTTAGTACGGATTGCAACAAGGAAATACAATCTATCAAAGAGCAATTATCATAATTGAATCCCTTGAAATCCAAAATAGTGGGTTCATCACTATACAAAGTTTTAATCTCTTCAATCCCACTTTTAACAATTTTAGCATCAAGATCTAAAAACTTCGAATCATTGGGAATTGTTTTAACTAAAGTAGACTCATCTCCAGTACCATCTTTATCAAGATTCATAATAGAAAACAAAGATCTAATAGGAGACACATCAATAACTTTCAGATCTTCATCTTTATTTTCATGATAACTAGAAGAACACACTTTCATAAAGCACTCTTTTTTAGCACGCATCCTAGCGGTTCTTTCTTTGCATTCATCAATGGAAATTCTCATGGCTTTGAGAGACTCATTGATATCATGCTTGGGTGGAATAGATCTAAGTTTCAAAGAGTCAACATCAAGAGTAATTCTATCCATGTTTCTAGCCAATTCGTCAATCTTAAGCAATTTTTCTTCAAGCATAGCATCGAAATTCTTTTGCGAAATCATAAACTCTTTAATACTAGTTTCAAATTCAAAGGACATCTTACCAAAATTTCCATAAGAGTTAGTGTAGGAATTACCATAATTATTAGAGGAATTACTAGGAAAAGGCCTAGGATTAAAGTTTCCTCTATAAGCATTATGACCTAAATTATTCCTACCAACAAAATTCACATCCAAAGATTCATTATAATTTTTTTCAACGCAGATAAAGGCATATCATTAGGATCAGAGGAAGCACTCTTAGTAAAAAATAATTTCATAAGTTCATCCATCTTTTTACTCGAAACACTAATCTCCTCAATAGCATGTACTTTTTTACTAGTAGATCTTTCGGTGTGCCATTGATAGTAGTTAACCATTATATTATCTAGGAGTTTAGTAGCTTCTCCTAAGGTAGTTTCCATGAAAGTGCCTCCTGCGGACGAATCTAAAAGATTTCTAGAAGCAAAATTCAAGCCAACATAAAAGTTTTGTATAATCATGCATAAGTTCAAACCATGTGTAGGATAATTATGTATCATTAATTTTATTCTCTCCCAAGCTTGTGCAACATGCTCATGATCTAGTTGCTTAAAATTCGTAATATTGTTTCTAAGAGAGATAATCTTAGCAGGAGGAAAATACCTAGAGATAAAGGCATCTTTGCACTTATTCCATGAATCAATACTATTTCTAGGCAGAGAGGAAAACCAAGTTTTAGCACGATCTCTAAGTGAAAATGGAAATAGCTTCAATTTAACAATATCATTATCTGTATCTCTCTTCTTTTGCATATCACACAAATCAACAAAGTTGTTTAGATGGGTAGCGGCATCTTCACTAGGAAGGCCAGAAAATTGATCTTTCATGACAAGATTCAACAGTGCAGCATTGATCTCACAAGATTCAGCATCAGTAATAGGAGAAATCGGAGTGCTAATAAAATCATTATTTTTGGTATTGGAAAAGTCACACAATTTGGGATTGTTCTGAGCCATAGTGACAAGCAAGCAATCCAACACACAAGCAAACAAGAGGCAAGCGAACGGTAAACACACGGAGAAACAAGGGCGAATAAAATGGCAAGGGTGAAGTGGGGGAGAGGAAAACGAGAGGCAAATAAATGTAATGCGAAGGATAAGGGTTTGTGATAGGTACTTGGTATATGACTTTTGCGTAAGCATTCCCGGCAACGACGCCAGAAATTCTTCTTGCTACTTCTCGAGCTTGCGTTGTATTCCCTCGAAGAGGAAAGGGTGATGTAGCACAGTAGCGTAAGTATTTCCCTCAGTTTTTGAGAACCAAGGTATCAATCCAGTAGGAGACCACGTGCGAGTCCCTCGCACCTGCACAAACAAATAAGAACTTCGCAGCCAACGTGATGAGGGGTTGTCAATCCCTTTACGGTCACTTACGAAAGTGAGATCTGATAGATAGGATAGTATAATATTTTTAGTATTTTTGGATATAAGAACGCGAAATCCGGCTGGCCGGCGCCGGATTTTGAGGAGGGGTCTGGCTGGGTGGCGGCTGAGGAGTGGGGAGGCACGGAATTTGAGGAGGGAGGTTGGGGAAGGCCAAAAATGGCATGGGGTTGTTTAAATAGAGTACGACTAGGGTTTTGGGGGTTTTGGGGGCTTTCGAAGCCCTCGGATGCCGATCGGACGGCTCCGATCAGATGAAGGGGTAGGTTGGGCCTAGGTTAGGTAGTGGGCTGTGTAGGAGGGGTTGTGGGGAGAGTAGAGAAGAGGCCCGCGGGGTTTTCGGAGACCGAAAACGTGCGACGTTTGTCCGGCGACTAGTGCCGCTATATTTAACGGTTGGGCTATCAAACGGACTCCGAATGCGATGAAATTTGGCAGGCGGTTTGTATACACTATAATAAGACCACATGCCAAGTTTCAACCCATTTCGAGAACATTTTCCGGTCACTCATAAAATAAATATTCGGAGATGCCGCGGGCGCGTGCAAGTGTGTCTGGGCTTAGAACGGACAACGGAGAGGACGAGGGAACTCGGACGGATGCAAGTTTTGAAAACATGATGATGCAACACACATGATGACATGGCAAGATTCAACACACAAGCAGATGACAAGGCACCGACGACGAATAACTGGCTGACACCTGGTGCATCGGTCTCGGGGTGTCACATCCACATCATGTCCTCATTCTTATTGCATTACTCCGTTTTTCCATGAACTTAATACAGTAGATGCATGCTTGATAGCGGTCGAAGTGTGGAGTAATAGTGGTAGATGCAGGAAGGAGTCGGTCTACTAATCTTGAACATGATGCCTATATAATGATCATTGCCTGGATATCATCATGATTATTTGAAGTTCTATCAATTGCCCAATAGTAATGTTTTTCACCCACCATTTGCTATTTTTCTCGTGAGAAGCCACTAGTTAAACCTATGCCCCCCCGGTCTCTCCTTTGTTATATTTGCCTTTGCGATCTATTTTCCTTTGCTTTTATTTTCAGATCTATTAAACCAAAAATACAAAAATACTTTGCTACACTTTATTTTATTTGGTGTTCAATCTATCAATATTTACAACTCTCTCACGTCCGTTTGCCAATTTGGCACCGTTACCCGAAAGGGATTGCCAACCCCTTTAATATGTCACATTGCTAGTATTTATTATTTGTGTGCATGTGCCATTCACGTAGTGTTACGTGGTTCTCCTACTGGTTCGATAACCTTGGTCTCATCACTAAGGAAAATACCTACCGTTGTTGTGCTGCATCATCCCTTCCTATTTGGGGAAATACCGACATAGTTCAAGCAAACATCAACCCACAAATGGTCCACGGAGAAGCAACCTTGTCTATCCCACCACAGCCATTGTCCAGGAAGGACTTGCTCACTCTGGTAGATCTTCATGAAGTAGGTGATCTCCTTGCCCTTACCCACTTCTTGGTTCAATTCCACATCATGCCGGAGGCTCCCAAGCGACACCTAGCTAATCTAGGATACACCACTCTCCAAAATGTAATAGACGGTGTGTTGTTGATGAACTCGTTGTTCTTGTGCTTCAAACAATAGTCTCCCCAACAGTCAACTCTCTCCCACAGATTTTGCTATGGTGGAAGAAGGATTTGAGTGGAAAACAACTTGCGAAGGCTATAAATCAAGGTTCAAGTGGTAGGGATGGAATCTCTTATACTAGTAGTCGCCGCCGGTGTAGGTGTTGGGCAATGAAGCGGTGTGGAGCATGGTGAGGAGGGCCGCCCACGGTGCCAGTGGCAGTGAGGGAGGCTCCATGTTGGGCTAGTAGCCGCCGGCTGGATGTGGTGGCGGCGGTAAGTACCCGCCATGCTACTGCGGCGCATTGTAGTGCGCCTGATGAGCAGGTGGACGAGGGCCTAGAAGACTCGGAGTCGGAGCGCGGGGGACCGGCATGGTCTTTCCATGAACAACTCCAGTCCGTGGGTTGTACCCACCAGACCATGGGCCATTCTTTGGTTCTGGTGCGGGACACCGTTGGAGTTTTGTTGTTGCTACTTGCAGCCACCACGTTTGCCACCCCAGCAGTGACCAGAGTGTAATGCCCAAGATGCAACTATATCTCCTACGTGTCGAGGCACGACTTAGAGGCATAATCGCATTTTGGTATGATCGCAAGATGGTTATCTTCACACATTCCCATGTACAAGAACAAAGGGGAAAATACATAGTTGGCCTACAATCGCCACTTCACACAATGCATAAATAAGTCATACATTCATCCAAGTACAATCATGGTCCGGCTACGGACAAATCCAAATGAAAAGAAGATAACCACCCACAATGCCCGATCGACCCTAGTAGGACCACTACTGACCGTCGGGGTATGTCACATACATTCGCCCACGTTCCTCATCGAACTCCCACTTGAGTTCCTGGCCATCAACTGAATCAAACTCGGGTGTACTTGCACCTATGTTTGGTAGTAAACTGTGAGTCACAAGGACTCGACAATCCCATTTCCGGGAAGTATCAAAGCCTTTGGGTAAGGAGAAAGTGTATAAGTGGCTGCTGCAAGCACTAAGCGTAGATGAGGGTGGCTAGCTTACGTATCATCAGAGCGAGAAGAGAAGTGAAATCCATCGGTCTTGAACTAAATTATGATCACTAGATGATCCTGTCTACCTACGAGTCATCCATAACCCAACCGTGTTCTCTTCCCGACCTCCCTAGAAAAGAGACCATCACGACTACTCACACGGTAGTGTAATATGTTTGGGGTTTGTGTCAAGTTATCTACAATCGGATATTAACAAATTCCAATCGGCCACATTACTACGGGCACAGCTTTCGAAAGATCATAACCCTGCAGGGGTGTCCCAACTTAGCCCATCACAAGCTCTCGCGATCAATAGAGGTAAAAAAACCTTCTCTTAGGGACTACCCGATCAGACTCGGAATCCTGGTGTACAAGATATTTCGACAATGGTAAAATAAGTCCAGCAAGACCTCCCGACGTGCCGACACCCTGATAGGAGCCGCACGTATCTTGTCTCAGGCCACGATCGGATAAGCGACACGTACAGGTAAAACCAATCATTGAGTAGTTTGGACCAACACTCATGAGGAGCACTGGCCTGGGTTGTTAATTAAGTCCTCGGGTGCTAGTCGGTCCCTATGCAAGTTTTAGTTATTAGGCAAATGATAAAACCAAAGTTGGGCCTTGCTAGAGGAGTTTTATTCAAAGCGAACTATCAAGGGGTCCCCATATACCCAACCGCGTTAGGAACGCAAAATCAAGGAACATAACACCGGTTTATCAGTTCTTAAGGCGGCATGAGTGGAACAAAACACTAAGCAAAAGGCCAAGCCTTCCACCCATTGCCATGTATATAGCTGCATTAATGTAAATAATAGATATTGCGTTATTCCCAAAAACCCAACCCACATGGAGCAAACTTTATCTTCGCCTGCTGCTAGCAACGCTATAAGAGGGGGCTTGAGCAAAAGCGTAACTTAGCCAAAAAAACAGTTTGCTAGGTAGGTAGTTAGAGGTTTCATGGCAAGGTGGGGCTGACATGCAAAAGGATAGGTATCGTGACAAAGAAATAGAGCGAGGCATCTAGCATAGCAACAATAGAGGTGATATCAAGGAATGGTCATCTTGCCTGGTAAGTCTTCGGTGTTATCGGGACCTTGCTCTTCGTAATCGTACTCAACAGTTGTCTCGACCTCGGACTCGGACTCATCTCCCGATGCTACCCAAACATAAACTAGCATCCACATCAACACACATGGCAAGAAAAGAACACATGCTATGCAAGAGATATGCAAGTATGATGCTACGGAGCTACCGGTATGAAAGGAGATGAAGCCAGGAAGGACATGTGAAGACATGATGTATGTGGGCAAGATCTTTGCAAACCAAGCATGCCACTGGATAGATTGAAAGATTTTGATCGAAATCAATATAAAGATCATTGGAATCAGATGCGCGGTTTGCAAATGGCAAGCAAAACAAGATGCAATGCAAAACGAAGTTAACATCAACATGGCAACTTTGGAGCAAAGTTTAATTATGCTGCAACACCCAAACATGTTGACAACAGGCATGGATGTGAAATAGACATGATTCTCAACATAAATGGACTTAGAGCACACCCAAAAACTTACTGGAACAGTATTAAACTAGCATGGGAAGATTCAATAAGTTAATAGGTCTTCAGACTTAGTGAAAATTACTGGACATGCAACCAGGAACAATAAGTTGCTGCCTTTGGAGGCACATAACAGTAAGCCAAACAATTATAACAAGCATGAAAATTACATGAGCATGAAGAAGACATAATATACTTCCAATTCATCCAAAGAAATAAGTCATTCCATGCAAGGGTTGATTAACATGAGCTTGCCAAAATGGATATTCTGTGAACAGGCTGACCATTCAGATTTCAAGCATTTTGAGAGCAAGATAACAACAAGCTACAGCAGGGCATATATGCAAACAAAGGCATGGATTGATATGCAATTACATGGAAATCAAGACATGCTCACTGGTTATTCCAAAACATGCATGGAAAAGATTGTGGCATCAAGTTTACATTGCAACATGTTATAACAGATTCCGGACTTAGCAGTTTTCCACTAAGTGTAAAAACAACAACAATGACATGGCATGTTTACAAGCTTTTTCAAGTCACCACAGGGCATATCATAAAAAACCAATTACATCACCTCAAAGATAACATGATTATGATCATAAAACATGTTGACAAGTGGCTCAAAAGAAAATCATACAAAATTCTACGAAAAAAACAAATCAGCAAGTTGTAACAATTTTAGCATCTTAATAGCAAAAGGCACTTTTGCAGCAGGGATAATCATGCCATAACACAACCTAAGATGTATGAAAATGCATCCAACATGAAGAGCATCACAAGATGAACATTTTGACATATCATACACTCCATTTGGACCAACATGCACAAAGATATGACCTCTCAAACATACTAACATATTGTTGACAGACAACTAGAGCTGACCAGTAACATCACATAGCAGTTTGGCAATGAACATTAAGACATCAAGATGAACCCTAACATGCATGCAAATGATACCAACATGTAGAGCACTCTGAGACGAACAAATCCATATGACATACACGCAAAACGGAGCTACGAGCACGAAGATATGGCATGGCAAAGAGGGCATCATGATATGAGGATTTCGGGACTAAGAAGAATTTTACCCGCAAAAGGTCAAGGAAGATGAGGAGATGCGGGACAAAGAGATCCAGGATGCGGGGCACCGTTTGGTTCGGTGCGTGGGTGGATCTCGTCCCACCACCGGATCCAGTCCGGATCTCGCCGAATCCGGCAGGAGACGGCGCGCATGGGGGCGGCGAGGCGGCAACGGGCGAGAGACGGCGGGGCGACGCGGGCAAAGTGGCGACCGGCGGCGGACGGGCCGGGAGGGCCCCGCTTGGGCCCCGACGGGCCTGCGGCGCGGGAGGAGAGAGGAGGTGGCGGAGGACACCTGTCGGGCTGTGGTTGGCTGAGGGGCGGCGGCGGATGCGTTCGGCCGGGTCGGACGTGTCCGGCGGCAGAGGAGGAGCTCGGATCTAGGGGTTTTGCCCGAAATTTGGACGTGGGGGGCTGTTTTATAGGTAGAGGGAGCTAGGAGAGGGCTATTGAGGTGCGGTTTTCGCCCACACGATCCCGATCCAACGGTGAAGAGCATGGAGGGGGTTTAGATGGCCTAGTGAGCTGTTGTGGAGGGGTGCTGGGCTAAAAGAGAAAGGGCTTCCAGAGGTTAATGCGGTTAACCGTTGGGGCATCAAACGACCTCCAAATGGAACGAAATTTAACATGCGGTCTACTGGTGATATACCAAGACCACGCGACGACTCTCGGCCCATTCCGAGTATTCTTTTCTCCCACTCACGAAACAAGACTTGAGCGGTGGGACGGGTGCCGTGTGAGAGAGTCGGAAACCGAAACGGACAACGGAGAGGACGGATACGGTGCAACTACACACGGATGCAAGTGGGACTATGCCAATGCAATGCACATGATGAAAATGACATGGCGATATGCAACACATGCTCAATGCAAAAACACAAAATACCCGAAATGAAGGAGGAGCCCAGAATGGAATTGATTAAGTCAACGATTAATATATTATCATATTGAGAATTGTTACATCTGGGGCGTTACAAACTCTCCTCCACTACGAAAAGATCTTGTCCCGAGATCTAGGACTAAAAGAACTACGGATATTCGGAACGGAGGTGATCGTTGCGTTCCCACGTAGCTTCTCGATCGGTATGGTGTGACCACTTCATTTTCAGGAATTTGATTGATTTGTTGCGAGTCTTGCGCTCGGTCTCTTCAAGGATATCAATGGGGTGCTCATGATAAGACAAGTCAGCTTGAAGATCAATTTCTTTGAAGGTGATAGTGCGCTCGGGCATCTTGAAGCACTTGCGGAGCTGTGACACGTGGAACACGTCGTGCACGTTGGAGAAGTTTGGAGGAAGCTCGACTTGGTAGGCGAGGTCGCCTCTTTTCCCAACAATCTTGAATGGACCTACGTATCTTGGAGCTAGCTTGCCCTTGATACCGAACCTCTGAGTGTCGTTGATAGGAGAAACATGGAGATACACATGGTCTCCAATGTCGAAAGCCAAGTCATGATGCTTGTCGTCATAGTAGCTCTTTTGGCGCGATTGCGCGGCCTTGAGATTCTCACGTATGACTTTGCACATTTCTTCAGCCTCTGAGATCAAATCATTTCCATGGAGTTGACGTTCACCAATCTCGGACTAGTTGAGAGGGGTACGGCACTTTCTGTCATAGAGAATTTCAAATGGTGCTTTGCATGAACTTGGACATCATGATATGAGGATTTCGGGACTTATAAGAATTTTACCCCGCGAAAAGGTCAACGCGGACGAGGAGATGCGGGACGCAGAGATCCGGAATGCGGGGCGCCGTTTGGTTCAGTGCGTCGGTGGATCTCGTCCCACCATCGGATCCGGGCCGGATGTCGCCAGATCCGGCTGGAGACGGCGCTGGCGCGGCGGCGGACGGCGGGCGACAGCGCGCGCGCGGGTGGCGAGGTGGCAGCGAGCTGCGGCGTGGCGTCGGGCGAGCTACGGTGGCGGGCGGCGCGGTGCGCGGGGCGGCGGGGCGCAGCGGCGGCCGGCGACATGCGGGCCGGGAGGGCCCCGCTTGAGACTCGGTGGGCCAGCGGCGCGGGAGGAGAGAGGAGGCGGCAGAGGACACGTGTCGGGCTATGGTTGGCTGAGGGGCGGTGGCGGATGCGTCCGGCCAGGTCGGACGTGTCCGGAGGCGGAGGAGGAGCTCAGATCTACGGTTTTTGCCCGAAATTTGGACGTGGGGGTTGTCTTATAGGTAGAGGGGTCTAGGAGAGGGCTATTGAGGTGCGGTTTTCGCCCACACGATCGTGATCCAACGGCGAAGGGCATGGAGGGGGTTTAGATGGGCTAGTGGGCTGTTGTGGAGGGGTGCTAGGCTAAAAGAGAAAGGGATCTGGCGGTTAACGCAGTTAACCGTTGGGGCATCAAACGATCTCCAAATGGAACGAAATTTGACAGACGGTCTACCAGTGATATACCAAGACCACTCGACAACTCCCGGCCCATTCCGAGGATGTTTTTCTCCCACTCACGAAACAAGACTTGAGCAGTGCGACAGGTGCCGTGTGAGAGAGTCGGAAACCAAAACGGACAACGGAGAGGACGGAGATGATGCAACTACACACGGATGTAAATGAGACTATGCGCAATGCACATGATGAAAATGACATGGCGATATGCAACACATGCTCAATGCAAAAACACAAAATACCCGAAATGAAGGAGGGGTCCAGAAAGGAATTGATTAAGTTAACGATGAATATATTGCCATATTGGGAATTGTTACATCTGGGGCGTTACAGAGAGGCCAGCGCAGGCGGTTTTAGGGGAGGAGGCGTCGCGTATGACGACTGGGGTGGGGCACATCGTACTGCTGCGGCTACGCCGTTTACTGCTGCTGTGGCGGAGGAGTCTGCGACTGCGGGGTAGGGCCACTCTGAGTGGTGCCAGCAGTGAGGGCGGCATGCATGGGCCGGTTTTTTACTTGCTTCATCTGGCGCTCCTCCAAGCGAAGATAGGCGACGAACATGAGGAAGGAGGGCTCAGGAATCATGGTAAGATTCACCACAGGATTGCCATAATCCTCATTGAGACCAGTCGTGAGCCTGCTAAGGAGAAGATCACCATTAATCTTCATACGAATGTCGTAGAACTCGTCAGCGAGACTCTTGAGGCATCGACAGTAATCATCAATGGAGGAACCATCTTGATGACACCCAAAAAATTCTTGCTGCAAAAAAATGCACCGAGACGATTGTCGGTGAAGAGTACGTCGAGCTTGGTCCACACGGCGTGCGCATCATCGCCATCGCTCACGACCATGTGAAATAGGTCCTTCGAGATGGTAAGATAAAACCATCGATTGAGCATGACATTGATGGTGGTCCACTCGTGATCACCGTGCATGACGCTCGAGTCGACGAAGCCGTCAACGTGATCGATGAGGTGGTACTTTCGAAACACGAGGGATAAGTATGTCTTCCATTAGTAGTATGTGGCCTCAAGTTCATCAAGATAAACCGGGACATGATCATAGATCTTTAAGTCATGGATGTCGGCGGCGGCGGGTGGATCAAGATCGGCGAATAGGTTGATGTAGCTGCAGATGGATGAGTTTGAGGAAGACATAGCGATGGCGGGGAAGGGTTAGGGTTTTGCATGGGGAAGAGAAGACACGCAACGACATGAGGGTGTGTCGGCAGCTTTGTGGAAGATGACGCGGCGATGACAATTGGGTGGAGCGGTGGCATGGGGTTTGGGAGCGCGGCAGCGACACTAGGGTAGGGAGCGCAGCGGCGGCAGGTGGTGCAGCGGCGACGCTAGGGAGCGGAAGCTAGGGTTAGGATCACGGTGACCGATACCACCTACTACCTCTGTCCTAGTTTATTCACTACAAGAAATATGTCAACGTGCGACCTTCTGTTAGTGACCCTGGAAGAAATGGTCATAAATCTATGACCATTTGAGACCAATTGGTTGTAAGATGTACGGAGGGCTCCAAACCATAAACCATAACGACCATTTTGGTCAGAAAAGTCGTAATTTCCTTACATGAAATGGTCGTAAAGCAGACAACAGTGGTAAGTTGCCTTATTTCTAGCTGATCACGACCAATATAGATGGTCATAACCTTGTAAATTTTCGTGGATTGCTATGACTAGTCACCACATCATCCGTTTTGCCTATGTGTCATGTCCATGTGTCAATTTTTGCCTACGTGTCATTTCCATGTGTCAATTTTTGCCCTAGGTTGTGAAGGAACCTATATTTCTGTTATTCCCAAAGTTCCGAAAAAATTCTCTTAAATTATGTGGATCGTATCTTCGTCAAATATGTCAAAAACCTTCCTTGCATAGTTCAAAAATAATTCAACAGTATTCATTTTCCTATTTTGTTCAGAACAACACTTTGTGAAGGAAGTGTTATTTATATATTATTGATTGCCCTCAAAAAATTTGGGCACTCTTTCCTATCAAAATCATTGCCTCGTGACAAAATTGAGCTCCATTTACCCAGTAAATCTTCCTCGGCAAATTTCCAAAGTTTTTGTTCAACTGGAAGCTTTATGAAGGACGTACTCGCTATGCATATCCTAGTGAGTTGAATTTTTGCCACATCTTCTATATGCCCATATCATATCTCTCCACAAAATTTTAGCCCCATCTAACAATCCATGAGAGCTCACCATCCAATCTTTGTTTCTCGTAATATTTTCAGTTTGTGAAGCAACTATATTTTATATTGATTTCTAATTGCTGAAAATTTATGAGGACATGACCCTGCCCATAGAATCTCCCTCCACTGAATTTTAGCTCATTTAATTCAACCATTATCCCTCAACATTTTTCCCAATTTTCTGTTTAGTGGAGAGCATTGTGAAGGAAGTACCATTTTTATATATCCAAATGGCATGAAATTTATACAGTGCCTTCATATGCCCAAATTATCACCCTCCACCAAATTTCAGCTCAATCAAATCATCTATGTGAGCCCAGGTTCAATTTCTATTTTATGGGCAGATTCGCACATTGCAAAGCAAGTGTTATCTAGACCCCTCCTATTACCCTCAAACTTTTTGGTCACTCTTACATACCCAAATCCTTTCCACATGATAATATTCAGCTACATTTTCCTAGTAAATCTTCCTCGGCAAATTTCTAAAGTTTCTATCCAGAGAGAAGCTTTGTGAAGTAAGTAGTACATAAGATTATCCAAATGATCTTATATTTTTTCAAATCTTCCATATGCTGAAATAATCACTCTCCGGAAAATTTGAGCTCTATTAAACAAACCATGTGAACTCACCATCCAATCCTTTATTATTGTCATATTTTCAGTTTGTGAGGCAACTATATTATATATTGCTTCATTATTTCTGAAAATTTACCAGGGCATGACCATACCTATGTAACTTACGTACACCAAATTTGAGCTCATTTCATTTATCCAATTTATCTCACTAATTTTCTCTAGTTTCTATACAGAGAAGAGCATTCTGAAGGATGTACCACTTTGGCATGTACAAGTGGTATCAATTTCCTACAGTGCTTTCCTATGCCGAAATAACCATCCTCCACCAAATTTCAACTCAATCCATTCATTATTTTGAGCCCAGCTCTAACATTCATATTTATGTCCCGTGTGGTACATTGCAAAGCAATTTCCACCTAGGATCCTCCATTTGAGCTAAAAATTTGTGAAGACAGTCTTCTTAGTATATCATCATCCTCACACAAAACTCACACCCATTGGCCATGTGCATTTCCCGTACCGCTAATCATACACTTGACTGCTAATTCATGTTTGAGCATAGTTCGATCCCCTCATGAGATTCTTCTGTTGTCATTTTCTTCCTAGCACCTACCTGGGGAGTGCCCAGCCCACTAGACATGCCTCGGCCACCCAGAACGCATGGCAACGCCACGGTCACGCAGTGACCACGCAGCGGGCATGCGAGTTTACGCGCTCTGAAGTTGGGGCCCTCGGTCACTGTCCAAACCTTGACGTATCACCACCAAACCATTTATTTCTAATTAAATATATACTTATGTAATTAGAAATGATTTTGGAAAAAAATAAAGAGCAAACTATAAGGCAGCTGCAGTTCAAATTTGACCCGTTTCCTCATTAATTGGCGGAAATTTGTCTTTTTCACGAGAGGTAGACAAAATCTTTGGACACTCAACCATTTGTTAAATTGTGCATTAAATATTTCCTAGTATTTTATAAAATTGATTTGGTACAATTTTGCAACAAATATATGGTAGGTCCTTCACAAAAAAACTAATTTTGGGCACTCGAAAAATGGAAAATGAAATTTCCATCAAAGAAAATGAAAACTTTCTTAGGCAACATTGTTTGCCATTCCAATATGTACCCTTGTGCATGGTATGAGATCATTTGAACAAACTATGTCATGAATGTGGCCATAAGATCGATCATTTGGCTTGAAAGCCATGATCTTCACACATGATAGCTCATTTCTGAGAACACTTTTTTTAAATAATTACCGTATTACAAGTTTATTATTTTTCCTGGTAACTTGGTCACATATTAAGACACAATGTGAAGGTTTTCCATTTTTTTTGAATTGTTAATGCCCGTTTCAAAATGTGGTCAAAACGGCGGGCATGGCCGTTCCTAGCTAGTGGTTGAATCTTGAAAAACTTTTGGTGTTCATCTGATTAAATAGATACTTATGTACCTATAAATGATTTTTGGGAAAAATAAATAGCAAACTATAAGGCAGCTACAGTTCAAATTTGATCTGCTTCCTGCTGAATCGACAAAATTTTGACTTTTAGCCAAGAGTTGGATCAAAACTTTTAACATTCAACCATTTGGTCAATTGTACAGTAAATTGAAGGAAATATGCCCTAGAGGCAATAATAAAGTTGTTATTTTATATTTCCTTATTCATGATAAATGTTTATTATTCATGCTAGAATTCTATTGATCGGAATCCTTGATACATGTGTGAATATATAGACAAACACTATGTCCCTAGTGAGCCTCTACTAGACTAGCTCGTTGACCAAACATGGTTAAGGTTTCCTAACCATGGACATGAGTTTTCATTTGATAATGGGATCACATCATTAGGAGAATGATGTGATGGACATGACCCACCCATTAGCTTAGCATAATGATCGTTCAGTTTTACTGCTACTGCTTTCTTCATGTCAAATACATATTCCTCCAACTATGAGATTATGCAACTCCCGGATACCGGAGGAATCCCTTGTGTGCTATCAAACGTCACAAAATAAATGGGCGATTATAAAGATGATCTACAGGTATCTCCGAAGGTGTATTTTGAGTTGGCATAGATTGAGATTAGGATTTGTCACTTCGAGTATCGGAGAGGTATCTCTGGGCCCTCTCGGTAATACACATCATAAGAAGCCTTGCAAGCAAAGTATTACGGAATGAGTAAAGAGACTTGCGGGTAGGGAGATTGAACTAGGTATGAACATACCTGTTGGGAACGTAGTATTTCAGAAAAATTCCTACGAACACGCAATATATTCTAGGAGAAGCATAGCAACGAGCGGGAGACTGTGTCTACGTACCCTCGTAGACCGAAAGCGGAAGCGTTCAGTAACGCGGTTGATGTAGTCGAACGTCTTGGCGACCCAACCAATCAAGCACCAAACGCACGGCACCTCCGTGATCTGCACATGTTTATCTCGGTGACGTCCCTCGAAATCTTGATCCAGTTAAGGCCGAGGGAGAGTTTCATCAGCACAACGGCGTGGTGATGGTGTTGATGAAGTTACCAACGCAGGGCTTTGCCTAAGCACTACGACAATATGACCGAGGTGTGTAACAATGGAGGGGGCACGGCACACGGCTAAAACAATTGTCAACTTGTGTCTATGAGGTGCCCCCGGGCCACGTATATAAAAGAGCAAGGGGAGGGGGCCGGCCGGCCTCATAGGGTGCGCCCCAAGGGGGGGATCCTACTCTTACTAGGAGTAGGTTCCCCCTTTCCTAGTCCAACTAGGAGGGGAAGGAAAGAGGAGGAGGGAGAAGGAAAGAGAAGACCGTCCCCCCAAGCCCTACACCATTTTGGTTTGCGCCTAGGAGGGGCGCGCCCCACACCTCCCTTCCTGCCGTCTTTCTCCACTAAGGCCCATGAAGGCCCATTGACCCCCCCCCCCTCCCGGGGGGTTCCGGTAACTCCACGGTACTCCGGTATTTATCCGATGACCCCCGGAATCCTTCTGGTGTCCGAATATAACCTTCCAATATATCAATCTTTATGTCTCGACCATTTCGAGACTCCTCGTCATGTCCGTGATCTCATCCGGGACTCCGCACAACCTTCGTTCATCAAAACACATAAACTCATAATATCGATCGTCATCGAACGTTAAGCATGCGGACCCTACGGGTTCGAGAACTATGTAGACATGACCGAGACTCATCTCTGGTCAATAACCAATAGCGGAACCTGGATGCTCATATTGGTTCCTATGTATTCTACGAATATCTTTATCGGTCAAACCGCATAACAACATACTTTGTTCTCTTTGTCATCGGTATGTTACTTGCCCGAGATTCGATCGTCAGTATCATCATACCTAGTTCAATCTCGTCACCGACAAGTCTCTTTACTCATTCTGTAATACATCATCTCGTGACTAACTCATTAGTCATTTTCTTGCAAGGCTTATTACGATGTGTATTACCGAGTGGGCCCAGAGATACCTCTCCGACACTCGGAGTGACAAATCGTATTCTCGATATATGCCAACACCACAAACACCTTCAGAGACACCTATAGAGCATCTTTATAATCAGCCAGTTACGTTGTGACGTTTGATAGCACACAAGGTGTTCCTCCGGTATTCGGGAGTTGCATTATCTCATGATCACAGGAACATGTATAAGTCATGAAGAAAGCAATAGCAGTAAAACTAAACGATCATAGTGCTAAGCTAACGGATGGGTCTTTGTAATGCCCAGGATGGGACTATACCTCCTACGTGTCGAGGCACGACTTAAAGGTATAAGCCCATCCTAGAATGATCTCAAGTTTGGTATCTTTGCACGACTCATGTAAAAGAGGGATTAAATTGCAAAAGGAGATACTTGGCTTACACTCGCCACTTCACACAATACATTACATAAGTAAGAACATCATTCAAAACATCACAGCCCATCTAAGGGTAAGATCCAAAAGAAAGATACCAAAACAACATAAAGCCACAGGTCCGGATCGAATCCTAGTAGAAACCACTACTGATCGTCGAAACGTCACAAGCATACGGCCACGCTCTCCATCGAGCTCCCAGAGAAGAACTTAAACCAGCTCCTGCTTCATACTCGGTTGAACCTGCATCTGGTGTTGTAGTATCTGTGAGCCACGAGGACTCAGCAATCCCATAACCATGGGTATCAAGACTAGCAAAGCTTTATGGGTAGGAAGAGGTAAAGTGGTGAGGTTGCAGCAGCGGCTAAGCAATAATATGGTGGCTAACTTACGAGTACCAGAATAAGATGAGCTTCTACGCAAACGGTCGCAAAAGTAGTGATCGCTAAAGATCCTAACTACATACGAGTCAAACATAACCCCACCATGTTCTCTTCTCAAAATGAAAAGAGACAGTCACGGTTACTCACACAGTTGTGTGTTTTACTTCGGATCATCTGTCAAGTTTTCTACAACCGAACATTAACAAATTCCAATCTGCCACATAACCGCGGGCACGGCTTTCGAAAGATCATAACCCTGTAGGGGTGTTCCAACTTAGCCCATCACAAGCTCTCACGATTAGCTGAAGTGATAAATATAATATCATCACTCCTTATATTAGGGAAATCCGATCAGGCTCGGCTTCCCGGTAGCACAAGCCATTTCGACAATGGTAAAACTAGTCCAGCAAGACCTCCCGGCGTGCCGACACCCTGATAGTAGCCGCGCGTATCTCGTCTCAGGCCACGACCGGATGAGCACAGCGTACAGCAACCAAAGACCCCAGATAACTGGGTGGCACCGCACACGACTCTATTTGGGACCAACACCATCAGCACTGGCCCCCCGTGCTATGTAGAATTAAGAATCCTCGGGTAGCGCTAACTCCCTATGCAAATTAATTAATTATTTAAGTTGTTATTATGAGCAAATTAAAACCAATGTTGGGCCTTTCTGGAGGAGTTTTATTCAAAGTCGAACTATCAAGGGGTCCCCATTTCACCCATCGTGTAAGGAACGCAAAATCAAGGAACATAATGCCGGTTTATCGGCGCCTAAGGTGGCATGAGTGGAACAAAACACCGAGCAAAAGGCCAAGCCTTCCACCCATGCCCAGTATATAGGTGTGTTAATAATAATTATAGATATTGTGATATAACAACAACAAGTTCCCTCCTGGAATGAACTTCATCTTCGCCTGCAACTAACAACGCTATAAGAGGGGCTGAGCAAGCGGGTAACATAGCCAAACAGTGGTTTTGCTAGGAAGGTGTCAAAGGTTAGAGGTTTCATGGAAACAAGGAGAGGCTGACATAAAAGATGGGTAGCGTGACATGTAACGATAGCATCGAGACAACTAAGCATTGCAATGGTAGTAAAGGTATCCAAGGGTATGATCATCTTGCCTAGGATTCCGAAGGAAGAAGAACAGATCCATGAAGTAGACGGAGCAACAGTCGAGCGAATCCTCACAACTCCGGAACGAAACCGAAGCTAACAAGAGAATCAACCGGAAAGAAGCAAACAACACGGTAAACACACAAGCATAAACATGACATACGATGCACAAACAAGTATGATGCATGTCCGGTTTAAAAATGCATGGCATGGCAAAGTGCACAAACAAGTACTACAAGTTAAGTGGAGCTCAATATGCAACGAGTTGCATATTGACGAAACACCACATTAATTATTTAGTTGACTCTCGTTTATTTACAAGACAAGATTAAATGTTGGTTAACATGGCAAGAGGTGAAGCAAAAACAAACTACACTATTTAGGCATTTTAAATGGGGCTGGAAATAACAACAACATATCCGGAAAATCCCCATGAGCATGTTTAGTAATTTTTAAAGCAACAACAAACACACATTATAATGTTGTTAACATGATGCGGATGACATGATCAAGTTTATGCAAGTTAT
The DNA here is from genome assembly GCA_902687465.1 of Secale cereale. NCBI lineage: Eukaryota > Viridiplantae > Streptophyta > Magnoliopsida > Poales > Poaceae > Secale > Secale cereale. Next base: position 408,195,750 of record LR738714.1, read on the forward strand.
TAAAAGTTGACATGAAGAGATATGAAGTATTGCCACCGTGGTGGAAGAAAAGGGTGCCACGGCAACGATCCGAAAATGATGCAACGGCATCATATCAGTTCCGGTAACTCGGTGAGAGACCGGTGCAAAAGATGACGGAGAGCGAAACAAGAAGAAAGGTGGGGTGATCCCGTTGCCGGGTTCCCACGGGTCGGCGACGAGGAAACCGAGGAACATGACAACGGACGAAACGGCACGAAGCACACACGGGAAACATTTCATACAACCACAAGCATGCACACGAGTCACGTCTCAGGGTTATACCTTCGGAACAATCGTTCACGGGGCGGTTCGAGCCGTAGAGGAAGAAGGCGTAGTAGTGGAAGTAGTGGTACACGAGTCGTGGTACCGGGGCGACGGTAGTGGTACATGCCGTAGAGGGAAGTAGTTGTTCTCGTTCATCGGAGAGGAAGTAGTTGTACTCGTTTCTTCACCGAAGGTAGTCGTACACGTTCGTAGAGGTACTTGCGGCCTCGGCGACGGTAGTCGTTCGAGCGTCGAGTTCGTAGATGTACTTGGCGCATCCATCATTTCCGGGCAACGGTAGTGGTACACGTTCGGAGTACTTGCCGAGTCGGTCATCGTGGTACACGTTATGTAGTGGTACTTGGTCTCGGCGACGGTAGTTGTTCACTTTTCGTAGCCGTTCGGGTTGTCGTGGTACTTGGTGCTTCGGGCTGCCATCGTGGTACTTGGCGTAGTCAAACTTGGCGTATCCGGAAGGGTACTTGGCGGTCTCGGGGTCCCTCGTACGAAGAACTCGGCATCACGGTAGCAAGCAAAAGAGGCGCGGCATAATATGGCAGCAAGCAAAAACAGCACGGCTCCGGTGACGCGGTGAAGACGATGGCTTGAGGGCCGGCTCGGAAGGCGAGGAAGACCGGAGCAGAGGTGGTCGGCGGGCGCGACGCAGCGAAGGCGAAGCTCGGGGGCGATGCAGGGCGCAGCTCCTGGCAGCAGAGGAGACGGGGCGCCCGGCCGGCGCTGGAGAAGGTCTTGGCGCGGGGAGGGGCGGCTTGGCGAATCCGGGGCGGCAACGGAGGAGGGCCCCGGCTCGGGCCAGGCGAGGAAGGGAGGCCACGGGCCTCTGGCCGACGCGGGAATCGCACGGAGGTCGTGAGGGGTGGCGAGGCGCTGGCCTCGGCGCTGTAGGGCTGGAGAAGTGGCGCGGCGCGCACTGGGATCGGAGGCAGGGGCGCTGCCTCGGCCTGAGGACGGAGGGAGGCGGAGCTCGGGGAGCTCTGGCGCGGTGGCCGCCGTGGAGCATCGCCCTGGCGAGGCGCACGGCTGGAGGAGGGGCGCGCCTGGTGGCTGTTCCTGGCCGGCCCGCGGCGATGGAGGAGCCAGGCGCGGCGACGCTGGGCTAGGCAACCAATGGGAGGCGCGGTGGTCGAGGCTGGGACGCGGCATGGCGACGAGGAAAAAGCCTGGCGGAGGCGCTCGAGGTCTCGTGAGGGAACGAGGGTCGGGGTAGAGAGGAGCGACGCGAGGGGGATGAGGAGCGAAGGGAGGACGAGGGTTGCGAGGGGGTCGCTGGCGGCGCTGTAGAGGGAGAAGGGACGAGCGATCGGTGAGGAGATGGGGCTCGGGCTAGGGTTACGAATGGAAAGGGTCTTGGGCCTAGGCTGCTGGGCTGCTGGTTGGAGGTTGGGAGGCCTGGTGGCTGGGCCAAGAGGCTGCTGAAGCTGGGCTCCTTCTTATTTTATTTCTTTAACAGAAATGAAAAATAGAGAAAGAACAACACCAAAAGAAAAACGGTCAAGAAGAAGAAAATAAAAGATGGAACATTTTTGTAGGCTTTATGGAATAAAACCAACCCAACAAAAGTGGTTCCAACAAAATAGGAAAATGCAAACTAAAACATTTAGCTTGCAATAAAAGGAGTTTGAACGGAGTCTAGATATTTAGGAGGAGCCTCGATAACGAGAAAAGGAATAAAGGGAATATTTTTGACGGTGAAACTTGAATTAAAGAAGCATGGGGAATATTTGCAAGTGTGTTGGTTAATTCCAAACAACTGGAATATTTAATATAGCTCCCTAAGATATTGGGAGTATATGTTATAAAGAGAAGTCACCTTCCCTCGATTTAAATGGACCGAAGGTCCACACAATTTATTTAGGTTGAGATGCAAAAAAAATGACATGATGGCATGATGACATGATGCAATGCAAAATAAATAAAGCAAGCACAAAAGAAACACACGGGAGAACCCGGAACATCTGGAATCTTCCGGAATCTTCTGGGACGTCGGTCTTCGGGCGGCACAACTCTCCCACACTAACAGAGGATCTCGACCCGAGATCCTAGAGATAGCACCGGGTAAAAACGGAAGAGGAAGAGGTAAAACAAAGTTGCTTCTTTGACAGACGAGTGAAACCAAAGAACCTTGAGAGGTTGAACAAAATGAAAGAAAATACAACGGAGATGAACGAATATGAAAACTCCGTTAGAAAAGAGGAACAAGGAACATTATGAGAACCTTGAAGGTTGAAAGACATGAAACAATAGCTCACGGACCAAAAGAATATGAAACTGCAACGGTATAGCCAAGGAATAAGAATGACAGAATTTGGACAGCACTCCGTCTGAAAATGGAAGGAATTAACAGGAAGTTGAGGAGATTAAGTGATACTTGATGAAAAGAACAACATATTGCCTCCGAAACAATTGAAAGAAAGGCACAAGGGGTAAGAAGGATTCAGACAGCACTCCGGTTGAAAAGAGAGGCAAACTTGATAAGATGAGAGAATTAGAATGGAGGACACCACACTCCGGTTAAATAGATAAACAAGGAAAAGAACATGATCTCGATAAAACGATATGATGGTTAAAGAGAGCAATATCACAAGGCCTCCGGAACGAAAGAATAGCATATAGCTCGTTTGAAAGAAAAGAACGGAGAAGAAAAAAGACAACTTCTCTCAATATGAATATGAAATCATCCTTACGAAGAAGTGTTGAACGGAGTTGATGGAAAATCAACAACGAAACGAATGAGGTTCATGTGGACTTATGGAAAACATCTCAAAATTAAGAGGTGATAACTAGCCACTGACGAAAACATTTGATTGGATTGAGATCAACAAGGAGACGAAAAACTTATTTCATCGGAATGATAAATGAAGAACTTGGGTCATTTATAAGCACCATAATTAGCAACAATCCTTAGGGGAAGCTTTTTGGTGAAATACAACCCAAGATAACTCCAACGAATAAAAATGAGGGGGGGTGAAAGGATCTCCTAAAGAGAAAGAAATGATGGTTTTAATTATCTCATTCTTGACAACTCGTGAATCATGAAACATGGAGGAATTGACAAGAATGACATAACACCATCTGAAAGATAAGGTAGAAAGAATTGCACTTCAAAATGCAAGAAGAAGAAATATTTGAGCTCCTCCAACAAGAAACTTGATGAAGACCTCGAGGATTAATTAAAACATGATGAAGCACCATGAGAACTCCGGTAATGAAAGCATGAGAAGCGAAAGATGAAAAGAATAAGATTCAAGGCCTGCGATGAATTAGATGGAGCTTTGAAATGATATAATTGAAATAACATGGAGCTCCGGAAAACAAAATGAACAGCTTAGAACCGAGAATATGATATGATGAACAAGCTCTGAAGGAAGGGATTAACCTCTTGGAAGAAACTAGAATAAGATTTATGTTATGCATATCCTTCACCAATTAAATTGATGACAACCAAAGGATTTGGCATACTACTTATTCTCGTTGGAAAGAATTAAAGAGAGATCTCACACAAGCTTGGATAAAACTTCAACGAACCACCGGTAGGATTGTTTAAAGAACAAATGAATTAAAATGATAACAACGGAAAAGTAATCTTGACAGAACCACCGTAAAAATAAGGAGATGAACGAAAAGACATCAATGAAGAATATTTGGAGGGCAAAGTTGAAAACTGAGAACGAATAAATATTCTGAAATGATGGCCTTCGGAGGATCACAAAGAAAAGAATTCATGAAATGCTTCGGACGGGTATAAAAGAATTCCTCACAATCGAAACAATAATGAGGATGGCATGAATCTAGAACCATGAATCTTGAGAGAACGGCCAAGATTTAAGAGAAACACTTCTCCGGTCTTCAAATGTTGAGAGTGAAGACGAGAAATGCCAAGAAGAATTGTTGAGCACTCCGGAATGAAGAATTAAAAAGGTTGAAACAACGATGAAAAAAATTTGAAAGTAAACTTGGAGAAGGCATATGACTGATGGAAATCATTCTTACGTCACACTTGAAAAGAATTTCAGAATACTCCGGAAAAAGAAGAGTCAGGTAAGATCCTGGCAAAGACCTGTGGGTTAGGGCCCACTCAAAAGAAATCACCGTTGAAAAAGATTGCTTAAGAGATATTGCACCGGTTGAATTAACTTGCTTGAGTAAGATGATAATCCTCAAAATAACTTGAACGGATTAAGAATGGAATTATGAATCTTCAGCACTCCGGATATGAATAACAAGAGGAGAATGATTAATTGGTGCACCGGAATAAGAAAGCATTGTGAAAAGAGGAAAAAGGATAAGATCAACACCGAAATCTTGAATTACATCCACCAGAGAAGAAACAAGAACGAAGAATGATGAACTTGAAGCTCTTGAGCATCTTCACGAGAATCACCGGAAAAGAACATTAAAGGAAAAGAATGAAGAAATATCACATGAATAAAATAGATACTTCATTTGAGAATTTCTTGCTCCGAGAAGAAGAAGGGAGGGAGGGCGGGGAAAACAAGGACAACTTGGGATGAATGAAGCAGACAAATCGTTAGATTTCTCAACGACGTCCGCGTGGAGTAACTTGAAGAGAAGGCACACCGGTTGAAAAGGATTAATATGAAAATCTCGATGGTCAAGAAGGACTAGCACTCCCATAGAAATATGAGAACACCGATTAGGAAAAGGTACGGAATCAACATTTGACATCGAAGCAACTCGAATACCAGAATCAAAACAAGAACAAGGATAGATATGCAACATGATCTTCACAATATCATCCGAACAGAGAATTGAACGAATGAATTCCGCAGGTACATCAACTTGACGAGAAGCCACTTGGGAGAACAAAAAGGTAAATAAAAAGGAACAAGGAACAAATAGAACAAATACAAGATAGAAGCTTCGTCCGACATCTTCGTGCTGAAAGCTCATGGAACGTGTTACAAAAGGGTTTTGCAATCCCCGGATCAGCATAGCCAAGGACCCTATAAGATGCAACTCCCGATTAGAACAAGTCCATAAAACCACTTCACTCAATGTAGAACCCCGAACTTCATATCGTGCATTCGTTGGAAGAATGCCTAGAACTACTAGATGAACCCACCTATTAATTTCCGAAAGTTTCCAGTTATGCAATCAGGTGTTGGGGATACAGGGGAAGCACCGCGCAATCAACTCTAATCCTACATCCAGCTGTATCCATCCTTCAACACATAACCAGTTGTTCTCAGAAACTGTTTACCTCGGACCTTCGAAACGCATCCACTATACAAGCTATGGCAATACTCCCGAACTACCTCCCCAGTACTGGGTGATGTCGGGGTTATCTTGCCACTAACCGCATAGGAGAGTTTTCGATGTCGGCCGTCTTAAGTATTCTAGTACTGCCGCGATGGATTTGTGACGACAACACCTCGGAGCTCAACTCCCCGGGACACTGCCACAACCCCTAATGACAGGAGGCATCGAGAACAATGTTCTCGTCACAAAGACATCAAAACAATCCAAACAATACTCGCGAGATCCTAAAAAAAATTTGTGCAGTTTTTGAAAGTAGAAGAGGCAAGAGTAGTCGTCGGGAGTCCTCACCAGAATGAAAAGAGATGAGGAGCAAAAGAATTCCTACTCTTCGATATATATATAGGACTCAAAACATTTTCAAGTGTGTGCCTAGACTCAACCATCAACGATTCGATCAATCAGTGGGGGCTTCTAGGTCGGAGAAGGCTCTGATACCAACTTGTAATGCCCAGGATGGGACTATACCTCCTACGTGTCGAGGCAGGACTTAAAGGTATAAGCCCATCCTAGAATGATCTCAAGTTTGGTATCTTTGCACGACTCATGTAAAAGAGTGATTAAATTGCAAAAGGAGATAGTTGGCTTACACTCGCCACTTCACACAATACATTACATAAGTAAGAACATCATTCAAAACATCACAGCCCATCTAAGGGTAAGATCCAAAAGAAAGATACCAAAACAACATAAAGCCACATGTCCGGATCGAATCCTAGTAGAAACCACTACTGATCGTCGAAACGTCACAAGCATACGGCCACGCTCTCCATCGAGCTCCCAGAGAAGAACTTGAACCAGCTCCTGCTTCATACTCGGTTGAACCTGCATCTGGTGTTGTAGTATCTGTGAGCCACAAGGACTCAGCAATCCCATAACCATGGGTATCAAGACTAGCAAAGCTTTATGGGTAGGAAGAGGTAAAGTGGTGAGGTTGCAGCAGTGGCTAAGCAATAATATGGTGGCTAACTTACGAGTACCAGAATAAGATGAGCTTCTACGCAAACGGTCGCAAAAGTAGTGATCGCTAAAGATCCTAACTACATACGAGTCAAACATAACCCCACCGTGTTCTCTTCTCAAAATGAAAAGAGACAGTCACGGTTACTCACACAGTTGTGTGTTTTACTTCGGATCATCTGTCAAGTTTTCTACAACCGGACATTATCAAATTCCAATCTGCCACATAACCGCGGGCACGGCTTTCGAAAGATCATAACCCTGCAGGGGTGTTCCAACTTAGCCCATCACAAGCTCTCACGATTAGCTGAAGTGATAAATATAATATCATCACTCCTCATCTTAGGGAAATCCGATCAGGCTCGGCTTCCCGGTAGCACAAGCCATTTCGACAATGGTAAAACTAGTCCAGCAAGACCTCCCGGCGTGCCGACACCCTGATAGTAGCCGCGCGTATCTCGTCTCAGGCCACGACCGGATGAGCACAGCGTACAGCAACCGAAGACCCCAGATAACTGGGTGGCACCGCACACGACTCTATTTGGGACCAACACCATCAGCACTGGCCCCCCCCCTGCTATGTAGAATTAAGAATCCTCGGGTAGCGCTAACTCCCTATGCAAATTAATTAATTAATTAAGTTGTTATTATGAGCAAATTAAAACCAATGTTGGGCCTTGCTGGAGGAGTTTTATTCAAAGTCGAACTGTCAAGGGGTCCCCATTTCACCCATCGTGTAAGGAACGCAAAATCAAGGAACATAATGCCGGTTTATCGGCGCCTAAGGTGGCATGAGTGGAACAAAACACCGAGCAAAAGGCCAAGCCTTCCACCCTTGCCCAGTATATAGGTGTTTAATAATAATTATAGATATTGTGATATAACAACAACAAGTTCCCTCCTGGAACGAACTTCATCTTCACCTGCAACTAACAACGCTATAAGAGGGGCTGAGCAGGCGGGTAACATAGCCAAACAGTGGTTTTGCTAGGAAGGTGTCAAAGGTTAGAGGTTTCATGACAACAAGGAGAGGCTGACATAAAAGATGGGTAGCGCGACATGTAACGATAGCATCGAGACAACTAAGCATGGCAATGGTAGTAAAGGTATCCAAGGGTATGATCATCTTGCCTGGGATTCCGAAGGAAGAAGAACAGATCCATGAAGTAGACGGAGCAACAGTCGAGCAAATCCTCACAACTCCGGTACGAAACCGAAGCTAACAAGAGAAGCAACCGGAAAGAAGCAAACAACACGGTAAACACACAAGCATAAACATGACATACGATGCACAAACAAGTATGATGCATGTCCGGTTTAAAAATGCATGGCATGGCAAAGTGCACAAACAAGTACTACAAGTTAAGTGGAGCTCAATATGCAACGAGTTGCATATTGACGAAACACCACATTAATTATTTAGTTGACTCTCGTTTATTTACAAGACAAGATTAAATGTTGGTTAACATGGCAAGAGGTGAAGCAAAAACAAACTACACTATTTAGGCATTTTAAATGGGGCCAGAAATAACAACAACATATCCGGAAAATCCCCATGAGCATGTTTAGTAATTTTTAAAGCAACAACAAACACACATTATGATGTTGTTAACATGATGCGGATGACATGATCAAGTTTATGCAAGTTATTAAAAGTTGACATGAAGAGATATGAAGTATTGCCACCGTGGTGGAAGAAAAGGGTGCCACAGCAACAATCCGAAAATGATGCAACGTCATCATATCGGTTCCGGTAACTCGGTGAGAGACCGGTGCAAAAGATGACGGAGAGCGAAACAAGAAGAAAGGTGGGGTGATCCCGTTGTCGGGTTCCCACGGGTCGGCGACGAGGCAACCGAGGAACATGACAACGGACGAAACGGCACGAAGCACACACGGGAAACATTTCATACAACCACAAGCATGCACACGGGTCACGTCTCAGGGTTATACCTTCGGAACAATCGTTCACGGGGCGGTTCGAGCCGTAGAGGAAGAAGGCGTAGTAGTGGAAGTAGTGGTACACGAGTCGTGGTACCGGGGCGACGGTAGTGGTACATGCCGTAGAGGGAAGTAGTTGTTCTCGTTCATCGGAGAGGAAGTAGTTGTACTCGTTTCTTCACCGAAGGTAGTCGTACACGTTCGTAGAGGTACTTGCGGCATCGGCGACGGTAGTCGTTCGGGCGTCGAGTTCGTAGATGTACTTGGCGCATCCATCGTTTCCGGGCGACAGTAGTGGTACACGTTCGAAGTACTTGCCGAGTCGGTCGTCGTGATACACGTTATGTAGTGGTACTTGGTCTCGGCGATGGTAGTTGTTCACGTTTTGTAGCCGTTCGGGTCGTCGTGGTACTTGGTGCTTCGGGCTGCCATCGTGGTACTTGGCGTAGTCGAACTTGGCGTATCCGAAAGGGTACTTGGCGGTCTCGGGGTCCCTCGTTCGAAGAACTCGGCATCACGGCAGAAAGCAAAAGAGGCGCGGCATAATATGGCAGCAAGCAAAAACAGCACGGCTTCGGTGACGCGGTGAAGACGACGGCTTGAGGGCCGGCTCGGGAGGCGAGGAAGACTGGAGCAGAGGTGGTCGGCGGGCGCGACACAGCGAAGGCGAAGCTCGGGGGCGATGCAGGGCGCAGCTCCTGGCAGCAAAGGAGACGGGGCGCCCGGCCGGCGCTAGAGAAGGTCTTGGCGCGGGGAGGGGCGTCTTGGCGAATCCGGGGCGGCGATGGAGGAGGGCCCCGGCTTGGGCTAGGCGAGGAAGGGAGGCCACGGGCCTCTGGCCGACGCGGGAATCGCGCGGAGGTCGCGAGGGGTGGCGAGGCGCTGGCCTCAGCGCTGTAGGGCTGGAGAAGTGGCGCGGCGCGCGCTGGGATCGGAGGCAGGGGCGCTTCCTCGGCCTGAGGACAGAGGGAGGCGGAGCTCGGGGAGCTCTGGCACGGTGGCCGCCGCGGAGCATCGCCCTGGCGAGGCGCACGGCTGGAGGAGGGGTGCGCCTGGTGGCTGCTCCTGGCCGGCCCGCGGCGCAGGAGGCGATGGAGGAGCCAGGCGCGGCGACGCTAGGCTAGGGAACCAATGGGAGGCGCGGTGGTCGAGGCTGGGACGCGGCATGGCGACGAGGAAAAAGCCTGGCGGAGGCGCTCGAGGTCTCGCGAGGGAACGAGGGTCGGGGTAGAGAGAAGCGACGCAGGGGGATGAGGAGCGAAGGGAGGACGAGGGTTGCGAGGGGGTCTCTGGCGGCGCTGTAGAGGGAGAAGGGACGAGCGATCGGTGAGGAGATGGGGCTCGGGCTAGGGTTACGAATGGAAAGGGTCTTGGGCCTAGGCTGCTGGGCTGCTGGTTGGAGGTTGGGAGGCCTGGTGGCTGGGCCAAGAGGCTGCTGAAGCTGGGCTCCTTCTTATTTTATTTCTTTAACAGAAATGAAAAATAGAGAAAGAACAACACCAAAAGAAAAACGGTCAAGAAGAAGAAAATAAAAGATGGAACATTTTTGTAGGCTTTATGGAATAAAACCAACCCAACAAAAGTGGTTCCAACAAAATAGGAAAATGCAAACTAAAACATTTAGCTTGCAATAAAAGGAGTTTGAACGGAGTCTAGATATTTAGGAGGAGCCTCGATAACAAGAAAAGGAATAAAGTGAAGATTTTTGACGGTGAAACTTGAATTAAAGAAGCATGGGGAATATTTGCAAGTGTGTTGGTTAATTCCAAACAACTGGAATATTTAATATAGCTCCCTAAGATATTGGGAGTATATGTTATAAAGAGAAGTCACCTTCCCTCGATTTAAATGGACCGAAGGTCCACACAATTTATTTAGGTTGAGATGCAAAAAAAAATGACATGATGGCATGATGACATGATGCAATGCAAAATAAATAAAGCAAGCACAAAAGAAACACACGGGAGAACCCGGAACATCTGGAATCTTCTGGAATCTTCTGGGACGTCGGTCTTCGGGCGTCATAGTCTTGTCCATCACATCATTCTCCTAATGATGTGATCCCATTGATCAAATGACAACTCATGTCTATGGTTAGGAAACATAACCATCTTTGATTAACGAGCTAGTCTAGTAGAGGCATACTAGGGACACTCTGTTTTGTCTATGTAGTCACACATGTATTAAGTTTTGGGTTAATACAATTCTATCATGAATTAAAGACATTTATCATGATATATAAGGAAATATAAATAACAACTTTATTATTGCCTCTAGGGCATATTTCCTTCAGTCTCCCACTTGCACTAGAGTCAATAATCTAGATTACATAGTAACGATTCATACACCCATGGAGTCTTGGTGCTGATCAGGTTTTGCTCATGGAAGAGGCTTCGTCAACGGATATGCAATATTCAGATCCGTATGTATCTTGCAAATTTCTATGTCTCCCTCCTTGACTTGATCGCGGATGGAGTTGAAGCATCTCTTGATGTGCTTGGTTCTCTTGTGAAACCTGGATTCCTTCGCCAAGGCTATTGCTCTAGTGTTGTCACAAAATATTTTCATTGGACCCGATGCACTAGGTATTACACCCAGATCGAATATGAACTCCTTCATCCAGACTCCTTCATCTACTGCTTCCGAAGCAGCTATGTACTCTGCTTCACACATAGATCCCGCCACGACGCTCTGCTTGGAACTGCACGAACTAATAGCTCCACCGTTCAACAAAAATACATATCCGGTTTGTGATTTAGAGTCATCATGATCAGTGTCAAAGCTTGAATCGACGTAACCATTTACAACGAGCTCTTTGTCACCTCCATAAACGAGAAACATATCATTTGTCCTTTTCAGGTACTTCGGGATGTTCTTGACCGTTCTCTAGTGATCCACTCCTGGGTTACTTTGGTACCTCCCTTCTAAACTTATAGCAAGGCAAACATCAAGTCTGGTACACAGCATTGCATACAATATAGATCCTATGGATGAGGCATAGGGAATGGCTTTCATTTTCTCTCTATCTTCTACAGTGGTCGGGCATTGAGTCTTACTCAACTTCACACCTTGTAACACAGGCAAGAACCCTTTATTTGACTAATCCATTTTGAACTTCTTGAAAACTTTATCAAGGTATGTGCTTTGTGAAAGTCCAATTAAGCTTCTTGATCTATCTCTATAGATCTTGATGCCTAATATATAAGCAGCTTCACCGAGGTATTTCTTTGAAAAATTCTTATTCAAGTATCCTTTTCTGCCATCCAGAAATTCTATATCATTCCCAATCAACAATATGTCATCTACATATAATATCAGAAATGCTACAGAGCTCCCACTCACTTTCTTGTAAATACAGGCTTCTCCAAAAGTCTGCATAAAACCATATGCTTTTATCACCTCATCAAAGCGTATATTCCAACTCTGAGATGCTTGCACTAGTCCATAGATGGATCGCTGGAGTTTGCACACCTTGTTAGCACCTTTAGGATCGACAAAACCTTCTGGTTGCATCATATACAACTCCTCTTTGAGGTATCCATTAAGGAATGCAGTTTTGACATCCATTTGCTAGATTTCATAATCATAAAATGCGGCAATTGCTAACATGATTCGCACAGACTTAAGCATCGCTACGGGTGAGAAAGTCTCATTGTAGTCAACCCCTTGAACTTATCAAAAACATTTTGCAACAAGTTGATCTTTGTAGACGGTAACATTACCATCAGCGTCGGTCTTCCTCTTAAAGATCCATTTATTTTCAATGGCTTGCCGATCATCGGGCAAGTCAACCAAAGTCCACACTTTGTTCTCATACATGGATCCCATCTCAGATTTCATGGCCTCAAGCCATTTTGCGGAATCTGGGCTCATCATCGCTTCCTCATAGTTCGTAGTTTCATCATGGTCTAGTAACATGACTTCAAGTACCGGGTTACCGTACCACTCTGGCACGGAATGCACTCTGGTAGACCTACGAGGTTCAGTAGTAACTTGATCTGAAGTGTCATGATCATCATAATTAGCTTCCTCACTGATCGGTGTAGGAAACACAGGAACTAGTTTCTGTGATGTACTACTTTCCAATTATGTAGAAGGTACAATTACCTCATCAAGTTATACTTTCCTCCCACACACTTCTTTTGAGAGAAACTCCTTCTCTAGAAAGGATCCATTCTTAGCAACGAATATCTTGCCTTCGGATCTATGATAGAAGGTGTACCCAACAGTTTTCTTTGGGTATCCTATGAAGACACATTTCTCCGACTTGGGTTCGAGCTTATCAAGTTGAAGCTTTTTCACATAAGCATCGTAGCCCCAAACTTTAAGAAACGACAACTTGGGTTTCTTGCCAAACCACAGTTCATAAGGCGTCGTCTCAACGGATTTAGATGGTGCCCTATTTAACGTGAATGCAGCTGTCTCTAAAGCATAACCCCAAAAAGATAGTGGTAAATCGGTAAGAGACACCATATATCGCACCATATCTAATAAAGTACGGTTACGACGTTCGGACACACCATTACGCTTTGGTGTTCCAGGTGGCGTGAGCTGTGAAACTATTCCACATTGTTTCAAATGAAAACCAAATTCGTACCTCAAATATTCGCCTCCGCGATCAGATCGTAGAAAATTTATTTTCTTGTTACAATGATTCTCTACTTCACTCTGAAATTCTTTGAACTTTTCAAATGTTTCAGACTTGTGTTTCATCAAGTAAATATACCCATATCGACTCAAATCATCTGTGAAGGTCAGAAAATAACGATACCCGCCACGAGCCTCAACACTCATTGGACCGCATACATCAGTATGTATGATTTCCAATAAGTCAGTTGCTCACTCCATTGTCCCGGAGAACGGAGTTTTAGTCATCTTGCCCATGAGGCATGGTTCGCAAGCACCAAGTGATTCATAATCAAGTGATTCCAAAAGTCCATCAGTATGGAGTTTCTTCATGCGCTTTACACCAATATGACCTGAACGGCAGTGCCACAAATAAGTTGCACTATCATTATTAACTTTGCATCTTTTGGCTTCAATATTATGAATATTTGTATCACTACGATCGAGATCCAACAAGAATAGACCATTCATCAAGGGTGCATGACCATAAAAGATATTATTCATATAAATAGAACAACCATTATTCTCTGATTTAAATGAATAACTGTCACGCAACAAACAAGATCTAGTATGTTCATGCTCAACGCTGGCACCAAATAACAATTATTTAGGTCTAAAACTAATCCCGAAGGTAGATGTAGAGGTAGCGTGCCGACGGCGATCACATCGACTTTGGAACCATTTCCTATGTGCATCGTCACCTCGTCCTTAGCTAATCTTCGTTTAATCCATAGTCCCTGTTTCGAGTTTCAAATATTAGCAACCTAACCAGTATTAAATACCCAGGTGCTACTATGAGCATTAGTAAGGTACACATCAATAACATGTATATCAAATATACCTTTGTTCACTTTGCCATCCTTCTTATCCGACAAATACTTGGGGCAGTTCCGTTTCCAGTGTCCAGTCCCTTTGCAGTGGAAGCACTCAGTTTTAGGCTTGGCTCCAGACTTGCGTTTCTTCGCGGGATTAGCAACTGGCTTGCTATTCTTTTTGAAGTTCCCCTTCTTTCCCTTGCCCTTTTTCTTGAAACTAGTGGTCTTGTTAACAATCAACACTTAATGCTCCTTTTTGATTTCTACCTCCGCAGCTTTGATCAAAGCGAAGAGCTCGGGAATTGTCTTCTGCATCCCTTGCATATTATAGTTCATCACGAAGCCTTTATAGCTTGGTGGCAGTGATTAAAGAACTCTATCAATAACACTATCTTCATCAACTTTGCATCCAAGTTAAGTCATGTGATTGTAGTACCCAGACATTCTGAGTAAGTGTTCACTGATAGAACTATTCTCCTCCATCTTGCAGCTATAGAACTTATTGGAGACTTCATATCTCTCAATTCGGGCATTTGCATGAAATATTAACTTCAACTCTTGGAACATCTCATATGCTCCATGACGTTCAAAACGTCTTTGAAGTCCCGATTCTAAGCCGTAAAGCATGGCACACTGAACTATCGAGTAGTCACCAGACCGCGTTTGCCAGGCATTCAAAGCATCTACATTAGCGGGAGGGGGCTTGTCACCTAGCGGTGCTTCAAGGACATAATTCTTCTATGCAGCAATGAGGATAATCCTCAAGTTACGGACCCAGTCCGTGTAGTTTCTACCATCATCTTTCAACTTAGCTTTCTCTAGGAATGCATTAAAATTCAAGGGAATGGTAGCACGGGCCATTGATCTACAACAACATAGATATGAAAAAACTATCAGGACTAAGTTCATTATAAATTAAAGTTCAATTAATCATATTAATAAAGAACTCCCACTTAGATAGACATCCCTCTGGTCATCTAAATTATAATGTGATCCAAATAAACTAAACCATGTCCGATCATCATGTGAGATGGAGTAGTTTTCAATGGTGAACATCTTATGTTGATCATATCTACTATATGATTCACGCTCGACCTTTCGGTCTCCAGTGTTCCGAGGCCATGTCTGTACATGCTAGGCTCGTCAAGTTTAACCCGAGTATTCTGCATGTGCAAAACTGTCTTACACCCGTTGTATTTGAACGTAGAGCTTATCACACACGATCAACACGTGGTGTCTCGGCACGACGAACTTTCGCAACGGTGCATACTCAAGGAGAACACTTGTACCTTTAAATTTTTGTAACGGATCATCTTATAATGCTACCGCCGTACTAAGCAAAATAAGAAGCGTAATAAGATAAACATCACATGCAATCGAAATATTTGACATGATATGGCCATCATCATATTGTGCTTTTGATCTCCATCTCCAAAGCATCGTCATGATCTCCATCGTCACCGGCTTGACACCATGATCTTCATCGTAGCGTCGTGGTCGTCTCACCAACTATTGCTACTACTACTATCACTAACTCATAGTGATAAAGTAAAGCAACTACATGGCCTTCGTAATTCATACAATAAAGAGAACCATAAGGCTCCTACCGGTTGCCGATAATTTACAAAACATGATCATCTCATACAACAACGTATAACTCATCACGTCTTGACCATATCATATCACAACATGCCCTGCAAAAACAAGTTAGCCGTCCTCTACTTTGTTGTTGCAAGTTTTACGTGGCTGCTACGGGCTTAGCAAGAACCTTTCTGACCTACGCATCAAAACCACAACGACTTTTCGTCAAGTGTGTTGTTTTAACCTTCACAAGGACAGGGCATAGTCACGCTCGATTCAATTAAAGTGAGAGAGATAGACACCCGCTGGTCACCTTTAAGCAACGAGTGCTCGTAACGGTGAAACCTCTCTCGCATAAGCGTACGCGTAATGGCGGCCCGGGCCGCTTAATCTCACAATACCGCCGAATCAATGTATGAAATGCTGGTAAGCAATATGACTATTATCTCCCACAACTCATTGTGTTCTACTCGTGCATATCATCTACGCATAGACCTGGCTCTGCTACCACTGTAGGGAACATAGTATTTCAAAAAAAAATCCTAAGAACACGCAAGATCTATCTAGGAGAAGCATATCAACGAGCGGGAGAGTGTGTCCACGTACCATCGTATACCGAAAGCGGAAGCGTTTAGTAACGCGGTTGATGTAGTCGAACGTCTTCGCGATCCAACCGATCAAACACCAAATGCACGGCACCCCCGCGATCTGCACAAGTTTAGCTCAGTGACGTCCCTCGAACTCTAGATCCAGTTGAGGCCGAGGGAGAGCTTCGTCAGCACGACGGCGTGGTGACGGTGTTGATGAAGGTACCGCCGCAGGGCTTCGCCTAAGCACTGTAATAATATGACCGACGTGTGTAACAATGGAGGAGGGCACTGCACACGGCTAAAACAATTGTCAACTTGTGTCTATGGGGTGCCCCCTGGCCATGTATATAAAGGGGCAAGGGAAGGGGGTGGCCGGCCTCATAGGGTGCGCCCCAAGGGGGGAATCCTACACCTACTAGGAGTAGGTTCCCCTTTCCTAGTCCAACTAGGAGGGGAAGGAAAGAGTTGGATGGAAGACGGAAAGAGGGGGCCGGCCGCCCAAGCCCTAAACCATTACAGTTTGGGCCTAGGGGTGCGCCCCACACCTCCCTTGCTGCCCTATTTCTCCACTAAGGCCCATGAAGGCCCATTGACCCCCTGGGGGGTTCCGGTAACTCCCTGGTACTCCGGTATTTATCCGGTGACCCCCGGAACCCTTCCGGTGTCCGAATATAACCTTCCAATATATCAATATTTATGTCTCGACCATTTCGAGACTCCTCGTCATGTCCGTGATCTCATCCGGGACTCCGAACAACCTTCGGTACATCAAAACACATAAACTCATAATACCGATCGTCATCGAATGTTAAGCGTGCGGACCCTATGGGTTCGAGAACTATGTAGACATGACTGAGACTCATCTCTGGTCAATAACCAATAGCGGAACCTGGATGCTCATATTGGTTCCCAGATAAACTACGAAGATCTTTATCGGTCAAACCGCATAACAACATACGTTGTTCCCTTTGTCATCGGTATGTTACTTGCCCGAGATTCGATCATCGGTATCATCATACCTAGTTCAATCTCGTCACCGGCAAGTCTCTTTACTCATTCCGTAATACATCATCTCGTGATTAACTCATTAGTCATTTGCTTGCAAGGCTTATTAAGATGTGTATTACCGAGAGGGCCCAGAGATACCTCTCTGTGACGCCCGAAGACCGACGTCCCAGAAGATTCCAGAAGATTCCAGATGTTCCGGGTTCTCCCGTGTGTTTCTTTTGTGCTTGTGTTATTTATTTTTGCTTTGCATCATGTCATCATGACATCATGCCATTTTTTATTTTGCATCTCAACCTAAATAAATCGTGTGGACCTTCGGTCCATTTAAATCGAGGGAAGGATGACTTCTCTTTATAACATATCCTCCTAATATTAGGGAGCTATTTTAATAAATATTCCATTCGTTGGAATTAACCCAACACACTTGCATATGTCCCATGCAACACCCATCCTTCTTCTTCTTCTTCCTCTTATTCTTTTACTTCATCATGCAAGTGAGTTCTTCGCTACTTCCATTAATGTTCATTCTTTTCCTAAAAATTCTAGACCATGCCATATGCCCCTCCTCCAAATTTCATCCTTTTCAGATATGCTCTGGTCAGATTGAAAAATGGCTCTAGTTTGAACTAAATTTAAACTTGAATTATTTTTCTATCTCTAAATAATGTCAGAGTATTTTATTTAAATGGTGCATAATTCCAGGAGTCCAGAAGTATTGTTACTTCTTTCAAATTCATCCCGTGAACCCCTGGCCTTTTTCCGTCTTATATTATGTGGATTGTTTATTTGCAGAAAGAATTTAAAACGGGAAAGGCTTTACCTTGCTGCTGTACTGGGCCTCCCTGTGACCCAACCAAGCCACCGCGGCCCATCCCTCCCTGGCCATCTCCTCCTGGCCCAACTCCAACGCACCCAAACCCTAGCGCTTCGATCCCTCGGCGCCGCACAGTTTCCCTCGCTCGCTCCCGTCTCATCCCCTCGCGCCGCCAGGCATCGTCCCCTCTGCCCGATCCCATCGCCCGCATCCCTCTCGTTCTCTCGCCCGAACAGCGCCCCGATCCCGTTCCCTCTCTCCCCTCGAGCGCCCCTCCTCGTCCCTCCTCGCGTCAGCCCTCGAGCAAGCCCGGCGGCCAGGAGCCGGGCCTCGTTCGTCCCTCGTCAGCGCCCTCGAGGCCGCACGCCAAGCCCCTCCGCCGCCCGCGTCCGTCCAGCGCCACCGGCGAGCCTCGTCTGCGCCGCCCCGTTCGTCTTCGCCATGGCTCCTCCTCGCCTCGCCTCTGCACGCCCTCCAGGCCGAGCGTGCGCCGCGCCACTTCTCCAGCGCCCGTCCTCCAGCGCCCGTCCTCCAGTCCTGCGCGTCTGGCCCCGCCTCTCCAGCAAAGAACGGCCCGCGCCCGTCCCTCCGTCGCAAGGTCCGGCCAGGAGCGCTCCGTCTAGCGCCGGCAGCCGACCGCTCCCTCACCCTTCTTCCTCGCGAACGCCAGGGTCGCCCCGTCGACCTCCTCTCCGGAGCAGCACCGCAGCGGCCGTGCCCCTCCTTCTCCTCCGGTCACCTCCTCGAGGCCTCGCCCTCGTCCAGCCGCGCGAGGATCTCCTCCACCAGCCGCCGTCGTCAGCGCCTCGTCTCCTCTAGCGTCTCTTCCGGCCAGCTGCTGCTTTTGCTTGCTGCCATGTTGCCGCGCCTCTTTTGCTTGCTGCCGTGGACGCCAAGTTCGTCGAACGAGGGACCCCCAAGACCGCCAAGTACCTCTCGGATGCATCAAGTTCCTCTCCGATACGACCAAGTACCACGACGACCGAACGGCTACGAGCTCCGTGAACGACTACGAACGTGTACCACTACTTCCCACGACGACCCGCCAAGTACCCCTTCGGATATGTCAAGTTCGACTACGCCAAGTGCAACGATGCGCCAAGTACCTCGACGCCCGAGTGACTACTTCCTCTATCGACGACTTGTACATCTACGCAACGTGAACGTCTACCGTCGCCGAAGACCGCGAGTACAACTACTTCCACTACCGTCGCCAACGTGAACGACTACCGTCGCCCCGGAAACGAGGGATTCGCCAAGTACCTCTCCGAACGGAACAACTACATCCCACTACGGAACGAGTACCCCTACCGATGACCGTGAACGACTACTTCCTATACTTCCGCTACTTCTCCTACGATCTCGAACCGCCCCGAGAACAATCGCTTCGAAGGTATAACCCCGAAACGTGACCCGTGGATGCTTGCATGTGTTGTATGAAATGTTTGCTCCACTTGTGTGCTTCGTGCCCGAATCATCTTTGACATGCTCCTCGGTTGCCTTGTCGCCGACCCGTGGGAACCCGGCAACGGGATCACCCCACCTTTCATCTTGTTCCGCTCGCTCACGCCGCCATCTTTTCCTTGCACCAGTCTCTCAACGAGTTACCGGAACCGAGATGTTGCGTTGCACCATTTTCGGATCATTGCCGTGGCACCTTTTTCCTTCCACCATGGTGACAATACTTCATATCTTCTTCATGTCAACTTTTAATAAAATTGCATAAACTTGATCATGTCATCCGCATCATGTTAACAACATAATAATGTGTGTTTGTTGTTTGCTTAATAATTGCTAAACATGCTCATGGGGATTATCCAGAATTATTGTTGTTCTTCCGGCCTCATTTAAAATGTCTTAATAGTGTAATTTTATTATGCTTCACCTCATGCCATGTTAACGAACATTTAACCTTGTCTTGTAAATAACGGGAGTCAACTAAATAATTAAAATGTGGTGTTTCGTCAATATGCAACTCGTTGCATATTGAGCTCCACTTAACTTGTAGATTTGTTTGTGCACTTTGCCATGCCATGCATTTTTTAAACCGGACATGCATCATACTTGTTTGTGCATCGTATGCCATGTTTATGCTTGTGTGTTTACCGTGTTGTTTGCTTCTTTCCGGTTGCTTCTCTTGATAGCTTCGGTTTCGTTCCGGAGTTGTGAGGATTCGCTCGACTATGTTGCTCCGTCTACTTCATGGAACCGTTCTTCTCCCTTGCGGAATCCCAGGCAAGATGATCATACCCTTGGATACCTTTACTACCATTGCCATGCTTAGTTGTCTCGATGCTACCGTTACATGTCGCGCTACCCATCTTTTATGCCAGCCTCTCCTTGTTGCCATGAAACCTCTAACTTTGAAACCTTCCTAGCAAAACCACTGTTTGGCTATGTTACCCGCTTGCTCAGCCCCTCTTATAGCGTTGTTAGTTGCAGGTGAAGATGAAGTTCGTTCCAGGTGGGAACTTGTTGTTGGAATATCACAATATGTATAATTATTATTAACACACCTATATACTGGGCACGGGTGGAAGGCTTGGCCTTTTGCTCGGTGTTTTGTTCCACTCATGCCACCTTAGGCGCCGATAAACCGGCATTATGTTCCTTGATTTTGCGTTCCTTACACGATGGGTGGATGGGGACCCCTTGATAGTTCGACTTTGAATAAAACTCCTCCAGCAAGGCCCAACATTGGTTTTAATTTGCTCATAATAACAACTTAATTAATTAATTAATTGCATAGGGGGTCATGTCCCCGGGTTCTTAATTCTACATAGCACAGGGGGCCAGTGCTGATGGTGTTGATCCCAAATAGAGTCGTGTGCGGTGCCACCCAGTTATCTGGGGTCTTCGGTTGTTGTACGTTGTGCTCATCCGGTCGTGGCCTGAGACGAGATACGCGCGGCTACTATCAGGGTGTCGGCACACCGGGAGGTCTTGCTGGACTTGTTTTACCATTGTCGAAATGCCTTGTGCTACCGGGATGCCGAGCCTGATCGGATTTCCCTAAGATAAGGGGTGATGATATTATATTTATCACTTCAGCTAATCGTGAGAGCTTGTGATGGGCTAAGTTGGGACACCCCTGCAGGGTTATGATCTTTCGAAAGCCGTGCCCGCGGTTATGTGGCAGATTGGAATTTGTTAATGTCCGGTTGTAAAAAACTTGTCAGAGGATCCGAAGTAAAACACACAACTGTGTGAGTAACCGTGACTGTCTCTTTTCACTTTGAGAAGAGAACACGGTGGGGTTATGTTTGATTCGTATGTAGTTCAGGATCTTTAGCGATCACTACTTTTGCGACCGTTCGCGTAGATGCTCATCTTATTCTGGTACTCGTAAGTTAGCCACCATATGATGCTTAGCCGCTGCTGCAACCTCACCACCTTACCTCTTCCTACCCGCAAGCTTTGCTAGTCTTGTTACCCATGGTTATGGGATTCCTGAGTCCTCGTGGCTCACAGATACTACAACACCAGATGCAGGTTCAGCCGAGATTGAAGAAGGAGCTGGTTCAGTACTTCACTGGGAGCTCGATGAAGAGTTTGGCTGTATGCTTGTTTCGTTCTGACGATCAGTAGTGGTTTCTACTAGGATTCGATCTAGACCTGTGGCTTTATGTTGTTTTGGTATCTTTCTTTTGGATCTTCGCTCATAGTCGGGTTGTGATGTTTTGAATGATGTTTTGCTCATGTAATGTATTGTGTGAAGTGGCGAGTGTAAGCCAACTATCTCCTTTTGCAATTTAATCCCTCTTTTACATGAGTCGTGCAAAGATACCAAACTTGAGATCATTCCAGAATGGGCTTATACCTTTAAGTCGTGCCTCGACACGTAGGAGGTATAGTCCCATCCTGGGCATTACACTCTCCCACACTCGGAGTGACAAATCCTATTCTCGATCTATGCCAACACCACAAACACCTTCGGAGCCACCTGTAGAGCATCATTATAATCACCCAACCAGATCATCAAAGGCGCGTGTTGCCGCGCCCATCCATTGTTTCAATAAAATGGTTGAAATGTTCATAAATTTAATTGAGAAGCATAATCTTAAAGCAAAATTGGCACAAAGTGGTCATACGTCATGTTTGTCTAGTTACCCGGTATTATTCAAAATATGCATATAGACACAATTTGCCAGCAAGTTCCTAAATGCCAATATTTGGTTCATAAATTGTAGTTTTCATAGTCACAACATGATACATCATTTACAATGTAGAGTTGATTATAAAATGGCATTGCTCATAAGTCAGCTCATATAATCAAAAACCCTATTAGCCAATAAAGAGCATAGTAGATAAGAAAATGGCATTTTTCTCATCTAATCAAAGTGGCTCTAAGTCTGTGAGTTACCACCTATGATGTCATATGAGCATGGTCAATAACATAGCCAGCTTCTGGCTATATAGACATGACATGTCATCGAGAGTTAGCAATAATAATTACTCATACAATACAGTTGGCAATAAGGTTGGCTATAAGCCCATAATGTTTTTTCACTTTCTCTCTATCTCTTTCTTCTCATTAAATGATTTTATCTAGGAGCACCCATAGAGCCTAGCTCTTGCATGAGAGCCCACTCCTTTACTTTTTCCTTGTCTCTCTCCTCCACATAGACTAAAGTGACATGTAAGTGGGCTTATAGCCCACTATTATACTTGCTCTAAGCACCATACTACTCAGACATAAGATTATTCTAGTCAAAAAACATAGTTTTTATTTAGATATGAGTTAGCCAAATTGTTAGGCACCAAATTACAAAGTTTGTGGTGTCAGCCCCAATCCTAGCTAGTGTGTCAACCCCATTATTACGAGGTCTAGGAAAATAGACAACTCGAATACTATCAAATCAACAAGACAAAGAGGAAGAAGAGATCTCTGAATATTACAGAATTAACAGTTAACACACTACTTCTCCTAGCATTGAAACAAGCATGACATAATCTGTTCCTATGCAGAGATTTAGATTTGTTAAGCATACCAGGCATGTGTATTTTTCCTAGAAGATGCTGCAACAATGACACAACTGTTCATTCTAATGATCAAGATAGCTCTTGGGACAGCTGATCGTACACCCGACCTCTTCCTACAGCCAAATATTATGATTTTGGATCAAATATTATGACTTTACAATATCTGAAAATTAGCAGGAATCTACTAAAAGAATGTCTATTAAAAGATAATATGTATGATCTTGCTTTTTTAACTTGTTAGATACAACATACAAACCCTATGGAGAATAATGGTGTGCTGCTATATTGGCATTTAATTTATGAAGTGCTTTCTACAAACAGGGAGTGACTACTAAACTTAATTGAAATGACTTGCACAATCCGTAGGGGCATGTATAATGAGTCAATACTGTAACATCTTATGGTGTGGTCAATTGAAACTAATTGTCACATATTGAAAATAATCAAAGATAGAATCAAATTCTTAAGTTTCACCTTAAAAGATTTAACAATAGTAGTAGAGTAATGATATCGTCCGATATCTCTTTTGGACAAGACCAACTAAAACATTACCAAGTAACTACAACGCAGAAGCAAGGAAGGAAGAAATTAATTAGTAGTACAACATTATCAATGTGTTCCATAGCATAACATGTATATCTCATTTATGACATGGGATTAGATCATTGTTAAAGAGAGGAAAAATACCTGGACAGAGGTCGGTGGAGTCCTAGCAGGACGTGGTTGACCGTGCCCCAAATAATTATGACCTGCCAACAATGCACATGAGCAGGTCTACC
>LR738714.1:408219439-408281232 GCA_902687465.1 Secale cereale
CCCCCCCCCAATGCTTGCTCCTTGACCTTATGGAATTACTCAAATTTGTCGTCCAAAAATGGCAGCTGCCACACAACTCTAAAAGCTTTATGAGAGCCCCACTGCCATTACTGCCAATAGTAACTACTTCACAACAAATGGCTCCTCTCGAAATGAAGGAAAAAACACCACCTACCATCACGTGCAGATGAAATGCCTCACAAATCCTAATTTGTAAGGCTACTTAATAATAATAGCAGGGAATAAGGTACCATGAAGAAATCTAGAAACTGAAGAATGAAATCTATGAACGACTTGCCTGCAATTAGTTTATAATAGAACTAATTAAATATTTAGGTTGATTACAAAAACCAAACTTTTATATTTAGAGAAGAAGGAAAGCTTCTATATCCTCCAAAGGCAAAGGTAACAAAACTGGTAGAGAGATGACTTACTGTCATAGTGCTTCAAATCAAAGTGGGAGCCCTCTTGTGCCATTCGTGCCATGTCTGGTGTGTTATTATCAATGTAAAAAGATTCAGTCTAAAAAGGAAGAATTATTAAACAACGATCTAACTAACTCTTTTTTTGACAAGCAAACACTATGGCCCTCATGTGGATTTTTTATCCATCCATGTAAATAGCGAATTATGGGAAAAAGGTAATATCCTCATACAATCATTACTGCAAGTAAATTCTATTGCACCTGCTGACTGGACATCTTTAAAAATGACTGAAATAACAGCAAAAGGGAGATGTGGTATACAGTTGGTACTTTAAATCCTTATAGAAGAAATATCCCAAGAATCAAGTGTTCCACTTCACAACATACTTTTTACAACAAATCGCATATGAAATTGCTAGGGATGAATATAGGCTAGCCCCTTTTTGACCGAATCCAGAACAAGATGTGCCATAGATGAGCAACTGCTCGCCCTCGTGGTCGCTGGATCTTTGCGGACGCTGGACTTGGATTTGGACTCTGTAACCACTCCAATATTTGGTGAAGCGGGAAGGAGGGGAGACTTCCCAGAAAGAGATCATGGAGCAAAGAATAGGGGAACGTTAAATTTGAGAGAAGGATTCAGATTTCAAAATCGGAGAAAGAAGAGAGGGGTGGCCTTTACCTGGTTGATGTGGAACATATCATTGTCATCTCCGAGGCGCGAATGGTGACAATGGATCAAGGCAGTGGACGACGTCGCTGAGAGAGGATGCAGCTAGAGCGTGGCGCGAGAGAGTAGTTGCCGCCTTCGCCGCTATCCATGCCGACCACCACGTGGATTCCACCAGGAGGGGCATCTCTACTCGAGGTCGAAATTGGGGTAGTAGCCCTCCGCTCAAGGTCTCTTTTGCCGGTGGCGATGCCAGATGAGAGATCAGGCAAGCAGAGCGGGCGCTGCGGGGTGGTATGCGGCGGAAGGGAGGAGATGGTCGAGCGAGGTTGATACATGGCATGGGCTTCGTGTGGTCAATGCCCCAATTAACCCCAGACCTTCGATTTTTCTACTAGAATAGCGGCCCTCGAGGACATGTAGCCCAGTTTAGTGCTCATTTATTATCGAACGAAGCGGACGAATGTGCAGTTAAGAGCCAATCCAATGGCTGAAATCTTCCAAATGTGCCGATCGAATGGTTGCGAACGTATATGGCCTGAGAGGGCTGGAAAAGTGCTCGGTTATAATGTTTCTAAATTACGTTGTGACATTTTATAGCACACAAGGTGTTCCTCCGGTATTCGGGAGTTGCATAATCTCATAGTCATAGGAACATGTATAAGTCATGAAGAAAGCAATAGCAGTAAAACTAAACGATCATAGTGCTAGGCTAATGGATGGGTCTTGTCCATCACATCATTCTCCTATTCATGTGATCCCGTTGATCAAATGACAACTCATGTCTACGGTTAGGAAACATAGCCATCTTTGATTAACGAGCTAGTCTAGTAGAGGCATACTAGGGACACTCTGTTTTGCCAATGTATTCACACATGTATCAAGTTTCCGGTTAATACAATTCTAGCATGAATAAAAGACATTTATCATGATATATAAGGAAATATAATTAACAACTTTATTATTGCCTCTAGGGCATATTTCCTTCAGTCTCCTACTTGTACTAGAGTCAATAATCTAGTTCACATCACCATGTGATTTAACACCAATGGTTCACATCCTCATGTGATTTAACACTTTATAGTTCACATCGCCATGTGACCAATACCCAAAAGGTTTACTAGAGTAAATAATCTAGTTAACATCGCCATGTGATTAACACCCAAAGAATACTAAGGTGTGATCATGTTTTGCTTGTGAGAGAGGTTTTATTCAATGGGTCTGCCACATTCAGATTTGTATGTATTTTGCAAATTTCTATGTCTACAATGCTCTGTACGGAGCTACTCTAGCTAAATGCTCCCACTTTCAATATGTATCCAGATCGAGACTCAGAGTCATCCAGATCGGTGTCAAAGCTTGCATCGACGTAACTCTTTACGGTGAACTCTTTATCACCTCCATAACCGAGAAATATTTCCTTAGTCCTCTAAGGATAATTTTGACCATTGTCCAGTGATCTACTCCTAGATCAAAATTGTACTCCCTTGCCAAACTCAGGGCAGGGCATGCAATAGGTCTGGTATACAGCATGGCATACTTTATAGAACCTATGGCTGAGGCATAGGGAATGACTTTCATTCTCTCTCTATCTTTTGATGTGGTCGGGCTTTGAGTCTTACTCAACTTCACACCTTGTAACACGGGCAAGAACTCTTTCATTGACTACTTCAAAAACTTATCAAGGTATGTACTCATTGAAAAAACTTATCAAGCATCTTGATATATCTCTATAGATCTTTATGCTCAATATGTAAGCAGCTTCACCGAGGTCTTTCTTTGAAAAACTCCTTTCAAACACTCCTTTATGGTTTCCAGAAAATTCTACATCATTTCTGATTGACAATATATCATTCACATATACTTATGAGAAAGGTTGTAGTGCTCCCACTCACTTTATTGTAAATACAGGCTTCACCGCAAGTCTATATAAAACTATATGCTTTGATCAACTTATCAAAGCGTATATTCCAACTCCGAGATGCTTGCACCAGTCCATAGATGGATCGCTGGAGCTTGCACATTTTGTTAGCACCTTTAGGATTGACAAAGCCTTCTGGTTGCATCATATACAACTCTTCTTTAATAAATCCATTAAAGAACGCAGTTTTGTTATCCATTTGTCAGATTTCATAAAATGCGGCAATTGCTAACATGATTCGGACAGACTTAAGCATCGCTAGGAGTGAGAAAATCTCATCGTAGTAAACACCTTGAACTTGTCGAAAACCTTTCGCAACAAGTCGACCTTTGTAGACAGTAACATTACCATCGGCGTCAGTCTTCCTCTTAAAGATCCATTTATTTTCAATGGCTTGCCGATCATCGGGCAAGTCAACCAAAGTCCACACTTTGTTCTCGTACATGGATCCCATCTCTGAAATCATGGCCTCAAGCCATTTTGCGGAATCTGGGCTCATCATCGCTTCCTCATAGTTCATAGGTTCGTCATGGTCTAGTAACATGACTTCCGGAACCGGATTACCGTACCACTCTGGCGCGGAACGCACTCTGGTTGACCTACGAGGTTCAGTAGTAACTTGATCTGAAGTTTCATGATCATCATCATTAGCTTCCTCGCTGATTGGTGTAGGAATCACGAGAATTAGTTTCTGTGATGTACTACTTTCCAATTCGGGAGAAGGTACAATTACCTCATCAAGTTCTACGTTCATCCCACTCACTTCTTTCGAGAGAAACTCCTTCTCTAGAAAGTATCCATTTTTAGCAACGAATATCTTGCCTCTGGATCTATGATAGAAGGTGTACCCAACAGTTTCTTTTGGGTATCCTATGAAGACACATTTCTCCGATTTGGGTTCGAGATTATTAGGTCGAAACTTTTTCACATAAGCATCGCTGCCCCAAACTTTAAGAAACGACAGCTTAGGTTTCTTGCCAAACCACGGTTCATACGGTGTCGTCTCAACGGATTTCGATGGTGCCCTATTTAACGTGAATGCAACTGTCTTTAATGCATAACTCAAAACGATAGTGGTAAATCGGTAAGAGACATCATAGATTGCACCATATCTAATAAAGTACAGTTACGACGTTCGGACACACCATTACACTGTGGTGTTCTGGGTGGCGTGAGCTGTGAAACTATTCCACATTGTTTTAAATGAAGACCAAACTCGTAACTCAAATATTCGCCTCCGCAATCAGATCGTAGAAACTTAATTTTCTTGTTACGATGATTCTCTACTTCACTCTGAAATTCTTTGAACTTTTCAAATGTTTTAGACTTGTGCTTCATCAAGTAGATATACCCATATCTGCTCAAATCATCAGTGAAGGTTAGAAAATAACGATACCCGCCGCGGGCCTCAACACTCATCGGTCCACATACATCAGTATGTATGATTTCCAACAAATCAGTTGCTCGTTCCATTGTTCCGGAGAACGTAGTTTTAGTCATATTGCCCATGAGGCATGGTTCGCAAGCACCAAGTGATTCATAATCAATTGATTCCGAAAGCCCACCGGCATGGAGTTTCTTCATGCGCTTTACACCAATATGGCCTAAACGGCAGTGCCACAAATAAGTTTCACTATCATTATCAACTTTGCATCTTCTGGCTTCAATATTATGAATATGTGTATTACTACGATCGAGATCCAACAAACTATTTTTATTGGGTGTATGACCATCGAAGGTTTTATTCATGTAAACAGAATAACAATTATTCTATGACTTTAAATGAATAACCGTATTGCAACAAACATGATCAAATCATATTCATGCTCAATGAAAATGTCAAATAACATTTATTTAGGTTCTACACTAATCGCGAAAGTACATCGTCACTTCACCTTTAACTAGTCTCTGTTCATTTTGCAACTCTCGTTTCGAGTTACTAATTTTAGCAACTGAACCGGTATCAAATACCCAGAGGTTGCTATGAACACTAGTAAAGTACACATCAACAATCTGTATATCAAATATACCTTTGTTCACTTTGCCATCCTTCTTATCCGCCAAGTATCTAGGGCAGTTCCACTTCCAGTGACCATTTCCTTTGCAGTAGAAGCACTTAGTTTCACGCTTGAGTTTAGCTTTGGGTTTCTTCACGGGAGTGACAACTTGCTTGTCATTCTTCTTGAAGTTCCCCTTCTATCCCTTTGCCCTTTACTTGAAACAAGTGGTCTTGTTAACCATCAACACTTGATGCTCTTTCTTGATTTCTACCTTCACCGATTTCAGCATCGCGAAGAGCTCGGGAATTACTTTCGTCATCCCTTGCATATTATAGTTCATCACGCAGTTCTACTAACTTGGAGATAGTGACTAGAGAACTTTGTCAATTACTATCTTATCTGGAAGATTAACTCCCACTTGATTCAAGCAATTGTAGTACTCAGACAACCTGAGCACATGCTCGCTGGTTGAGCTATTCTCCTCCTTGTAGGCAAAGTACTGTCAGAGGTCTTATACCTCTCGACACGGGCATGAGTATGAAATACTAATTTCAACTCTTGGAACATCTCATATGCTCCATGGCATTCAAAACGTTTTTGAAGTCTCGGTTATAATACGTAAAGCATGGCGCACTAAACTATCAAGGAGTCATCATACCGAGCTTGTCAAACATTCATAATGTCTGCATCTGCTCCTGCGATAGGTTTTTCACCTAGTGGTGCATCAAGGACATAATATTTATGTGCAGCAATGAGGATAATCCTCAAATCACGGACCTAGTCCGCATCATTGCTACTAACATCTTTCAACTTAGTTTTCTCTAGGAACATATCAAAAACATAGGGGAGCTATAACGCGAGATATTGATCTACAACATAGATATGCTAATACTACCAGGACTAAGTTCATGATAAATTAAAGTTCAACTAATCATATTACTAAAGAACTCCCACTAAGATTAGACATCCCTCTAGTCATCTAAATGATCACGTGATCCAAATCAACTAAACCATGTCCGATCATCACGCGAGATGGAGTAGTTTTCAATGGTGAACATCTTATGTTGGTCATATCTACTATATGATTCACGCTCGAACTTTCGGTCTCCAGTGTTTCGAGGCCATGTTTGTACATGCTAGGATCGTCAAGTTTAACCTGAGTATTCTACATGTGCAAAATTGTCTTACACACGTTGTATTTGAACGTAGAGCTTATCCCACCCGATCATCATGTGGTGTCTCTGCACGACGAACTTTCGCAACGGTGCATACTCAGGGAGAACACTTATACCTTGAAATTTAGTAAGGGATCATCTTATAATGCTACCGTCGTTCTAAGCAAAATAAGAAGCATAATAAGATAAACATCACATGCAATCAAAATATGTGACATGATATGGCCATCATCATCTTGTGCTTTTGATCTCCATCTTCAAAGCACCGTCATGATCACCTTCGTCACCGGCTTGACACCTTGATCTTCATCGTAGTGTCATGGTCGTCTCGCCAACTATTGCTACTACTACTACCGCTAACTCATAGTGATAAAGTAAAGCAATTACATGGCCTTCGCAATTCATACAATAAAGAGACAACCATAAGGCTCCTGTCGGTTGCCGATAACTTGACAAAACATGATCATCTCATACAATAACGTATAATTCATCACGTCTTGACCATATCACATCACAACATGCCCTGCAAAAACAAGTTAGACGTCCTCTACTTTGTTGTTGCAAGTTTTACGTGGCTGCTACAGGCTTAGCAAGAACCGTTCTTGCCTACGCATACAAAAACCACAACGATTTTTCGTCAAGTATGTGTTGTTTTAACCTTCACAAGGACCGAGTGTAGCCACACTCGATTCAACTAAGGTTGGAGCAACTGACACCCGATAGCCACCTGTGTGCGAAGCACGTCGGCAGAACCAGTCTCGCGTAAGCGTACGCGTAATGTCGTTCCGGGCCGCTTCATCCAACGATACCGCCGAATCAAAGTATGACTTGCTGGTAAGCAGTATGACTATTATCGCCCACAACTCATTGTGTTCTACTCGTGGATATCATCTACGCATAGACCTGGCTCATGATGCCACTGTTGGGGAACGTAGTATTTCAAAAAAAATCCTACGATCACGCAAGATCTATCTACTAGAAGCATAGCAATGAGCAGGGAGAGTGTGTCTACGTACCCTCATAGACCGAAAGCGGAAGCGTCTAATGACGCGGTTGATGTAGTCGAATGTCTTCGCGATCCAACCGATCCAAGCACCGAACGTACGGCACCTCCGCGTTCAGCACACGTTCAGCTCGATGACGTCCCACGAGCTCTTGATCCAATCGAGCCTCACGAGAGAGTTTTGTCAGCACGACGATTTGGTGACTGTGATGATGAAGCTACCGACAGAGGGCTTCGCCTAAGTGCTGCAATGATATGACCGAGGTGTGTAACTGTGGAGGGGGGCACCGCACACGGCTAAGACAAATCTTGGAGACCCTTTGGGGTGCCCCCTGCCCACGTATATAAAGGAGGGAGAAGGAGGAGGCCGGCCCTAGAGGGGGCGCACCAAGTGTGGGGATTCCTACTAGGACTCCCAAGTCCTAGTAGGATTCCTCTTTTCCTTTCCGGATTAGGAGAGAAGAAAGAGGGGAAGAGAGAGGGAGTAGGAAACGGTAAGGGGGGCGCCGCTTCCTTTCCCCTAGTATAATTCGGACCCATGGGGGGCGCGCGCCTCCTTCCCTTCGGCATGCCTCCTCTATTCCCGAATGGTCCAATAAGGCCCAAATACTTCTCCCGGCGAATTCCCGTAACTCTCTGGTACTCCAAAAAATACCTGAATCACTCGGAACCTTTCAGATGTCCGAATATAGCCTTCCAATATATCAATCTTTACGTCTCGACCATTTAGAGATTGTTCGTCATGTCTGTGATCTCATCCGGGACTCCGAACAAACCTCGGTCATCAAATCACATAACTCATAATACAAATCGTCATCGAACGTTAAGCGTGCAGACCCTACGGGTTCGAGAACTATGTAGACATGACCGAGACACATCTCAGGTCAATAACCAATAGCGGAACCTGGATGCTCATATTGGCTCCTACATATTCTACGAAGATCTTTATCAGTCAAACCGCATTACAACATACGTTGTTCCCTTTGTCATCGGTATGTTACTTGCCCGAGATTCGATCGTCGGTATCATCATACCTAGTTCAATCTTGTTACCGGCAAGTCTCTTTACTCGTTCCGTAATACATCATCTCGTGACTAACTCATTAGTCATTTGCTTGCAAGGCTTATTATGATGTGTATTACCGAGAGGGCCCAGAGATACCTCTCCAATACTCAGAGTGACAAATCCTATTCTTGATCTATGCCAACACCACAAACACCTTCGGAGACACCTATAGAGCATCTTTATAATCACCCAGTTATGTTGTGACGTTTGATAGCACACAAGGTGTTCCTACGGTACTCAGGAGTTGCATAATCTCATAGTCATAGGAACATGTATAAGTCATGAAGAAAGCAATAGCAGTAAAACTAAACGATCAAGTTGCTAAGATAATGGATGGGTCTTGTCCATCACATCATTCTCCTAATGATGTGATCTCGTTGATCAAATGACAACTCATGTCTATGGCTAGGAAACATAACCATCTTTGATCAATGAGCTAGTCAAGTAGAGGCATACTAGGGACACTCTGTTTTGTCTATGTATTCACACATGTCCTAAGTTTCCCGTTAATACAATTCTAGCATGAATAATAAACATTTATCATGATGTAAGGAAATAAATAATAACTTTATTATTGCCTCTAGGGCATATTTCCTTCAGTAAAGGGGCTCCGGGGGCTTGGTCGCTAGATGGGGCAGCAGCGGCCTCAGGAGAGTCGTCTTGCAGGGTGTGGTAGTCCTCCGGCCCTGCAGGGGCCTCCAGAGTACCACCCCTGGGCTGTAAGGTCTTGTCTTGGCGCTCCTCTCGGACAGCCACCAACGCTGCACTGGCTGAATGTGGTGTTGCGGCCAGGTAGAGCACCAATGGTTCTTGAGGTTTGGGTGCCACCATTACTGGTGGACTGGTGAGGTATCTCTTGAGGTCTTCGAACGCCGCATCAGCCTCTGAGGTCCATTCGAATGGGCCCTTCCTTTTCATCAGCTTGAAGAAAGGGAGGGCTCTCTCCCCTAGCTTGGAGATGAAACGCCCGAGCGATGTTACACATGCGGCTAGCTTCTGCATCTCATTGAGGTTCTTGGGCGGACTCATCTTTTCTATGGCCTTGACCTTCTCGGGATTTGCCTCGATCCCTCGGTGCGACACCAGGAAGCCCAAAAGCTTGCCTCACGGGACACCGAACATGCACTTTTCCGGGTTGAGCCAAAGGTCTACATTGCGTAGGTTGGCGAAGGTTTCTTCCAGATTTGTGATAAGGGTTGCGGCCTCCTGAGATTTTACCACGATGTCATCTACGTATGCCTTAGCGTTCCTCCCAAGCTATTTTCCCAGTGCGATGTGCATCAACCGCTGAAAGGTTGCTCCCGTATTCCCCAACCCAAACGGCATGCAGGTGTAGCAGTATACTCCGCATGGGGTGAGGAAGGCAGTCTTCTCGACGTCTTGCAGCGCCATCTTGATCTGGTGGTAACCTGAGAAGGCATCCAGAAAGCACAATAGGTCGCACTTGGTGGTGGAGTCGACGAACTGGTCGATGTGAGGCAGAGGAAACGGGTCTTGCGGGCAAGCTTTGTTGAGGTTGGTGAAGTCAACACACATGCTCTCTTTTTCGCCTTTCTTGGGTACGACGACGGAGTTTGCCACCCACTCCGGGTACCGGACCTCGCGGATGACACCCGCTGCTTCTAGCTTACGAGTCTCTTGCATGATGAAGGACTGCTTCTCCGTAGATTGGCGCTGGGCCTTCTACTTTACGGGGCGCATATTGGGGCATACGTTCAGGTGATGCTCAATCACCTCCCTCGAGACTCCCGCTAGGTCCTTGGGTTCCCACGCAAACACATCCTTGTTCGCGCATAGGAATCCAACCACCGCCTCTTCTTGAGCTGGGGGAAGACCGGCACCTATCGTGAAGGCGACACCTGATGGCTCATCTTCATCCACCGGCACCTGCTTCGTCTCGGCTCGGTCTTGGGAGAAAAGTTGCTTCTTCTTTGCCGGTGCAGCTCCCTCGGTTCCAGGGCGGCTTCACCGACCGTATGTGTTGCCGCAGCGGTCCGGAAGGCGCGCTTGAGGGCCACCAGAGCTTCCTTGGTGTCTCCTACCACGGTGAGGACACCGCTGCTCCCCGGCATCTTCATGAGGTTATAGGCCGGATGGGTCGCGGCCATGAACTGAGCCAGCGCGGGGTACCCAAGGATGGCATTCTACGGGAGGCCGACACGGGCGAAGTCGAAGTCGATCAGCTCGGTGCGGTAGTTGTCACGGGTGCCGGAGGTGACCGGGAGGCGGATCTGCCCTAGAGGGCTGGTGGAACTGCTGCTGACTCCGGAGAAGGGCTTGGTGGGGCGCAGCCGCTCGAGCGGCACGTGAAGCAAGCTGAAAGCCTCCACTGAGATCACGTTGAGGCAAGCCCCACCGTCAATGAGGGTCTTGGTGACTGCCACGTTGCAGATGGTGGGGGTGCAGAGCATCGGGAGAGCGCTTGAGCCCACGGTGGAAGCGGGGTGGTCCCCTGAGTCGAAGGTGAGGTCGTTCTTGGGCGCCGCCGATCCAGGAGGATCCCCCTGGCGTACGGAGGCGACGCCTGCCTGGCGAAATAAATGCTTGATGCGACGGCCGGGGGTGGCGCTTGGGAGCCGCCGAGGAGGGCCGCGACGACGTAGGGCGTCGGTGCCCCGAAGCACGTGATGAAGAGGTCGTGCAACTCCTCCCAGGATGCCACGGACGATTCTGGCAGGCTGAAAAACCAAGCGCGCGGTACATCGGTGAGCACCATGGGGAGCCAGCTAGCCATGACCTTGCTGACACCGCCGGCCACCGAGATGGCCTCTTCGTAAGCTTGGAGGAAGACGGTCGGGCCCGCCGCCCCATTGTAACGGGGCGGTAGATCTGGCCTAAACCTGGGTGGCCACTGCACCCATCGTAAGGTGGGGGTGAAGACCCGGTGGCCTGGAGCGCCGCCGCGCGCGCCCACCAAGCCGGTTGTAGGAGAGGCGCTTGCCATGGGAACTTGGCGGACGGAGAGCGGGACGGACGAGGAGGAAATTTCGGCACACCCCTACCTAGCGCGCCAAATGTCGAATCTTGGGTTCCGGCAAACCCCTTGAGGTTCGAACTCTGGGGTGCGCACGAAGATCTCTCCTTCCGCCCTAGCTCGTCTACTTGCCGATCCCTAGGCCTAGCTCGTCGGATCCGAAGAACGAGGACACAAGGTTTATACTGGTTCGGGCCACCATTGTGGTGTAATACCCTAATCCAGTGTGGTGTGGTGGATTGCCTTGTAGGCTGAGGAAGAACTAGTACATGGGGTGAACAGCCTCCTGAGGAGAGGTGTTCTTATGCTTGAGTGAGCTTGTGGGTGTGTGGCCTTCTATCTGATCGACTCAAGATGAGATGAGATCCATGGTGGTGGCTAGTCCTATTTATAGTGGCCCGGGTCCTCTTCCCAAATATTGAGCGGGAAGGGATCCCACAATAGCCAAATTTGAAGGGGGGCATCTAGTACGAGCTATCCTGAAAAAGGTGGTCTTCGCCTGCCAAAGGCTCTCGTGGTGACGCTGTCGTGGGCTCCATGATGACCTCCGCTCTGCCATCCTGCCAGTCTTGGTCTCGTTGCACCGATATGGAAACCTTTTCCTGACACCTCGGGACTCCTCGCCTGCACCTGCTCCTTTAGCACCAAAGAGGAAACTAGCACTCTGCGCCCACTGGCGCCCGCCTGGCCTTGGTCGTCACTGCTCACATCATGAGGACCTCGCGAGGTACCCCTTGCCTTGATATCTCCGATCCTCATGAGCCAGCCTAGTGAGGCCGCCCGAGGGGATGTCTTGCATCGTCTGCCACACGAGGCTCGGCCCCTCGCGAGGGTCTTGAGCGGTTGCTAAAGAGGTTGGGTCGTACCAGGCCGCCTGATGAGCCACGCCCTGGGCCACGGGAAGGCAAGTCTGGGTACCCCCGTTCCCAGAACGCCGATAACTACTGAACCTCGTAGGTCAACCAGAGTGCGTTCCGCGCCAGAGTGGTATGGTAACCTTGTTCTGGAAGTCATGTTACTATACCATGATGGACCTACGAACTATGAGGAAGCGATGATGAGCCCAGATTCCGCAAAATGGATTGAGGCCATGAAATATGAGATAGGATCCATGTATGAGAACAAAGTGTTGAATTTGGTAGACTTGCCCGATGATCAACAAGCCAGTAAGAATATATGGATCTTCAAGAGAAAGACGTACGATGCTGGTAGAGTTACTATCTACAAAGCTCGACTTGTCGAAAAAGTTTTTTGGCAAGTTCAAGGTGTTGACTACGATGACATTTTCTCACTCATAGTGATGCTTAAGTCTGTCCGAATCATGTTAGCCATTGCCGCATTTTATGAAATCTGGCAAATGGGTAACAAAACTGCATTCCTTAATAGATTTATTAAAGAAGAGGTGTATATGATGCAATCAGAAGGTTTTGTCAATTCTAAAGGTGCTAACAAAATGTGCAAGCTCCAGCGATCCATGTATGGACTGGTGCAAGCATCTCAGAGTTGGAATATACGCTTTGATAAGGTGACCAAAGCATATGGTTTCATACAAACTTACGGTGAAGCCTGTATTTATAAGAAAGTGAGTCGGAGCACTACAACATTTTTGATAAGTATATGTGAATGACATATTGTTGATCGGAAATGATGTAGAATTTTCTAGAAAGCATAAAGGATTGTTTAAAAGGATTTTTTTTCAGTAAAAGACCTCGGTGAAGTTGCTTACCTATTAGGCACCTAGATCTATAGAGATAGATCATGACGCTTGATAAGATTTTCAATGAGTACATACCTTAATAAGATTTTGAAGAAGTTCAAAATGGATCAGTCAAAGAAGGAGTTATTGCATGAGTTGTAAGGTATGAAGTTGAGTAGGACTCAAAACCCGACCACGGCAGAAGATAGAGAAAAAATGAAAGTCATTCCCTATGCCTCAGCCATAGGTTCTATAAAGTATGAGATGATGTGTACCAAACCTATTGTGTACCTTGCCATGAGTTTGGCAAGGAGGTACAAAAGTGATCCAGGAGTATATCACTGGATGTGGTCAAAATTATCCTTAGTTACTGGATGACTAAGGAAATGTTTCTCGATTATGGAGGTGATAAAGAGTTCGTCGTAAAGAGTTACGCCGATGCAAGCTTTGACACTAATCCATATGACTCTAAGTATCAATCTGGATATGTATTGAAAGTTGAAGCAATTAGCTAGAGTAGCTCCATGCAGAGCATTGTAGACATAGAAATTTGCGAAATACATACGGATCTGAATGTAACAGACCCACTGACTAAACTTCTCTCGCGAAGCAAAACATGATCACAACTTAGTACTCTTTGGGTGTTAAATCACATGGCGATGTGAACTAGATTATTGACTCTAGTAAACCCTTTGGGAGTTGGTCACATCGCGATGTGAATTGTGGATGTTATTCACATAACGATGTGAACTATCGGTATTAGATCACATGGCGATGTGAACTAGATTATTGACTCTAGTGCGAGTGGGAGACTGAAGGAAATATGCCCTAGAGGCAATAATAAAGTTGTTATTTATATTTCCTTATATCATGATAAATTTTTATTATTCATGCTAGAATTGTATTAACCGGAAACTTAGTACATGTGTGAATACATAGACGAAACAGAGTGTCCCTAGTATGCCTCTACTAGACTAGCTCATTGATCAAAGATGGTTATGTTTCCTAACCATAGACATGATTTGTCATTTGATCAACAGGATCACATCATTAGGAGAATGATGCGATGGACAAGGCCCATCTGTTAGCTTAGCAACTTGATCGTTTAGTTTTACTGCTATTGCTTTCTTCATGACTTATACATGTTCCTATGACTATGAGATTATGCAACTCCCGAATATCGGAGGAAGACCTTGTGTGCTATCAAACGTCACAACATAATTGGGTGATTATAAAGATGCTCTACAGGTGTCTCCGAAGGGTTTTGTGGTGTTGGCATAGATCAAGAATAGGATTTGTCGCTCCGAATGTGGGAGAGGTATCTCTGGGCCCTCTCGGTAATACACATCATAATAAGCCTTGCAAGCAAATGACTAATGAGTTAGTCACGAGATGATGTACTACGGAACGAGTAAAGAGACTTGCCAGTAATGAGATTGAACTAGGTATGATGATACCAACGATCGAATCTCGGGCAAGTTGCATACCGATGACAAAGGGAACAACGTATGTTGTTATGCGGTTTGACCAATAAAGTTCTTCGTACAATATGTAGGAACCAATATGAGCCTCCAGGTTCCGCTATTGGTTATTGACCGGAGATGTGTCTCGGTCATGTCTACATAGTTCTCGAACCCGTAGGGTCGGCACGCTTGATGTTCGATGACGATTAGTATTATGAGTTATGTGATTTGATGACCAAAGTTTATTTGGAGTCCCGGATGAGATCGGAGACATGACGAGTAGTCTCGAAATGGTCAAGAGGTAAAGATTCATATATTGGAAGGCTATATTCGGACATCGGAAAGGTTTCGAGTGATTCGGGTATTTTTTGGAGTACCGGGGAGTTACGGGAATTCACCGGGAGAAGTAATGGGCCTTATTGGGCTTTAGTGGAGAGAGGGGAGAAGGGCCAAGAGGTCGCGCACGCCTCCCCCTTGCCCAAACCGAATTGGACAAGGGGTGCGGCCCCCCTTTCATTCTCCCTCTCCCTCTCTTTCCTTCTCTCCTACTCGAAATAGGAAAAGGAATCCTACTAGGACTTGGGAGTCCTGGTAGGACTCCCTATGTTTAGCGCGCCCCCTAGGCCGGCTGCCTCCTCCCTACCTCCTTTATATACGGGGAGGGGAGCACCCCAAAGGCACCCAAGATTTGTCTTAGCCGTGTGCAGTGCCCCCCTCCACCGTTACACACCTCGGTCATATCGTTGCAGTGCTTAGGCGAAGCCATATGCCGGTAACTTCATCATCACCGTCATCACGCCGTCGTGCTGACGAAACTCTCCCGTGGGGCTCAACTAGATCAAGAGCTCGTGGGACGTCATCGAGCTGAACGTGTGCTGAACGCGGAGGTGCCGTATGTTTAGTGCTTGGATCGATTGGATCGCGAAGACGTTCGACTACATCAACCGCGTCACTAGACGCTTCCGCTTTCGGTCTACGAGGGTACATAGACACACTCTCCCCACTCGTTGCTATGCTTCTCCTAGATAGATCTTGCGTGATAGTAGGATTGTTTTCGAAATAATACGTTCCCCAACAGAATTTGGGTTGAACCCCAAGTAGGATTCGGCCTACTTGGGGCGCCCCCCTTGGCTGCCTCTTCCCCCCTCCAACCTATATATATGTGGGGAGGTGGGGCACCTAGTACACACAACAGCATCTGTTAGCCGTGTGCGGCGGCCCCCACCACAGTTTACTCCCACTGTCATATCTTCATAGTGCTTAGGCGAAGCCTGCGCAGATCACATCACCGTCATCGTCACCATGCCGTCGTGGTAACGGAACTCATCTACTTTCTCGACATCTTGCTGGATCAAGAGGACGAGGGACGTCATCGAGCTGATCGTGTGCAGAACTCGAAGGTGTCGTACGTTCGGTGCTTGATCGGTCAGAGCTAGAAGAAGTTCGACTACGTCAACTGCGTTGTCAAATGCTTCCGCTTTCGGTCTACGAGGGTACGTAGACACACTCTCCCCCTCTCGTTGCTATGCATCTCCTAGATAAATCTTGCGTGAGTGTAGGATTTTTTTTGAAATTGCATGCTACGTTCCCCAACATAAATTTGGCCAAATATTTTCTATAAATGATGTGGTACAATTTTGCAACAAATATATGGTAGGTCCTTCACAAAAAAACATTTTGGGCACTCAAAAAATGGAAAATGATTTTTGTGTGCAATGCAAATAAAGACCACAAAATCATCACTGTTTGAAATCCTAAGATACACATATGTGCATAATATTGGGTCATTTAAACATACAACATGAGGCTAATATGTTGAGTTTTTACCAAAATAAGAGGGTAAAAAATATAAAAGAAAAGAAACACAATACATAAGCTGGATTCTGATTGGTGGAACCATTTGTGTCACGGGTCGATGACATGGAAGGCATCCTACCATTCATTTCTAGCAATCCCACGTCCGTCCATATCCATCTGAAGAAAAGGAGGGGGAAAACCCACCGCACCAAACCCTACCCAGCCACTCTCCCTTCCTTCTGCCTACTGCCTCCCTCTCTCTCTCCTTGATCCAGATTGATGCCGCCACCCTCTCATACCCTAGCTTCCCTCGCCGGCGGCGACGCACTCCTTCCCTCGCCCCGCACCCCGCACCCTTGCCTTCTCTCATCCTCCCGCATCACGCCGCCATCCACCTCGTCACCTCCCAGCTCGCCGCTGGCCTCCACCCCCTCCCTCCCCTGCCCTCCAAACGCTACCTTCGGCCAGATCCACCGCAACCCCCACCCTGGCCTCTCTCTCTCATGTCCCATCTCTCTCTTTCTCTCGTACTGCACGCCACCACTTGGTCCACGACAACCACCTGCTCCTCCTCGCCTCCCGGAGGACGCCGACCCACAACGCTCTTCCTATGCCCGCCGACCCACCCCGTCCCGGAGGCCTCACTCGTCGCCTTCCGTCGTAGGGCCGCCGCGCTCGACCTGCCTTCCACCCCGTTCCTCCCGTTCGGGGTCCAACCAGAGGAAGCACACAGCCACAGATCGCACAGCATCACATGGCGTCCCTAGCGCGGCCAGCCTTTGTCTTCGGTCCCTTCGGCCTCGCCCCCGACCTTACCTGCTTCTCCTTCGACCACACGCTCTGCCGCGAGGTGAGCTCACCCGTCCTGTCCGCTCGATCCACGTCAGATCCACGCCTCGTGTCTGCGGGTTTTGCTTCCCTATTTTTTATTGTCGGAGTTCTTCCCTAATTAAAAGTTTTGTCCCGGAGTCAGGCATTGTTCATGTTGTTTCAGGATGTGAAGATATATCTGTTATGTTTTTATCTCTTTTATTTTCATCCTCAGTGTGACCTGTTAATGAAGTATTAGTTGGTTGGGATTCCAAGCATAGATCTCTCGACGTTAAAACTGTTGAAAATATGCCCTAGAGGCAATAATAAAAGGATTATTATTATATTTCCTTGTTCATGATAATTGTCTGTTATTCATGCTTGAATTGTATTGTACGGAAACAGCGATACATGTGTGAATACATAGACCACAACATGTCCCTGGTAAGCCTCTAGTTACTAGCTCGTTGATCAACAGATGGTCACGGTTTCCTGACCATGGACATTGGATGTCATTGATAACGGGATCAAATCATTAGGAGAATGATGTGATGGACAAGACCCAATCCTAAGCCTAGCACGAGATCATATAGTTCACAATGCTTAAGCTTTTTAGTGTCAAGTATTTGTTCCTTAGACCATGAGGTTGTGCAACTCCCGGATACCGTAGGAATACTTTGGGTGTGCCAAACGTCACAACGTAACTGGGTGGCTATAAAGGTACACAACGGGTATCTCTGAAAGTGTTTGTTGGGTTGGCACGAACCGAGACTGGGATTTGTCACTCCGTATGACGAAGAGGTATCTCTGGGCCCACTCGATAAGACGTCATCATAATGAGCTCAACGTGACTACGGAGTTAGTCACGGGATGATGGATTACGGAATGAGTAAAGAGACTTGCGATGATGAGATTAAACAAGGTATCGGTATACCGACGATCGAATCTCGGGCAAGTACCGTACCGATAGACAAAGGGAATAACATACGGGATTAAGTGAATCCTTGACATCGTGGTTCATCCGATGAGATCATCGAGGAACATGTGGGAACCAACATGGGTATCCAGATCCCGCTATTGGTTATTGACCGGAGAGTCGTCTCGGTCATGTCTGCGTGTCTCCCGAACCCGTAGGGTCTACACACTTAAGGTTCGGTGACGCTAGGGTTGTAGAGATATATGCACACGGAAACCCGAATGTTGTTCGGAGTCCCGGATGAGATCCCGGACGTCACGAGGAGTTCCGGAATGGTCGGGAGGTAAAGAATGATATATAGGAAGTCCAGTTTCGGCCATCGGGAGAGTTCTGGGGGTCACCGGTAGTGTACC
Organism: Secale cereale; assembly: GCA_902687465.1. Classification (NCBI taxonomy): domain Eukaryota; kingdom Viridiplantae; phylum Streptophyta; class Magnoliopsida; order Poales; family Poaceae; genus Secale; species Secale cereale. Next base: position 408,237,767 of record LR738714.1, read on the forward strand.
GGGACCACCGGAAGGTCCCGGGGGTCCATCGGGTGGGGCCACCCATCCCGGAGGGCCCCGTGGGCCGTAGGGGGAGGGGTACCAGCCCCTACTGGGCTGGCGCACCCCCCATGGGCCTCCCCCCATGCACCTAGTGTTGAAACCCTAGGGGTGGGGGCGCCCCCCTTTGGCTTGGGGGGCAAGCTACCCCCCTTGGCCGCCGCCCCCTAGGAGATTGGATCTCCTAGGGCCGGCGCCCCCCTGGCCCCCTATATATAGTGGGGGAGAGAGGGCAGCCGCACCTCAGCCCCTGGCGCCTCTCCCCCCGTTACACCTCCTACTCCTCCCACGGGGTCTCGGCGAAGCCCTGCAGTTTTTCCCGTTGCATCCACCACCACGCCGTCGTGCTGCTGGATCTCCATCAACCTCTCCTCCCCCTTGCTGGAGGAGAGAGGGCAGCCGCACCTCAGCCCCTGGCGCCTCTCCCCCCGTTACACCTACTACTCCTCCCACAGGGTCTCGGCGAAGCCCTGCAGTTTTTCCCATTGCATCCACCACCACGCCGTCGTGCTGCTGGATCTCCATCAACCTCTCCTCCCCCTTTCTGGATCAAGAAGGAGGAGACGTCGCTGCACCGTACGTGTGTTGAACACGGAGGTGTCGTCCGTTCGGCGCTGAGATCATCGGTGACGAGGATCACGACGGAGTACGACTCCATCATACACGTTCCTTCGAACGCTTCCGCACGCGATCTACAAAGGGTATGTAGATGCACTCCTTTATGCTCGTTGCTAGATGACTCCTTAGATTGATCTTGGTGAAGCGTAGGAAATTTTTTGAATTCTGCTACGTTCCCCAACAGTGGTATGAGAGCTAGGTTTTTGCGTAGCATCTTGCACGAGTAGAACACGAACAAGTTGTGGGCATTGATTTTGTTCAATTCTCTTGCCGATACTAGTCCAATCTTGATTCGGCGGCATCGTGGGATGAAGCGGCCCGGACTGACCTTACACGTACGCTTACGTGAGACTGGTTCCACCGACTGACATGCACTAGTTGCATAAGGTGGCTGGCGGGTGTCTGTCTCTCCCACTTTAGTCGGATCGGATTCGATGAAAAGGGTCCTTATGAAGGGTAAATAGAAATTGACATATCACGTTGTGGTTTTGGCGTAGGTAAGAAACGTTCTTGCTAGAAACCTATAGAAGCCACGTAAAAACTTGCAACAACAATTAGAGGATGTCTAACATGTTCTTGCAGCATGTGCTATGTGATGTGATATGGCCAAGAAGATGTGATGAATGATATATGTGATGTATGAGATTGATCATGTTCTTGTAATAGGGAATCACGACTTGCATGTCGATGAAAATGACAACCAGCAGGAGCCATAGGAGTTGTCTTATTTATTGTATGACCTGCGTGTCACTGAATAACGCCATGTAATTACTTTACTTTATTGCTAAACGTTAGCCATAGTGGTAGAAGTAATAGTTGGCGAGACGACTTCATGAAGACACGATGATGGAGATCATGGTGTCATGCCGGTGACAAAGATGATCATGGTTCCCCGAAGATGGAGATCGAAGGAGCAAAATGATATTGGCCATATCATGTCACTTTATTTGATTGCATGTGATGTTTATCATGTTTATGCATCTTGTTTACTTAGAACAACGATAGTAAATAAGATGATCTCTCACTGGAAATTTCAAGAATTGTGTTCCCCCAAACTGTGCACCGTTGCTAAGGATCGTTGTTCCGAAGCACCACGTGATGATCGGGTGTGATAGGCTCTAACGTTCGCATACAACGGGTGTAAGCCAGATTTACACACGCAATACACTTAGGGTTCACTTGACAAGCCTAGCATGTACAGACATGGCCTCGGAACACGGAAGACCGAAAGGTCGAACATGAGTCGTATAGAAGATATGATCAACATGAAGATGTTCACCGTTGATGACTAGTCTGTCTCACGTGATGATCGGACATGGGCCAGTCGATTCGGATCATGTATCACTTAGATGACTGGAGAGATGTCAATCTGAGTGGGAGTTCATTAAATTTGATTAGATGAACTTAATTGTCATGAACTTAGTCTAAATTCTTTACAATATGTCTTGTAGATCAAATGGCCCACGCTCATGTCACCGTCAACTTCAACGCGTTCCTAGAGAAATCCAAGCTGAAAGACGATGGTAGCAACTATACGGACTGGGTCCGTAACCTGAGGATCATCCTCATAGCTGCCAAGAAAACTTATGTCCTAGAAGCACCGCTAGGACAAACCAAGATGTTATGAACGCTTGGTAGTCGCGTTGTGATGATTACTCCCTGGTTCAGTGCGGCATGCTCTACAGCTTAGAATCGGGGCTCCAAAAGCGTTTCGAGCACCACGGAGCATATGAGATGTTCCAAGAGCTGAAAATGGTTTTCCAGGCTCATGCCCGAGTTGAGAGATATGATGTCTCCAACGCATTCTACAGCTGTAAGATGGAGGAAAATAGTTCTGCCAGTGAGCATATACTCAAGTTGTATGGGTTGCACAACCGCTTGTCTCAGTTGGGAATGAATCTCCCAGACGAAGCGGTCGTTGACAGAATCCTTCAGTCGCTCCCACCTAGCTACAAGAGCTTCGTGTTGAACTTCAATATGCAAGGGATGGAGAAGTCCATTCCCGAGGTGTATTCAATGCTGAAATCAGCGGAGGTGGAGATCAAGAAAGAGCATCAAGTGTTGATGGTGAATAAAACCACTAAGTTCAAGAAGGGCAAGGGTAAGAAGAACTTCAAGAAGGACGGCAAAGGAGTTGCCGCGCCCGGTAAGCCAGTTGCCGGGAAGAAGCCAAAGAATGGACCCAACCTGAGACTGAGTGCTTTTATTGCAAGGGAACGAGTCACTGGAAGCGGAACTGCCCCAAATACTTAGCAGACAAGAAGGCCAGCAACGTCAAAGGTATATGTGATATACATGTTATCGATGTGTACCTTACCAGCGCTCGTAGTAGCTCCTGAGTATTTGATACTGGTGCAGTTGCTCACATTTGTAACTCAAAGGAGGAGCTGCGGAATAAGCGGAGACTGGCGAAGGACGAGGTGACGATGCACGTCGGGAATGGTTCCAAGGTCGATGTGATCGCCGTCGGCACGCTGCCTCTACATCTACCCTCGGGATTAGTTTTAAACCTTAATAATTGTTATTTAGTACCAGCTTTGAGCATGAACATTGTATCTGGATCTCGTTTGATGCGAGATGGCTACTCATTTAAATCCGAGAATAATGGTTGTTCTATTTATTTGAGAGATATGTTTTATGGTCATGCCCCGCTGGTCAATGGTTTATTTTTGATGAATCTCGAACGTGATGATACACATATTCATAGTGTGAATGCCAAAAGATGTAAAGTTGACAATGATAGTCCCACATACTTGTGGCATTGCCGCCTTGGTCATATTGGTGTCAAGCGTATGAAAAAGCTCCATGTAGATGGACTTCTGGAGTCTCTTGATTATGAATCATTTGACACGTGCGAACCATGCCTCCTGGGCAAGATGACCAAGACTCCGTTCTCCGGAACAATGGAGCGAGCAACCAACTTATTGGAAATCATACATACCGATGTGCGTGGTCCAATGAGTGTTGAGGCTCGCGGAGGCTATCGTTATGTTCTCACCCTCACAGATGACTTGAGTAGATATGGGTATGTCTACTTGATGAAGCACAAGTCTGAGACCTTTGAAAAGTTCAAGGAATTTCAGAATGAGGTTGAGAATCAACGTGACAGAAAAATAAAGTTCTTACGATCGGATCGTGGGGGTGAATATTTAAGTCATGAATTTGGCACGCACCTAAGGAACTGTGGAATTGTTTCACAATTGACACCGCCCGGAACACCTCAGCGCAATGGTGTGTCCGAACGTTGAAATTGTACTCTGTTGGACATGGTGCGATCTATGATGTCTCTCACCGACTTACCGCTATCTTTTTGGGGTTATGCTTTAGAGACTGCCGCATTCACTTTAAATAGGGCTCCGTCGAAATCCGTTGAGATGACACTATATGAACTTTGGTTTGGCAAGAAACCTAAGCTGTCATTTTTGAAAGTTTGGGGTTGCGATGCTTATGTCAAGAAACTTCAACCTGAAAAGCTCGAACCCAAATCGGAAAAATGCGTCTTCATAGGATACCCAAAGGAAACAATTGGGTACACCTTCTACCTCAGATCCGAAGGCAAGGTCTTTGTTGCCAAGAATGGATCCTTTCTGGAGAAAGAGTTTCTCTCGAAAGAAGTGAGTGGGAGGAAAGTAGAACTTGATGAGGTGACAGTCACCCCTCCCGAACCGGAAAGTAGCGCAGCGCAGGAAATTGTTCCTGAGGTGCCTACACCGACAAGGGAGGAAGTTAATGATGATGATCATGAAGATACAGATCAAGTTACTACTGAACTTCGAAGGTCCACAAGGACACGTTCCGCACCAGAGTGGTACGGCAACCCTGTCATGGAAATCATGTTGTTAGACAACAGTGAACCTTCGAACTATGAAGAAGCGATGGCGGGCCCGGATTCCAACAAATGGCTTGAAGCCATGAAATCCGAGATAGGATCCATGTATGAAAACAAAGTATGGACTTTGGTGGACTTGCCCGATGACAGGTACGCCATAGAAAATAAATGGATATTTAAGAAGAAGACAGACGCGGATGGTAATGTGACCATCTATAAGGCTCGGCTTGTCGCTAAGGGTTATCGACAAGTTCAAGGGATTGACTACGACGAGACTTTCTCTCCCGTAGCGATGCTGAAGTCAGTCCGAATCATGTTAGCAATTGATGCATTCTATGATTATGAGATATGGCAAATGGACGTCAAAACGACATTCCTTAATGGCTTCCTCAAGGAAGAGTTTTATATGATGCAGCCGGAAGGTTTTGTCGATCCAGAGAATGCTAACAAGGTATGCAAGCTCCAGCGCTCGATCTACGGGCTGGTGCAAGCATCTCGGAGTTGGAATATTCGCTTTAATGATGTGATCAAAGTGTTTGGCTTTATACAGACTTGGGGAGAAGCATGTATCTACAAGAAAGTGAGTGGGAGCTCTGTAGCATTTCTCATATTATATGTGGATGACATATTGCTGATGGGAAATGATATAGAATTCTTGGAGAGCATAAAGGCCTACTTGAATAAGAGTTTTTCAATGAAGGACCTTGGAGAAGCTGCTTACATATTAGGCATCAAAATCTATAGAGATAGATCAAGACGCCTCATTGGTCTTTCACAAAGCACATACCTTGACAAGATAATGAAGAAGTTCAATATGGATCAGTCCAAGAAGGGGTTCTTGCCTGTTTTGCAAGGTATGAGATTGAGCACGGCTCAGTCCCCGACCACGGCAGAAGATAGAGAGAAGATGAGTGTCATCCCCTATGCCTCGGCCATAGGCTCTATTATGTATGCCATGCTGTGTACCAGACCTGATGTGAACCTTGCCATAAGTTTGGTAGGGAGGTACCAAAGTGATCCCGGTATGGAACACTGGATAGCGGTCAAGAACATCCTGAAGTACCTGAAGAGGACTAAGGATATGTTTCTCGTTTATGGAGGTGACGAAGAGCTCGTCGTAAAGGGTTACGTCGATGCTAGCTTCGACACAGATCTGGATGACTCCAAGTCACAAACCGGATACGTGTATATTTTGAATGGTGGAGCAGTCAGCTGGTGCAGTTGCAAGTAGAGCGTCGTGGCGCATTCTACATGTGAAGCGGAGTACATAGCTGCTTGCGAAGCAGCACAAGAAGGAGTCTGGATGAAGGAGTTCATCACCGACCTAGGAGTCATTCCAAGCGCGTCAAGCCCGATGACTCTCTTATGTGACAACACTGGAGCTATTGCCATTGCCAAGGAGCCCAGGTTTCACAATAAGACCAAGCACATCAAGCGCCGTTTCAACTCCATCCGGAATTATGTTCAAGATGGAGACATAAATATTTGTAAAGTGCATATGGATCTGAATGTCGCAGATCCGTTGACTAAACCTCTTCCACGGGCAAAACATGATCAACACCAGAACTCTATGGGTGTTCGATTCATCACAATGTAACTAGATTATTGACTCTAGTGCAAGTGGGAGACTATTGGAAATATGCCCTAGAGGCAATAATAAAAGGATTATTATTATATTTCCTTGTTCATGATAATTGTCTGTTATTCATGCTTGAATTGTATTGTACGGAAACAGCGATACATGTGTGAATACATAGACCACAACATGTCCCTGGTAAGCCTCTAGTTACTAGCTCATTGATCAACAGATGGTCATGGTTTCCTGACCATGGACATTGGATGTCATTGATAACGAGATCACATCATTAGGAGAATAATGTGATGGACAAGACCCAATCCTAAGCCTAGCACGAGATCGTATAGTTCATAATGCTTAAGCTTTTCAGTGTCAAGTATTTGTTCCTTTGACCATGAGGTTGTGCAACTCCCGGATACCGTAGGAATACTTTGGGTGTGCCAAACGTCACAACGTAACTAGGTGGCTATAAAGGTACACAACGGGTATCTCTGAAAGTGTTTGTTGGGTTGGCACGAACCGAGACAGGGATTTGTCACTCCGTATGACGGAGAGGTATCTCTGGGCCCACTCGGTAAGACATCATCATAATGAGCTCAATGTGACTAAGGAGTTAGTCACGGGATGATGGATTACGGAACGAGTAAAGAGACTTGCGATGACGAGATTGAACAAGGTATCGGTATACCGACGATCGAATCTCGGGCAAGTACCGTACCGATAGACAAAGGGAATAACATACGGGATTAAGTGAATCCTTGACATCGTGGTTCATCCGATAAGATCATCGAGGAAAACGTGGGAACCAACATGGGTATCCAGATCCCGCTGTTGGTTATTGACCGGAGAGTCGTCTCGGTCATGTCTGCGTGTCTCCCGAACCCGTAGGGTCTACACACTTAAGGCTCGGTGACGCTAGGGTTGTAGAGATATATGCACACGGAAACCCGAATGTTGTTCGGAGTCCCGGATGAGATACCGGACGTCACGAGGAGTTCCGGAATGGTCCGGAGGTAAAGAATGATATATATAGGAAGTCCATTTTCGGCCATCGGAAGAGTTCGGGGGGTCACCGGTAGTGTACCGGGACCACCGGAAGGGTCCCGGGGGTCCACCCATCCCGGAGGGCCCCATGGGCCGTAGGGGGGGACCAGCCCCTAGTGGGCTGGCGCACCCCCCATGGGCATCCCCCATGCGCCTAGGGTTGAAACCCTAGGGGTGGGGGCACCCCCCTTTGGCTTGGGGGGGGGGGAGCTACCCCCCTTGGCCACCGCCCCCCTAGGAGATTGGATCTCCTAGGGCCGGCCCCCTTGTGACGCCCCCGATTTGTCCGTACACTAATCATGCACGCAAATGTGTACGGCCAAGATCAAGGACTCACTGGAAGATATCACAACACAACTCTAGACACAAATTAAAATAATACAAGCTTTATATTACAAGCCAGGGGCCTCGAGGGCTCGAATACAAAAGCTCAAAAACACAAGAGTCAGCGGAAGCAATAATATCTGAGTACAGACATAAGTTAAACAAGTTGCCTTAAGAAGGCTAGCACAAAAGTAGCAACGATCGAAAAGGCAAGGCCTCCTGCCTGGGACCTCCTAACTACTCCTCGAAGCCGAACTCCATGTAGAAACATCATCGGGATCCTCTGGCTCCTGGGCTCCACCATCTGGTTGCGTCATCCGAGAAGAAGGGACAAAAGGGGAAAGGGGGAGAAAAGCAACCGTGAGTACTCATCCAAAGTACTCGCAAGCAAGGATCTACACTACATATGCAATGGTATCTGTGTAAGGAAGGTAATATTTGTGGACTGAACTGCAGAATGCCAGAATAAGAGGGGGATAACTAATCCAATCGAAGACTACGCTTCTCGTAACCTCCATCTTGCAGCAGAAGATGAGGGTAGCTGGAAAGTAACAAGTATCCTCGCTTCTCGCAACCTCCGTCTTGTAGCAGTAGAAGGGAGTAGAAGGTAAGTTCACCAAGTAACAACGAATAGCATAATCCTACTCGGCGATCCTCCCGCACATTACCCTGTGAGAGAGCAACCACCGAGTTATCTCTGGCACTTGTAAGGGTGTGTTTTATTAAGTATCTGGTTCTAGTTGTCATGAGGTCGGAATACAACTCCGGGTCGTCCTTTTACCGAGGGACATGGCTATTCGAATAGATTAACTTCCCTGCAGGGGTGCACCACATAACCCAGCACGCTTGATCCCATTTGGCCAGACACACTTTCCAAGGTCATGCCCGGCCTCGGAAGATCAACACGTCACAGCCCTACCTAAGCACAGCAGAGAGGTCAACACGTCGGTCTAAGTCCTAAGCACACAGGGGTCTGGGCCCATCGCCCAATGCACACCTGCACGTTGCGAGGGCGGCCGGTGAGCAGACCTAGCAACCTCCATTACTAAGGAAGTTACGTTACGCTGTCCAACCCGGCGCGCGCCGCTAAACCGCTGACGTCAAGAAGGCTTCGGCTGATACCACGACGTCGAGTACCCATAACTATTCCCACGTAGCTGGTTAGTGCGTATAGACCAAATGGCCAAACTCAGATCAAATATCCAAACTCGTTAAGCGTGTTATTATGAAATAACCGCGAACAACGACCAGGGCCAGGCCACCTCTCCACTGGGTGTCTAAACCTGCCCTGTCGCTCCGCCACAACGATCCACTTGGGGGCCGTCAGGAACTCAGGCCCACCACTACCTGGATGGAGCCACCTGTCCTTTCAGCCCCCATATCGGAATCACTTGCGGGTACTCAAAGAGCCGACCCGACTTTAGTCACATCATGTATCATGTAAAGTGTAAGTAGTATATACCCGTGATCACACCCAAGTGATCACGGCCCGAAAGAATAGCAGGGCAGACGGACAAGGGTGTAGGGCCACTGATGGAATACTAGCATCATATACTAAGCATTTAGGATTGCAGGTAAGGTATCAACAGTGGTAGCAACAATAACAGGCTATGCAGCAGAATAGGAGTATCGAAAGCAGTAACATGCTACACTACTCTAATGCAAGCAGTAGAGAGAAGAATAGGTGATATCTGGTGATCAAAGGGGGGGCTTGCCTGGAAGCTCTGTAGACGAAAGGAATCTTCGGAAGCGTAGCCGTAGTCGAACACCGAAGCACCAATGGTCTCGGGGTCTATCACAGTATCGGAGTCTACAGAAAATAAGCAACGAAGGAGAAACGAATAAATAACAGAGCAAACAGTAGCATCACAAAGCATAACATGGCAAAAAAGCGGTGCTACATGTGACCTAACGCGGTGCTCGGTGATACAGACGAAGAGGAATAACATCCGGGAAAGTATTCCCGGTGTTAGGCATTTTCGGGCAGATGAAACGGAGGGGAATGTTGCATGTTCGGTATGATAGAGATGTGTGGTGGACGAACGGACTGCGTATTCGGATTCGTCTCGTCGTTCCGAGCAACTTTCATATATAAATTATTTTCATCCGAGTTACGGTTTAAAAGATATGATTTTCTAAAGTTTTTATTAATTTCTGGAATTTAATTAATTAATTTAATAGGACATTATCCAGAATAGTACGGATGACGTCAGCATGACGTCAGCACGGCGTCAGCAGTCAACTAGTCAGTTGACAGAGTCAAACTGACGTGCGGGGCCCAGCTGTCATTGACTAAGACTAACTAAACAAGTTTAATTAGTTTAATTAATTGATTAGGTTAATTAAATAGTGATTAATTAAGTTAATTAATTTAGTTAATTAATTAACTAATATTTTTATTTTTATTTTTAAAAATTCTTTTTTTTTGTATCTCTTTTTTTTAAGGGGGGGCCGGGCCCAGTGGTCATTGGCCCACTTGGGCCTTAACGGTGACGGGCTAATGGGGCGGAGCCCCGAGCGTGCGGGCGCTGCCCGCCCGAGCGATGGGTGGGGGGAGCCGGACACGGGCGCCGGCGGCCAGGGGCCGTGCGAGCGCCGGCCGGGGCAAGGTGGCGGCTGGCGGGAGGAGCGCCGGGCGGGGCGGGAGGCCATGGCGGCCGGAGGTAGGGGGCGGCTCGGGCGCCGGAGCAGCCCCGCGGCCAGTGTGCTGGGGAGGCCGTGGCGAGCGCGGAGGGGGGGAACGGCGACGCGGCCGGCGCGGCGCTGCTGCTGTGGCCGGTGGCCAGACGAGGCCGAGGGCCGGCGGGGGTGGAGCTGGAGGCGAGTGGCGCCAGGGCACGGCGAGGCCAGGGCGCGGGCAGGGAGGCGCACGGGGCGTTGGCGACGCAGCCGGGCGCGGCGCTGGCGCGGCCAGGCGCAGTAGGGGAGGACGGGCGCGTCGGGGGGGTCGCGGTGCGAGGCGGCCAGGGGCGGTGCGGTAGCAGCAAGGCAGAGGGAGGGGGTTCACGGGCACGGGGGAGCGAGGAGCTCACGGAGGTTCGTAGGGTTCGCGGGCAGTGGTGCTCGGGGAGGAAGACGGGGAGGTGTCGGCGACGGGGAGGCAGTCCGGCGAGGAGGGGCTCCGTCGACGAGGCCTCCGGCGAGGCCCAGGCGGCGTCGGGGCGGCAGGAACCGGCGACGGGGTCGGGGCATCGTGCCCGATCCAGATCCAGCGGGGGGAGGGGTGAGAGGAGTGAGGAACGTGGGGGGTGGTGTGTTCCTTTTTTTTGTCTTTGGATTGCTGTGGGGTGGTTAAGTATTGTGTAGGTGGGCTTCGGCCCAGTTGGGCCAGGGCTTTGCCCTGTTTAATTCCTTTTTTGTTCTTTTGTATTTTCCTTTTTTTAAATCCTTTCTATTTTCTATTTAGTTCCTATTTATTTTAGTTTTAATAAAATACCAAGTGGCACCTAATTCGATGTTACAACATATGTCACAGCCACAAAAAGTTTCACCCCAAAATAATATAGTTTAGTTTTTTTACCAATATAGATGGCATTTAATTATTTATTTTAGCTACTATTTTATTCATTTTAGAGTATTTAAACATTTTATAAAAGTGTGATTTCTCCACCATAATTGTTTATTCATTATTTGGTCCACTCCGGACATTTTAGTTTGATATTTGAAATCTTTTGTTGTTTTCTTTTAACTCAATTTTTTTAATTTGGATCGGTTTCGAACTAACACGAGATTAGCAACAGTGATCGTGGTGACGTGGCATCATTAGCGGGGAATTACTGTAGCGTAATTATCCGGGCGTCACAATTCTCCTCCACTACAAGAAATCTCGTCCCGATATTTAAGCGGTGGAGCAGGGGGGGAGTGCTGGTAGCGAAAACCTAGCGAGTCTTCTCAGTCTTGACTGCCCTTTCGAAGAGATTGATCCCTTTCGTTGATGTCTTCATTTCTCTGTTTCAAGTCATCGTGACCAAGCCGTCATCCTTTCTTCGGGATCTCCATCGTCCTACGAACGCGACTGGGGGGAAAAACTTTGGAGGAACGTATCTCCACGAAGTCTGTGCATACGACGTCGAATTCAGGAAGTGATACACGAAGTACCCTATGAGTAGTATTTCGGTGAATTCATTGAGTGCACTATACGATGGTACCAAAGTTTCAAATGGGTAGGCAATCATTCGATGCCTAGACAGAAGCTGGAATGGGGCTTGAACAACGTGAATAACATGGTGTTTGATACCAGGACGAAACATAGTAGAATTTAGCTCGTTAATCATATACGAAGCCAGGTGCAAAGGATACCATAGAATTCAGGTTGTAAAGAAGAGTCAGGTTTCGATCCAGTGGACCTATGGGTTATGGGCCCACCATGTGGGTTGAAAATAGGAAGGGTGGTGACATCTTGCACAGCCACGACAGGGAGGCATGTCAGTGGATAGCTTGTCAGCTATGTCATCAACGATGTCGGTACCAAGGACGGGGAACGAAGAGAACCATTTTCCCGCTCGTTGAAACGAGGCGGACCAATAGGCAAGGTTCTCGCCCACCGACAGTATCGGAATGTTATCAATAATAGAATCAAGGTCGTACTGACAAAGTTGTACACCAAGGTGTTTACATAAGCAGAAAATTATTACTGCTTAGATTATATGTAGATCAAAGAAAGGTTAAACAAACAAATGGAAAGGAAAATTGTGATTACACACAATTAATAGGAGTATATCCTTCCCATAGACAAGCAGAACAAGGCATACAGGGTAGGAGAGCAAGTACCCAACCATTTAGATAAAGAGGCAGGGATTAATCAAGATGTTACCCATACAACGGTGTTTGGATAACTGACCAAGAAACATTTAGCATTGGGCTTCAAATGCTCTCGTTGAAAATCGGAGTACCACAGACATGCTTCGAGATAGCATTGGCATGGTCTTGAAGCAAAGGTCAGACTTGGATACACAAAGGATTCATCAGGAACAACTTATAGAATAAGCCTTACAATTTCCTCCTGGAACAACGGTTATCCTTGCAAAAGAGATTATAATGATAGGTCATCCAGCCAGGGGTGCTAGGCATGATGTCATATTACCGAGTCATCAAAGGACCAATATTATAACTCCTGGAAAGTTGTCCGATCAATTATATCTGACCGAGATTCAGATCTGATTGGTGTCATGATACCTCAGACTCGGGATATTCGAGAAGAAACAATGCAACATTAATCAACGAAATGACATTGCAAGATTCTCGGGAATGAACTATGGGAGCAGGTCTCCGAATCAATAGTTCATCATTAAACCAAAGAGAGGATGAGGAGGTGGCTGATGGGCTCAGCGACAATGCATCGAGAATCCCAAACGGATGGATTTCCACAATAATGTGAACAAGAAGATGACACTTGTTAATTCAAATGATGAAATGTTGTATGTTCGAGGAAAACAAACACCATTAACCATTAGTTGAAAGGTGTGCCCGAAATATGACCTTAGGCAGCAAGATCAATGTTAGAGTGCTGATTCAATAACCAACAGTCTAAGAACGAACTATTGATCGTTATCTTCAAAGCAATAGAGTTGCTAGAAGTACAGAACTCAAGCAGCATCGTTAGCATATTGGTATCCCGGTTAAAACAACACGGTGACCAAGGAAGAATGGTGATGGTGAGATGTATCATCATACCGAGAATTTCTAAGAGGTGGAGCAATCCCCACAACATTCTCGACATAAAAGACATTAATACTTCAAGGCAGAACACAACACTACCTGGAGAGCAAGTTGTGTTCATAATGTAGAGAAGTTCATGATGAAAGGAAGTCATGGGTGTTGTCGATGATAATAAAATCATTGAGGGCAAGGAGGGTATTTCTCATCATGAACATAGTTGACATCTCGTAAGAAGTCAAAGTGTTGAAGGTGATCCGACACATTTGTTGGGAGGTTTCAAGAGGATGCAATCAAACATCAACGGCAATAAGCAAGGGAATGACGAAATGGCAAGTTATAGGATCAATATATAAGATGCAAGCTCGGAATCAAAGTTGCCTTTTAGAACAAGCAACATGAGGTTGAAAGCTCGATGTAAGTCGTGCCCACGTTCTGAAGAATTTGTGCACCAAAGAAGGACGAGGTAGCACAGTCAAAGATAACAAGACAATGGATGTATCTGATTGTCTAGGAATAACCAGATAGAGTTTAAAATTTTCCCAGTAACATCTACTAGGGGTGTTGAATTTTTAGAGCAGATTTGATTTACTAAACGGTGTCCTCGGTTGATGGCAACCTAGAACCCGTAGAGTGATTACGACGAGGAAGTTATTACTTCAACAAAGTTAGTAAGATGAAGTGCAAAGGCATGATATCCTCGAGATACCGGAGGGTAAAACTCGAAGGTAGAACATGATAGTAGTAGAACTGGGTCGTTGACCGATGACAGAAGATATTTTAACCTTGTCAAAAATAGACGAGGCACTGGAATGAATTCCCATCAGATATATCAGATCAGGGCAGCATGGTCGGAACCATTACTATAGGGAATCAATTCAAGAATACCGAAAGAATCATACAGCTGGATAATCATTTAGCAAGAAGCTTCCGAGTCGGTCTACATCATTTTCATGGGCATGAACACAAGTTCAGGGTCGACTCCCACTTCTTTAATGCAAATCATTTCATTCACCTCCCGCTTTAATCAAACTGTAGTGTTGGAATTTTAACTGGTAGAACACCGGAAGGGTATGACTTGTGAAAACTTTTGGGTTCTCACGGATTAGGGGAAAGCATAGTATAACCCATCGGGCATCTTAGTAACATATACCACAAGTTTCAAAAGTAACTATCACCAGCTCCAAGGGAGAGCATGGTTGTCAAAGAAGAGGATACAATTTACCGAAGGTATTATGCATCAGGGACAGAACTTCTCGAGGTTTATTGTATACGAATGACACTGTCGGATGATATTTCAACAAAGGATCGAGCGATCCACAACGAAGCTGATGTGAGTATCGGTACTCACTCAGAGGAAGAAGAATGTAGAGGCATCAGATTCAAGAATCACCTGATTAGTATGATGCTTAAATAGAAAGAAATTATGGTTTCCAAAACAAAGGATCAGAAGCAGACGCTCTGATCCAAGATGGATAAGTTGAAAACACTTAGTTGGGCAATCAATAAAGGCTTGAATTGCCGAGAACCAACTCATGTCCGGAATGACGTGTGAGCCGGAAGGATAAATTTAAAAAGGATAACCGATGACTGCGTGCATATGCACACATTGAATCAATAGGCTCAAAATGGCTAAGACCAGGGATGTTAACGAAGGCTACTACTCATATGAAATTAACCATAATGTAACGAGTCAAGAATTTCAAGAGTAACAGGCTGCAGAGGATTTTCAAAAGATCGAAAAGTATTCCGAAGGATTTTGTGAGACACATGAACAATTGAAAAGAACGGATCCTCGATAAATGTGAGGAAATAACCGTAAGGGTTTTCATGCAAAATAAAACTGCAAAGACAGTAAACTCAAGGATTCTCGGACAACGGAGAAATTTCGGGGCATCTTGTAACAACAAGAGCGACGAGGAATGATCATGAGAATGACAAGTGCATGCAGATATCCTTAAGGATATATCGGTGATAGTGATTTGCAAAGGCGATGAGCACAAGTTCTCGGGTTAACAACGGGGAGTATCTTCAGGGTCTTCTGGTGCAGTAGACGATCATCGATCATAAGGCACTCTCCGGGTGAAAGTGATAACGAGATCCTAATGTTAGATTTAGCAAAATTCATTTATCCCGAATAGAAGAGAGATAAGAGTCCCAGAGTATAGACGAGGAGTAAAAGATCCTAATACCACCCAATGGTGTTGTGGGCCCGTAAGCCACACAACAAGTTAGTAAATTTGTTTTTCAAAGACTAGACTCAACTTCGGCCAAGGAGTTGGAAAGGGGGATTCCTACAGGCAGTCGGCTCTGATACCAACTTGTGACGCCCCCGATTTGTCCGTACACTAATCATGCACGCAAATGTGTACGGCCAAGATCAAGGACTCACTGGAAGATATCACAACACAACTCTAGACACAAATTAAAATAATACAAGCTTTATATTACAAGCCAGGGGCCTCGAGGGCTCGAATACAAAAGCTCGAAAACACAAGAGTCAGCGGAAGCAATAATATCTGAGTACAGACATAAGTTAAACAAGTTGCCTTAAGAAGGCTAGCACAAAAGTAGCAACGATCGAAAAGGCAAGGCCTCCTGCCTGGGACCTCCTAACTACTCCTCGAAGCCGAACTACATGTAGAAACATCATCGGGATCCTCTGGCTCCTGGGCTCCACCATCTGGTTGCGTCATCCGAGAAGAAGGGACAAAAGGGGAAAGGGGGAGAAAAGCAACCGTGAGTACTCATCCAAAGTACTCGCAAGCAAGGATCTACACTACATATGCAATGGTATCTGTGTAAGGGAGGTAATATTTGTGGACTGAACTGCAGAATGCCAGAATAAGAGGGGGATAACTAATCCAATCGAAGACTACGCTTCTCATAACCTCCATCTTGCAGCAGAAGATGAGGGTAGCTGGAAAGTAACAAGTATCCTCGCTTCTCGCAGCCTCCGTCTTGCAGCAGTAGAAGGGAGTAGAAGGTAAGTTCACCAAGTAACAACGAATAGCATAATCCTACTCGGCGATCATCCCGCACATTACCCTGTGAGAGAGCAACCACCGAGTTATCTCTGGCACTTGTAAGGGTGTGTTTTATTAAGTATCCGGTTCTAGTTGTCATGAGGTCGGAATACAACTCCGGGTCGTCCTTTTACCGAGGGACACGGCTATTCGAATATGTAGGATCGAAGAAGTAGGTCTAGAGGGGGGGGTGATTAGACTACTTGACAAGATAAAAAATCTGCCTGTTGGGTGTGCAAAGTTTTAGGCAGTTTTGCAATTAAGATCAAGTCAAGTAACACACTATACATGCAATTCTAGAGTATGGGCAGCGGAAAGTAAATTGCATATATAGTAAAGAGAGGTGGAGAAGATCAAACGCAGTTTGGTGACACGGAGATTTTTGTCGTGGTTCCGATAGGTGGTGCTATCGTACATCCACGTTGATGGAGACTTCAACCCACGGAGGGTAACGGCTGCGCGAGTCCACGGAGGGCTCCACCCACGAAGGGTCCACGAAGAAGCAACCTTGTCTATTCCATCACGGCCTACGCCCACGGAGGACTAGCCTTACTCGGGGTAGATCTTCACGAAGTAGGCGATCTCCTTGCCCTTACAAACTTCTTGGTTCAACTCCACATCTCAACGACGGAGGCTCCCAAGTGACACCTAACCAATCTAGGAGGCACCACCCCCCAAAAGGTAATAGACGGTGTTGATGATGATGAACTCCTTGCTCTTGTGCTTCAAATGATAATCTCCCCAACACTCAACTCTCCTCACTGATATGGCTGTGGTGGAAGAAAGATTTGAGTGGAAAGCAACTTGGGAAGGCTAGAGATCAAGTTTCATATGGTAGGAATGGAATGGCTTGATCTCAACACAAGGGTAGGTGGTTCACTTCTCAGAAAGTGTATGGTAGAAGTGGTGGTACTTTCTGATGGCTCTCCTTACGAATGAGGAGGGGGTGGAGGGGTATATATAGCCTCCACACAAAATCCAACCGTTACACACACATTTGACCAATCTCGGTGAGACCGAAGTGAAACTCGGTCAGACCGAAAGTTCAAATATAGTGAACGTTGGGATTTTCGGTGGGACCGAAAATACCATCTCGGTGGGACCGAAAGTGTATCTGATATGAACGTTGGAAATTTCGGTGAGACCGAGAAAGAAAACTCGGTTGGACCGATTTGAGAAAGAGTAGGAACATGCCAGAATCGGTTTGACCGAAAATGAATTATCGGTGCGACCGATTTGAGTCAAGACAGAACCTTGCCCATTTCGGTGAGACCGATAATGCAAACTCGGATATTCCGAAATGATGTGAAGTGGTTACAGAAGGTTGGCAGTTCAGTTTCGGTGAGACCGATCTCAAACTCGGTAAGACCGATTTTTCTAGGGTTTGGAATATGGCAGAAGTGGTTCATCTCGGTGGGACTGAGTTGGAAGAATCGGTTTGTCCGAGATTACTTATGGGTGTGTATAGTAGTGAAAGGTGCTGATAGTTGAAGGAGCTAAATCACTAAGCACTTGAGCAACCAGATCATCAACACAACCTCATCCCCTTTTAATAGTATTGGCTTTTCCTATGGACTCAATGTGATCTTTGATCACTAAACCAAAAATGGAGTCTTGAGCTTTTGCCAATGCTTGCCTTAGCATTTGAGGGGTCCACTTCTTTAGTCATCTTGCCATACCAATGTGATTGGGTTTCCTGAAACATACTTGATAAAAGCATTAGTCCAACCACAAAGTATGTTGTCATTAATTACCAAAACCACCCAGGGAGCAAATGTGCTTTCAATCTCCCCCTTTTTGGTAATTGATGGCAACACACTGAAATTATACTAAACAAGACATCCAAGCTTATTGAAAGAAAGACAGAATTATCATGAAAGCTTTGACAAGCAAGTAGTACACAGGCTCCCCCTACAAGTGTGCAAGATTTTCATGGATTATGGTTTTGGACTACCACAAGCACACAAGAGAGATAAGCAAGATGTGCTACATGCAGCTTGGCTATATGCATCAGAGCAGAAGAAAAGGAATTGAGTGATAATGCATATGTGCATGGTGATTTCTTGCAAACAAGTATTTACAAGCAAGTCACCATCATGCACACTCTGCAAGATGCATATACTTACCTTGAGGTTCCTTGGCATTTGTACCTGAAGGGATAAACTTGAGAAAACAAGGTTAGATAACACAAGAGTATTCCTTCAACCAACTGCAAGAACATCAAGAGTACCAAGCCAGGGAGGACATGTATAAAGAGTGTCTCATATTTGAGCACAGGCTTGAATCAGCAAACATGTCTCCGAAGCTAAAAGATTTTCAATGAACTCAGAGAGATTTTGCTTTTCATAGGATATCAATTGTGAAGATTCCTCTAAGTCTTCTCCCCTTAAGCTAAAAGATTCCATGAGATACCAATTGTGATAACAAGGGGTGTGATGGAAAAAGCAAAATCAAAAGAATGATGCCAATTGTAATGTCCAATGTAAAACATGACAAAGCTTTGATGTGATTCTCTCCCCCTTAAGATAAGATTGCTTTTCTTCTTCCCCTAAGTCTTCTCTTCTCCCCTACTTCCCTTACTCCCCCTAAGTCTTCTCCCCCTTTGACATCAAGTGCCGAAAAGGACAGCAAACTAGGTAGGACAGGAAAGATGGAAAGAAAGAAAGAAAGAAAGAAGTGGGATCCTTAAGAATCACAACAGGGCAAATAAGAACATTCAGAGAAACAATTTGAGTCTTCTCCCCTTTAAGATTTAAAATTTGAGTCTGAATTTGAGTCCTCTCCCTCTTTAAAATACAGAAAGAATTCAGCTCACTTTGCGAGGAGTATTTCAAAAGATTTGCAATGAATTTGTAAAAGATTTTCAAGGAATTGATCAGAGCCATAAAAAGATTTCCAGAAGGATATACATAAAGAAAAGAAATAAAAAGATTCCTAGATGAAGTTTTTTTTTTTTGTTAAAAGAAAACTCAATGAGAGAACATAAGAGAAAACAGAAAAACTCCAAAAGCGTATGTACTTCATCTAGAAAGAGGTCGGCGACAAAGTCACCTATGTTTGAGTATATTGACTTAGGAGTCAAATGAGGACATTTGATCATAGGTCATACTCATCGTTTAAGCTCAAAATGGGGTTGCCATTTTTCGATTAAGCATTTGATGTGATCACATCTAATGAAGCTGCTTGTACTCATGACTTTGAGCAAAGCTCTTCGAAGATGTGAAGAACATACCTTGGGCTTGTTGTTGCTTTACTCATGTAGGTAAGCTTGATGTAGGTGCTCATTGAATGTGAAGTTGGAGCGCCATTTCTACTTGTGTAGTTCATCTTCCTACATGGGTTAGGCAAGCAAGGAAATACTCAAGAGTATCCAAGATGACAAGAGTGAAATACTAGATGTATAAGATGTCAAAAAGGATATGTGGAATTTTGTTCCTTGAACTCAACATCCCAAAGGGGTAGATACTTGGTCAATGACAAGATTACACATGATTTGAGTGTGTGGTAATCTTGTGGAATGTAGATCATCCAAGTACCTGCAAAGAGTTAGATGCAATACAAGGAGGCAAATGTGTCCAAGACATATAATCACCATCATAAGAGAAACATCAAGGATTAGTCAAGAGGCTCATGCCTTGCATGCATCAATGGAGTTATCACTCCAAGTTTGAAGCATCAATGATATTCAACTCACTCCTTAAGCGACAAAACACTTTCTCATCAAGAGGTTTTGTAAAGATATCAGCAAGTTGTTTGTCAGTACGAACATGCTTAAGATTAATATCACCCTTGGCAATATGATCACGAATAAAATGGTGACGAACTTCAATATGCTTTGTTCGAGAGTGTTGCACAGGATTGTGTCCAATCTTGATTGCACTCTCATTGTCACAAAGCAAGGGAACACGTCTCACATGTATCCCATAATCCTTAAGTGTTTGTGTCATCCATAGCAATTGAGCACAACACGAACCAGCAGCAATATATTCTGCTTCGGCAGTGGATAAAGATACCGAATTTTGTTTCTTGGAGGACCAAGATACAAGGGATCGACCAAGGAATTGACATGTACCCGAAGTTGACTTTCTATCAACCTTGTCACCGGCATAGTCCGAGTCGGAATAGCCAACAAGATCGAAAGAGGCCCTCTTAGGATACCAAATGCCAAAGTTTGGTGTGTGTATCAAGTATCTCACTATCCTTTTAACAGCTTTAAGATGACATTCTTTCGGGGCTGCTTGATATCGCGCACACATGCATACACTCAACATTATGTCAGGACGAGAAGCACAAAGATATAGTAGAGAACCAATCATAGAACGGTAAACCTTTTGATCAACGGGTTCTCCGTCTTTTGTCAAGTCATTATGTCCACTAGTGGGCATGGGGGTACTCATACCTTTGCTTTCTTGCATGTTGAACTTCTTGAAGAGATCCTTGGTGTACTTTGTTTGTGAGACAAAAGTACCCTCCTTAGATTGCTTGATTTGCAACCCAAGGAAGAATTTGAGTTCACACATCATGGACATTTCATACTTCTCCGACATGAGCTGTCCAAACTTCTTGCTAAAATGGGGGTTAGTTGAACCAAAGATAATATCATCAACATATATTTGGCACACAAATAGTTCACCATTAACCCTTTTTGTGAACAGCGTTGAGTCTATCTTTCCAATCTCAAAGCCTTTTTCAAGAAGAAAGCTAGTTAAGCATTTGTACCAAGCTCTAGGGGCTTGTTTAAGACCATAAAGAGCTTTATGCAACTTGTAAACATGATTAGGCTTTTTGGGGTTCACAAAACCGGGAGGTTGTTTCACAAATACTTCCTCCTCAATTTCACCATTTAGAAAAGCACTTTTGATGTCCATTTGATAGAGAGTAATATCATGATGATTGGCATAAGCAAGAAGAATGCGAATGGACTCAAGTCTAGCAACGGGGGCATAGGTCTCACCATAGTCCATACCTTCGACTTGTGTGTAACCTTGAGCTACGAGACGAGCCTTGTTGCGGATGACTTGTCCATCTTCATCTTGCTTGTTGCGAAACACCCATTTGGTTCCAATGATGTTTTGATCATCGTTGGGCTTCTCTACCAAAGTCCACACCTTGTTCCTCTCGAAGTTGTGTAGTTCTTCGTGCATAGCGTTCACCCAATCCGGGTCTTTAAGTGCTTCTTCTACCTTCATAGGTTCAATACTAGAGATGAATGAGTAATGCTCACAAAAGTTAGCTAAGCGAGTTTTAGAGCGAGTAATTCTCCCGGAGTTGATGTCGTTCATCATTTGTTCCACGGGATGATTTTTCTTGACTCTTGCTCGGACTCGGGATAGCTTTTGTTGATGTTGTGGCTCAGCTTCCTCATCATCTTCATCTTCCTCTTCTTCTTCTTCATTGTTGTTGGTGTTGTCTTGAGGTGGTGGAGAAGGAGGTTGTGGTGGATCTTCTTGTTGCATTTCCTCATCTTGGTGAGTTCCACTTGTGGAGGCCTCCATGTTGCCTTGAGGTTCATCTCGCCGTGAGGTAGGTGGCTCCACATATGTAGATGAGGTACTCTCCTTCACTTCCATGGGACGGATCTTTCCAATAGATAAATCTTGGATTGCTTCCGATGGGTCCTTGTCTCCTACATCAATAGGCATTTGCTCTACTTGCGAGCCATTAGATTCATCAAACTTCACATCTACCGTCTCTTCAACCTTTCGGGTGAAATTATTGTAGACACGGTAGGTGTGGGAGTTTGATCCATAACCAAGAAGAAAGCCGGTGAGAAGCTCGTATGATGTCTTGCCGAGGAGCTTATGAAGATAAAGCCTGT
Organism: Secale cereale; assembly: GCA_902687465.1. Taxonomy (NCBI): domain Eukaryota; kingdom Viridiplantae; phylum Streptophyta; class Magnoliopsida; order Poales; family Poaceae; genus Secale; species Secale cereale. The sequence goes on from LR738714.1 coordinate 408,259,696, forward strand.
TGATAGCATGACAAGCTGTCTCGACCGCTTCTCCCCAAAAATGTTTCGGTGTCTTGTATTCATCAAGCATCGTTCTTGCCATCTCTATGAGCGTTCGGTTCTTCCTCTCAACAACTCCATTTTGTTGAGGCGTGTACGTAGCCGAGAACTCATGTAGAATTCCTTCCTCATCGAGAAAAGAGTCTACATTGGCGTTCTTGAACTCCGTTCCATTGTCACTCCGAACTTTCTTGATCTTCACCTCAAATTGATTTTGGGCCTTTTTGGCAAAGGTCTTGAAGATCCTCTGAACCTGCGATTTATCATCAAGGAAAAATACCCACGTAAATCTGGAATAATCATCAACTATAACTAGACCAAAGGAGTTACCACCAAGGCTTTTGTAAGCATTGGGACCGAAGAGATCCATATGAAGAAGCTCAAGCGGTCTCCTTGTGGTCATGATGTTTTTCACGGGATGACTTCCACCAACTTGTTTTCCTGCTTGACAAGCACTACAAAGTCTATCTTTGTCAAAGAAAACATCTTTAACACCAAGAATATGATCACCTTTGATTAGCTTGTCTAAGTTACGCATACCAACATGTCCTAGCCTTCTATGCCACAACCAACCTTTAGAGGATTTAGCAATGAAACAAGCTCTAGGTTGGGCTTTCTTAGTGAAGTCAACAATATATAGATCACCTCTACGGATACCAGCAAAAGCCATGTTTTGATTATCACGACGAAAGACTTGGCAATCTACTTTGGTGAATAGCACATTGAATCCAAAGTCAGCTAATCTAGACACGGAAAGTAAATTGTATCCAAGAGATTCTACAAGCATGACATTTTGAATAGAGCTATCATGAGATATGGCCACCTTACCAAGGCCAAGTACCTTACCCTTGGAGTTGTCTCCAAAAGTCACATACTTGCGTGGACCATCGTTCTTTGCAAGCTCTCGAAACATGTCTTTGTCTCCGGTCATGTGGTCGGTGCATCCACTATCAATAATCCACTCTTTTCCGCCGGACATGTAGTCTCTCATATTTGCCATAAGATTGAGACTCTTCATGACCTTGTCTAGCTCGGTGTCCGAATCGGAGTAATCATCATCATGCTCATCATCATATTGACCCATAGATTGTTCATCATCAACACCTAGGTCAATTTGATAAGTACTTGCATTAGTTTGGTCAATGTGACAATAATCTTCGGAATGCAATGCAAGAGCATTTCTAATGATAATATTGATAAGACTGGGATCACCCTTCTTTTTCATAAGATCACGAAGCTCAAAGAAGCATTTATCAAAGTTAGGATCATTGGGGTGCAACTTATCAAATTCAATAGTCTTGTGTAGAATTTCATCAAGGCTTCTCAAAGAGTAGTCCGGATAAAGTTCTTCCAAGAATTTCCACATAGCATAGGCACACTCAAAGTTTGTAACAAGATTAAGCAAGTCATCAGGTAACCCTCTAATGATAAGATTTACAGTTCTAAGGTTACGAAGCAAATCAAGCTCTTCATCCATGGTAGGGTGCAAGGGATCAAATGGAGGCACATATGGGGTCTCAACATATTTGCACAAATTGTACATTTTAAAGATACTAAGCATTTCAGACCTCCAAGAGTTATAAAACCTTCCATCAAGAACAGGCACTCTATGGCTAACACTCCCATCCGTAGACACGTCCATCTTCCTCCAATGGTGTGTAAACCAAAGCAATGGAGACCAAAGCTCTGATACCAATTGTAGGATCGAAGAAGTAGGTCTAGAGGGGGGGTGATTAGACTACTTGACAAGATAAAAAATCTGCCTTTTGGGTGTGCAAAGTTTTAGGCAGTTTTGCAATTAAGATCAAGTCAAGTAACACACTATACATGCAATTCTAGAGTATGGGCAGCGGAAAGTAAATTGCATATATAGTAAAGAGAGGTGGAGAAGATCAAACGCAGTTTGGTGACACGGAGATTTTTGTCGTGGTTCTGATAGGTGGTGCTATCGTACATCCACGTTGATGGAGACTTCAACCCACGGAGGGTAACGGCTGCGCGAGTCCACGGAGGGCTCCACCCACGAAGGGTCCACGAAGAAGCAACCTTGTCTATTCCATCACGGCCTACGCCCACGGAGGACTAGCCTTACTCGGGGTAGATCTTCACGAAGTAGGCGATCTCCTTGCCCTTACAAACTTCTTGGTTCAACTCCACATCTCAACGACGGAGGCTCCCAAGTGACACCTAACCAATCTAGGAGGCACCACCCCCCAAAAGGTAATAGACGGTGTTGATGATGATGAAATCCTTGCTCTTGTGCTTCAAATGATAATCTCCCCAACACTCAACTCTCCTCACTGATATGGCTGTGGTGGAAGAAAGATTTGAGTGGAAAGCAACTTGGGAAGGCTAGAGATCAAGTTTCATATGGTAGGAATGGAATGGCTTGATCTCAACACAAGGGTAGGTGGTTCACTTCTCAGAAAGTGTATGGTAGAAGTGGTGGTACTTTCTGATGGCTCTCCTCACGAATGAAGAGGGGGTGGAGGGGTATATATAGCCTCCACACAAAATCCAACCGTTACACACACATTTGACCAATCTCGGTGAGACCGAAGTGAAAACTCGGTCAGACCGAAAGTTCAAATATAGTGAACGTTGGGATTTTCGGTGGGACCGAAAATACCATCTCGGTGGGACTGAAAGTGTATCTGATATGAACGTTGGAAATTTCGGTGAGACCGAGAAAGAAAACTCGGTTGGACCGATTTGAGAAAGAGTAGGAACATGCCAGAATCGGTTTGACCGAAAATGAATTATCGGTGCGACCGATTTGAGTCAAGACAGAACCTTGCCCATTTCGGTGAGACCGATAATGCAAACTCGGATATTCCAAAATGATGTGAAGTGGTTACAGAAGGTTGGCAGTTCAGTTTCGGTGAGACCGATCTCAAACTCGGTAAGACCGATTTTTCTAGGGTTTGGAATATGGCAGAAGTGGTTCATCTCGGTGGGACTGAGTTGGAAGAATCGGTTTGTCCGAGATTACTTATGGGTGTGTATAGTAGTGAAAGGTGCTGATAGTTGAAGGAGCTAAATCACTAAGCACTTGAGCAACCAGATCATCAACACAACCTCATCCCCTTTTAATAGTATTGGCTTTTCCTATGGACTCAATGTGATCTTTGATCACTAAACCAAAAATGGAGTCTTGAGCTTTTGCCAATGCTTGCCTTAGCATTTGAGGGGTCCACTTCTTTAGTCATCTTGCCATACCAATGTGATTGGGTTTCCTGAAACATACTTGATAAAAGCATTAGTCCAACCACAAAGTATGTTGTCATTAATTACCAAAACCACCCAGGGAGCAAATGTGCTTTCAGAATAGATTAACTTCCCTGCAGGGGTGCACCACATAACCCAGCAAGCTTGATCCCATTTGGCCGGACACACTTTCCAAGGTCATGCCCGGCCTCGGAAGATCAACACGTCGCAGCCCTACCTAAGCACAGCAGAGAGGTCAGCACGTCGGTCTAAGTCCTAAGCACACAGGGGTCTGAGCCCATCGCCCAATGCACACCTGCACGTTGCGAGGGCGGCCGGTGAGCAGACCTAGCAACCTCCATTACTAAGGAAGTTACGTTACGCGGTCCAACCCGGCGCGCGCCGCTAAACCGCTGACGTCAAGAAGGCTTCGGCTGATACCACGACGTCGAGTACCCATAACTATTCCCACGTAGTTGGTTAGTGCGTATAGACCAAATGGCCAAACTCAGATCAAATATCCAAACTCGGTAAGCGTGTTATTATGAAATAACCGCGGACAACGACCAGGGCCAGGCCACCTCTCCACTGGGTGTCTAAACCTGCCCTGTCGCTCCGCCACAACGATCCACTTGGGGGCCGTCAGGAACTCAGGCCCACCACTACCTGGATGGAGCCACCTGTCCTTTCAGCCCCCATATCGGAATCACTTGCGGGTACTCAAAGAGCCGACCCGACTTTAGTCACATCATGTATCATGTAAAGTGTAAGTAGTATATACCCGTGATCACACCCAAGTGATCACGGCCCGAAAGAATAGCAGGGCAGACGGACAAGGGTGTAGGGCCACTGATGGAATACTAGCATCCTATACTAAGCATTTAGGATTGCAGGTAAGGTATCAACAGTGGTAGCAACAATGACAGGCTATGCAGCAGAATAGGAGTATCGAAAGCAGTAACATCCTACACTACTCTAATGCAAGCAGTAGAGAGAAGAATAGGTGATATCTGGTGATCAAAGGGGGGGCTTGCCTGGAAGCTCTGTAGACGAAAGGAATCTTCGGAAGCGTAGCCGTAGTCGAACACCGAAGCACCAATGGTCTCGGGGTCTATCACAGTATCGGAGTCTACCGAAAATAAGCAACGAAGGAGAAACGAATAAATAACAGAGCAAACAGTAGCATCACAAAGCATAACATGGCAAAAAGCGGTGCTACATGTGACCTAACGCGGTGCTCGGTGATACAGACGAAGAGGAATAACATCCGGGAAAGTATTCCCGGTGTTAGGCATTTTCGGGCAGATGAAACGGAGGGGAATGTTGCATGTTCGGTATGATAGAGATGTCTGGTGGACGAACGGACCGCGTATTCGGATTCGTCTCGTCGTTCCGAGCAACTTTCATATATAAATTATTTTCATCCGAGTTACGGTTTAAAAGATATGATTTTCTAAAGTTTTTACTAATTTCTGGAATTAAATTAATTAATTTAATAGGACATTATCCAGAATAGTACGGATGACGTCAGCATGACGTCAGCACGGCGTCAGCAGTCAACCAGTCAGTTGACAGAGTCAAACTGACGTGCGGGGCCCAGCTGTCATTGACTAAGACTAACTAAGCAAGTTTAATTAGTTTAATTAATTGATTAGGTTAATTAAACAGTGATTAATTAAGTTAATTAATTTAGTTAATTAATTAATTAATATTTTTATTTTTATTTTTAAAAATTCTTTTTTTTTGTATCTCTTTTTTTTAAGGGGGGGCCGGGCCCAGTGGTCATTGGCCCACTTGGGCCTTAACGGTGACGGGCTAATGGGGCGGAGCCCCGAGCGTGCGGGCGCTGCCCGCCCGATCGATGGGTGGGGGGAGCCGGACACGGGCGCCGGCGGCCAGGGGCCGTGCGAGCGCCGGCCGGTGCAAGGTGGCGGCTGGCGGGAGGAGCGCCGGGCGGGGCGGGAGGCCATGGCGGCCGGAGGTAGGGGGCGGCTCGGGCGCCGGAGCAGCCGCGCGGCCAGTGTGCTGGGGAGGCCGTGGCGAGCGCGGAGGGGGGGAACGGCGACGCGGCTGGCGCGGCGCTGCTGCTGTGGCCGGTGGCCAGACGAGGCCGAGGGCCGGCGGGGTTGGAGCTGGAGGCGAGTGGCGCCAGGGCACTGCGAGGCCAGGGCGCGGGCAGGGAGGCGCACGGGGCGTTGGCGACGCAGCCGGGCGCGGCGCTGGCGCGGCCAGGCGCAGTAGGGGAGGACGGGCGCGTCGGGGGGGGTCGCGGTGCGAGGCGGCCAGGGGCGGTGCGGTAGCAGCAAGGCAGAGGGAGGGGGGTTCACGGGCACGGGGGAGCGAGGAGCTCACGGAGGTTCGTAGGGTTCGCGGGCAGTGGTGCTCGGGGAGGAAGACGGGGAGGTGTCGGCGACGGGGAGGCAGTCCGGCGAGGAGGGGCTCCGTCGACGAGGCCTCCGGCGAGGCCCAGGCGGCGTCGGGGCGGCAGGAACCGGCGACGGGGTCGGGGCATCGTGCCCGATCCAGATCCAGCGGGGGGAGGGGTGAGAGGAGTGAGGAACGTGGGGGGTGGTGTGTTCCTTTTTTTTGTCTTTGGATTGCTGTGGGGTGGTTAAGTATTGTGTAGGTGGGCTTCGGCCCAGTTGGGCCAGGGCTTTGCCCTGTTTAATTCCTTTTTTGTTCTTTTGTATTTTCTTTTTTTTAAATCCTTTCTGTTTTCTATTTAGTTCCTATTTATTTTAGTTTTAATAAAATACCAAGTGGCACCTAATTCGATGTTACAACATATGTCACAGCCACAAAAAGTTTCACCCCAAAATAATATAGTTTAGTTTTTTTACCAATATAGATGGCATTTAATTATTTATTTTATCTACTGTTTTATTCATTTTAGAGTATTTAAACATTTTATAAAAGTGTGATTTCTCCACCATAATTGTGTATGCATTATTTGGTCCACTCCGAACATTTTAGTTTGATATTTGAAATCTTTTGTTGTTTTCTTTTAACTCAATTTTTTTAATTTGGATCGGTTTCGAACTAACACGAGATTAGCAACAGTGATCGTGGTGACGTGGCATCATTAGCGGGGAATTACTGTAGCGTAATTATCCGGGCGTCACAATTCTCCTCCACTACAAGAAATCTCGTCCCGATATTTAAGCGGTGGAGTAGGGGGGAGTGCTGGTAGCGAAAACCTAGCGAGTCTTCTCAGTCTTGACTGCCCTTTCGAAGAGGTTGATCCCTTTCGTTGATGTCTTCATTTCTCTGTTTCAAGTCATCGTGACCAAGCCGTCATCCTTTCTTCGGGGTCTCCATCGTCCTACGAACGCGACTGGGGGGAAAAACTTTGGAGGAACGTATCTCCACGAAGTCTGTGCATACGACGTCGAATTCAGGAAGTGATACACGAAGTACCCTATGAGTAGTATTTCGGTGAATTCATTGAGTGCACTATACGATGGTACCAAAGTTTCAAATGGGTAGGCAATCATTCGATGCCTAGACAGAAGCTGGAATGGGGCTTGAACAACGTGAATAACATGGTGTTTGATACCAGGACGAAACATAGTAGAATTTAGCTCGTTAATCATATACGAAGCCAGGTGCAAAGGATACCATAGAATTCAGGTTGTAAAGAAGAGTCAGGTTTCGATCCAGTGGACCTGTGGGTTATGGGCCCACCATGTGGGTTGAAAATAGGAAGGGTGGTGACATCTTGCACAGCCACGACAGGGAGGCATGTCAGTGGATAGCTTGTCAGCTATGTCATCAACGATGTCGGTACCAAGGACGGGGAACGAAGAGAACCATTTTCCCGCTCGTTGAAACGAGGCGGACCAATAGGCAAGGTTCTCGCCCACCGACAGTATCGGAATGTTATCAATAATAGAATCAAGGTCGTACTGACAAAGTTGTACACCAAGGTGTTTACATAAGCAGAAAATTATTACTGCTTAGATTATATGTAGATCAAAGAAAGGTTAAACAAACAAATGGAAAGGAAAATTGTGATTACACACAATTAATAGGAGTATATCCTTCCCATAGACAAGCAGAACAAGGCATACAGGGTAGGAGAGCAAGTACCCAACCATTTAGATAAAGAGGCAGGGATTAATCAAGATGTTACCCATACAACGGTGTTTGGATAACTGACCAAGAAACATTTAGCATTGGGCTTCAAATGCTCTCGTTGAAAATCGGAGTACCACAGACATGCTTCGAGATAGCATTGGCATGGTCTTGAAGCAAAGGTCAGACTTGGATACACAAAGGATTCATCAGGAACAACTTATAGAATAAGCCTTACGATTTCCTCCTGGAACAACGGTTATCCTTGCAAAAGAGATTATAATGATAGGTCATCCAGCCAGGGGTGCTAGGCATGATGTCATATTACCGAGTCATCAAAGGACCAATATTATAACTCCTGGAAAGTTGTCCGATCAATTATATCTGACCGAGATTCAGATCTGATTGGTGTCATGATACCTCAGACTCGGGATATTCGAGAAGAAACGGTGCAACATTAATCAACGAAATGACATTGCAAGATTCTCGGGAATGAACTATGGGAGCGGGTCTCCGAATCAATAGTTCATCATTAAACCAAAGAGAGGATGAGGAGGTGGCTGATGGGCTCAGCGACAATGCATCGAGAATCCCAAACGGATGGATTTCCACAATAATGTGAACAAGAAGATGACACTTGTTAATTCAAATGATGAAATGTTGTATGTTCGAGGAAAACAAACACCATTAACCATTAGTTGAAAGGTGTGCCCGAAATATGACCTTAGGCAGCAAGATCAATGTTAGAGTGCTGATTCAATAACCAACAGTCTAAGAACGAACTATTGATCGTTATCTTCAAAGCAATAGAGTTGCTAGAAGTACAGAACTCAAGCAGCATCGTTAGCATATTGGTATCCCGGTTAAAACAACACGGTGACCAAGGAAGAATGGTGATGGTGAGATGTATCATCATACCGAGAATTTCTAAGAGGTGGAGCAATCCCCACAACATTCTCGACATAAAAGACATTAATACTTCAAGGCAGAACACAACACTACCTGGAGAGCAAGTTGTGTTCATAATGTAGAGAAGTTCATGATGAAAGGAAGTCATGGGTGTTGTCGATGATAATAAAATCATCGAGGGCAAGGAGGGTATTTCTCAACATGAACATAGTTGACATCTCGTAAGAAGTCAAAGTGTTGAAGGTGATCCGACACATTTGTTGGGAGGTTTCAAGAGGATGCAATCAAACATCAACGGCAATAAGCAAGGGAATGACGAAATGGCAAGTTATAGGATCAATATATAAGATGCAAGCTCGGAATCAAAGTTGCCTTTTAGAACAAGCAACATGAGGTTGAAAGCTCGATGTAAGTCGTGCCCACATTCTGAAGAATTTGTGCACCAAAGAAGGACGAGGTAGCACAGTCAAAGATAACAAGACAATGGATGTATCTGATTGTCTAGGAATAACCAGATTGAGTTTAAAATTTTCCCAGTAACATCTACTAGGGGTGTTGAATTTTTAGAGCAGATTTGATTTACTAAACGGTGTCCTCGGTTGATGGCAACCTAGAACCCGTAGAGTGATTACGACGAGGAAGTTATTACTTCAACAAAGTTAGTAAGATGAAGTGCAAAGGCATGATATCCTCGAGATACCGGAGGGTAAAACTCGAAGGTAGAACATGATAGTAGTAGAACTGGGTCGTTGACCGATGACAGAAGATATTTTAACCTTGTCAAAAATAGACGAGGCACTGGAATGAATTCCCATCAGATATATCAGATCAGGACAGCATGGTCGGAACCATTACTATAGGGAATCAATTCAAGAATACCGAAAGAATCATACAGCTGGATAATCATTTAGCAAGAAGCTTCCGAGACGGTCTACATCATTTTCATGGGCATGAACACAAGTTCAGGGTCGACTCCCACTTCTTTAATGCAAATCATTTCATTCACCTCCCGCTTTAATCAAACTGTAGTGTTGGAATTTTAACTGGTAGAACACCGGAAGGGTATGACTTGTGAAAACTTTTGGGTTCTCACGGATTAGGGGAAGGCATAGTATAACCCATCGGGCATCTTAGTAACATATACCACAAGTTTCAAAAGTAACTATCACCAGCTCCAAGGGAGAGCATGGTTGTCAAAGAAGAGGATAAAATTTACCGAAGGTATTATGCATCAGGGACAGAACTTCTCGAGGTTTATTGTATACGAATGACACTGTCGGATGATATTTCAACAAAGGATCGAGCGATCCACAACGAAGCTGATGTGAGTATCGGTACTCACTCAGAGGAAGAAGAATGTAGAGGCATCAGATTCAAGAATCACCTGATTAGTATGATGCTTAAATATAAAGAAATTATGGTTTCCAAAACGAAGGATCAGAAGCAGACGCTCTGATCCAAGATGGATAAGTTGAAAACACTTAGTTGGGCAATCAATAAAGGCTTGAATTGCCAAGAACCAACTCATGTCCGGAATGACGTGTGAGCCGGAAGGATAAATTTAAAAAGGATAACCGATGACTGCGTGCATATGCACACATTGAATCAATAGGCTCAAAATGGCTAAGACCAGGGATGTTAACGAAGGCTACTACTCATATGAAATTAACCATAATGTAACGAGTCAAGAATTTCAAGAGTAACAGGCTGCAGAGGATTTTCGAAAGATCGAAAAGTATTCTGAAGGATTTTGTGAGACACATGAACAATCGAAAAGAACGGATCCTCGATAAATGTGAGGAAATAACCGTAAGGGTTTTCATGCGAAATAAAACTGCAAAGACAGTAAACTCAAGGATTCTCGGACAACGGAGAAATTTCGGGGCATCTTGTAACAACAAGAGCGACGAGGAATGATCATGAGAATGACAAGTGCATGCAGATATCCTTAAGGATATATCGGTGATAGTGATTTGCAAAGGCGATGAGCACAAGTTCTCGGGTTAACAACGGGGAGTATCTTCAGGGTCTTCTGGTGCAGCAGACGATCATCGATCATAAGGCACTCTCCGGGTGAAAGTGATAACGAGATCCTATTGTTAGATTTAGCAAAATTCATTTATCCCGAATAGAAGAGAGATAAGAGTCCCAGAGTATAGACGAGGAGTAAAAGATCCTAATACCACCCAATGGTGTTGTGGGCCCGTAAGCCACACAACAAGTTAGTAAATTTGTTTTTCAAAGACTAGACTCAACTTCGGCCAAGGAGTTGGAAAGGGGGATTCCTACAGGCAGTCGGCTCTGATACCAACTTGTGACGCCCCCGATTTGTCCGTACACTAATCATGCACGCAAATGTGTACGGCCAAGATCAAGGACTCACTGGAAGATATCACAACACAACTCTAGACACAAATTAAAATAATACAAGCTTTATATTACAAGCCAGGGGCCTCGAGGGCTCGAATACAAAAGCTCGAAAACACAAGAGTCAGCGGAAGCAATAATATCTGAGTACAGACATAAGTTAAACAAGTTGCCTTAAGAAGGCTAGCACAAAAGTAGCAACGATCGAAAAGGCAAGGCCTCCTGCCTGGGACCTCCTAACTACTCCTCGAAGCCGAACTCCATGTAGAAACATCATCGGGATCCTCTGGCTCCTGGGCTCCACCATCTGGTTGCGTCATCCGAGAAGAAGGGACAAAAGGGGAAAGGGGGAGAAAAGCAACCGTGAGTACTCATCCAAAGTACTCGCAAGCAAGGATCTACACTACATATGCAATGGTATCTGTGTAAGGGAGGTAATATTTGTGGACTGAACTGCAGAATGCCAGAATAAGAGGGGGATAACTAATCCAATCGAAGACTACGCTTCTCGTAACCTCCATCTTGCAGCAGAAGATGAGGGTAGCTGGAAAGTAACAAGTATCCTCGCTTCTCGCAGCCTCCGTCTTGCAGCAGTAGAAGGGAGTAGAAGGTAAGTTCACCAAGTAACAACGAATAGCATAATCCTACTCGGCGATCCTCCCGCACATTACCCTGTGAGAGAGCAACCACCGAGTTATCTCTGGCACTTGTAAGGGTGTGTTTTATTAAGTATCCGGTTCTAGTTGTCATGAGGTCGGAATACAACTCCGGGTCGTCCTTTTATCGAGGGACACGGCTATTCGAATAGATTAACTTCCCTGCAGGGGTGCACCACATAACCCAGCACGCTTGATCCCATTTGGCCGGACACACTTTCCAAGGTCATGCCCGGCCTCGGAAGATCAACACGTCGCAGCCCTACCTAAGCACAGCAGAGAGGTCAGCACGTCGGTCTAAGTCCTAAGCACACAAGGGTCTGAGCCCATTGCCCAATGCACACCTGCACGTTGCGAGGGCGGCCGGTGAGCAGACCTAGCAACCTCCATTACTAAGGAAGTTACGTTACGCGGTCCAACCCGGTGCGCGCCGCTAAACCGCTGACGTCAAGAAGGCTTCGGCTGATACCACGACGTCGAGTACCCATAACTATTCCCACGTAGTTGGTTAGTGCGTATAGACCAAATGGCCAAACTCAGATCAAATATCCAAACTCGTTAAGCGTGTTATTATGAAATAACCGCGGACAACGACCAGGGCCAGGCCACCTCTCCACTGGGTGTCTAAACCTGCCCTGTCGCTCCGCCACAACGATCCACTTGGGGGCCGTCAGGAACTCAGGCCCACCACTACCTGGATGGAGCCACCTGTCCTTTCAGCCCCCATATCGGAATCACTTGCGGGTACTCAAAGAGCCGACCCGACTTTAGTCACATCATGTATCATGTAAAGTGTAAGTAGTATATACCCGTGATCACACCCAAGTGATCACGGCCCGAAAGAATAGCAGGGCAGACGGACAAGGGTGTAGGGCCACTGATGGAATACTAGCATCCTATACTAAGCATTTAGGATTGCAGGTAAGGTATCAACAGTGGTAGCAACAATGACAGGCTATGCAGCAGAATAGGAGTATCGAAAGCAGTAACATGCTACACTACTCTAATGCAAGCAGTAGAGAGAAGAATAGGTGATATCTGGTGATCAAAGGGGGGGCTTGCCTGGAAGCTCTGTAGACGAAAGGAATCTTCGGAAGCGTAGCCGTAGTCGAACACCGAAGCACCAATGGTCTCGGGGTCTATCACAGCATCGGAGTCTACCAAAAATAAGCAACGAAGGAGAAACGAATAAATAACAGAGCAAACAGTAGCATCACAAAGCATAACATGGCAAAAAGCGGTGCTACATGTGACCTAACGCGGTGCTCGGTGATACAGACGAAGAGGAATAACATCCGGGAAAGTATTCCCGGTGTTAGGCATTTTCGGGCAGATGAAACGGAGGGGAATGTTGCATGTTCGGTATGATAGAGATGTCTGGTGGACGAACGGACCGCGTATTCGGATTCGTCTCGTCGTTCCGAGCAACGTTCATATATAAATTATTTTCATCCGAGTTACGGTTTAAAAGATATGATTTTCTAAAGTTTTTACTAATTTCTGGAATTTAATTAATTAATTTAATAGGACATTATCCAGAATAGTACGGATGACGTCAGCATGACGTCAGCACGGCGTCAGCAGTCAACCAGTCAGTTGACAGAGTCAAACTGACGTGCGGGGCCCAACTGTCATTGACTAAGACTAACTAAGCAAGTTTAATTAGTTTAATTAATTGATTAGGTTAATTAAACAGTGATTAATTAAGTTAATTAATTTCGTTAATTAATTAATTAATATTTTTATTTTTATTTTTAAAAATTCTTTTTTTTTGTATCTCTTTTTTTTAAGGGGGGGCCGGGCCCAGTGGTCATTGGCCCACTTGGGCCTTAACGGTGACGGGCTAATGGGGCGGAGCCCCGAGCGTGCGGGCGCTGCCCTCCCGGTCGATGGGTGGGGGGAGCCGGACACGGGCGCCGGCGGCCAGGGGCCGTGCGAGCGCCGGCCGGTGCAAGGTGGCGGCTGGCGGGAGGAGCGCCGGGCGGGGCGGGAGGCCATGGCGGCCGGAGGTAGGGGCGGCTCGGGCGCCGGAGCAGCCGCGCGGCCAGTGTGCTGGGGAGGCCGTGGCGAGCGCGGAGGGGGGGAACGGCGACGCGGCCGGCGCGGCGCTGCTGCTGTGGTCGGTGGCCAGACGAGGCCGAGGGCCGGCGGGGGTGGAGCTGGAGGCGAGTGGCGCCAGGGCACGGCGAGGCCAGGGCGCGGGCAGGGAGGCGCACGGGGCGTTGGCGACGCAGCCGGGCGCGGCGCTGGCGCGGCCAGGCGCAGTAGGGGAGGACGGGCGCGTCGGGGGGGTCGCGGTGCGAGGCGGCCAGGGGCGGTGCGGTAGCAGCAAGGCAGAGGGAGGGGGGTTCACGGGCACGGGGGAGCGAGGAGCTCACGGAGGTTCGTAGGGTTCGCGGGCAGTGGTGCTCGGGGAGGAAGACGGGGAGGTGTCGGCGACGGGGAGGCAGTCCGGCGAGGAAGGGCTCCGTCGACGAGGCCTCCGGCGAGGCCCAGGCGGCGTCGGGGCGGCAGGAACCGGCGACGGGGTCGGGGCATCGTGCCCGATCCAGATCCAGCGAGGGGAGGGGTGAGAGGAGTGAGGAACGTGGGGGGGTGGTGTGTTCCTTTTTTTGTCTTTGGATTGCTGTGGGGTGGTTAAGTATTGTGTAGGTGGGCTTCGGCCCAGTTGGGCCAGGGCTTTGCCCTCTTTAATTCCTTTTTTGTTCTTTTGTATTTTCCTTTTTTAAATCCTTTCTGTTTTCTATTTAGTTCCTATTTATTTTAGTTTTAATAAAATACCAAGTGGCACCTAATTCGATGTTACAACATATGTCACACCCACAAAAAGTTTCACCCCAAAATAATATAGTTTAGATTTTTTACCAATATAGATGGCATTTAATTATTTATTTTATCTACTGTTTTATTCATTTTAGAGTATTTAAACATTTTCTAAAAGTGTGATTTCTCCACCATAATTGTGTATGCATTATTTGGTCCACTCCGGACATTTTAGTTTGATATTTGAAATCTTTTGTTGTTTTCTTTTAACTCAATTTTTTTAATTTGGATCGGTTTCGAACTAACACGAGATTAGCAACAGTGATCGTGGTGACGTGGCATCATTAGCGGGGAATTACTGTAGCGTAATTATCTGGGCGTCACAATTCTCCTCCACTACAAGAAATCTCGTCCCGATATTTAAGCGGTGGAGTAGGGGGGGAGTGCTGGTAGCGAAAACCTAGCGAGTCTTCTCAGTCTTGACTGCCCTTTCGAAGAGGTTGATCCCTTTCGTTGATGTCTTCATTTCTCTGTTTCAAGTCATCGTGACCAAGCCGTCATCCTTTCTTCGGGGTCTCCATCGTCCTACGAACGCGACTGGGGGAAAAAACTTTGGAGGAACGTATCTCCACGAAGTCTGTGCATACGACGTCGAATTCAGGAAGTGATACACGAAGTACCCTATGAGTAGTATTTCGGTGAATTCATTGAGTGCACTATACGATAGTACCAAAGTTTCAAATGGGTAGGCAATCATTCGATGCCTAGACAGAAGCTGGAATGGGGCTTGAACAACGTGAATAACATGGTGTTTGATACCAGGACGAAACATAGTAGAATTTAGCTCGTTAATCATATACGAAGCCAGGTGCAAAGGATACCATAGAATTCAGGTTGTAAAGAAGAGTCAGGTTTCGATCCAGTGGACCTGTGGGTTATGGGCCCACCATGTGGGTTGAAAATAGGAAGGGTGGTGACATCTTGCACAGCCACGACAGGGAGGCATGTCAGTGGATAGCTTGTCAGCTATGTCATCAACGATGTCGGTACCAAGGACGGGGAACGAAGAGAACCATTTTCCCGCTCGTTGAAACGAGGCGGACCAATAGGCAAGGTTCTCGCCCACCGACAGTATCGGAATGTTATCAATAATAGAATCAAGGTCGTACTGACAAAGTTGTACACCAAGGTGTTTACATAAGCAGAAAATTATTACTGCTTAGATTATATGTAGATCAAAGAAAGGTTAAACAAACAAATGGAAAGGAAAATTGTGATTACACACAATTAATAGGAGTATATCCTTCCCATAGACAAGCAGAACTAGGCATACAGGGTAGGAGAGCAAGTACCCAACCATTTAGATAAAGAGGCAGGGATTAATCAAGATGTTACCCATACAACGGTGTTTGGATAACTGACCAAGAAACATTTAGCATTGGGCTTCAAATGCTCTCGTTGAAAATCGGAGTACCACAGACATGCTTCGAGATAGCATTGGCATGGTCTTGAAGCAAAGGTCAGACTGGGATACACAAAGGATTCATCAGGAACAACTTATAGAATAAGCCTTACAATTTCCTCCTGGAACAACGGTTATCCTTGCAAAAGAGATTATAATGATAGGTCATCCAGCCAGGGGTGCTAGGCATGATGTCATATTACCGAGTCATCAAAGGACCAATATTATAACTCCTGGAAAGTTGTCCGATCAATTATATCTGACCGAGATTCAGATCTGATTGGTGTCATGATACCTCAGACTCGGGATGTTCGAGAAGAAACGGTGCAACATTAATCAACGAAATGACATTGCAAGATTCTCGGGAATGAACTATGGGAGCGGGTCTCCGAATCAATAGTTCATCATTAAACCAAAGAGAGGATGAGGAGGTGGCTGATGGGCTCAGCGACAATGCATCGAGAATCCCAAACGGATGGATTTCCACAATAATGTGAACAAGAAGATGACACTTGTTAATTCAAATGATGAAATGTTGTATGTTCGAGGAAAACAAACACCATTAACCATTAGTTGAAAGGTGTGCCCGAAATATGACCTTAGGCAGCAAGATCAATGTTAGAGTGCTGATTCAATAACCAACAGTCTAAGAACGAACTATTGATCGTTATCTTCAAAGCAATAGAGTTGCTAGAAGTACAGAACTCAAGCAGCATCGTTAGCATATTGGTATCCCGGTTAAAACAACACGGTGACCAAGGAAGAATGGTGATGGTGAGATGTATCATCATACCGAGAATTTCTAAGAGGTGGAGCAATCCCCACAACATTCTCGACATAAAAGACATTAATACTTCAAGGCAGAACACAACACTACCTGGAGAGCAAGTTGTGTTCATAATGTAGAGAAGTTCATGATGAAAGGAAGTCATGGGTGTTGTCGATGATAATAAAATCATCGAGGGCAAGGAGGGTATTTCTCATCATGAACATAGTTGACATCTCGTAAGAAGTCAAAGTGTTGAAGGTGATCCGACACATTTGTTGGGAGGTTTCAAGAGGATGCAATCAAACATCAACGGCAATAAGCAAGGGAATGACGAAATGGCAAGTTATAGGATCAATATATAAGATGCAAGCTCGGAATCAAAGTTGCCTTTTAGAACAAGCAACATGAGGTTGAAAGCTCGATGTAAGTCGTGCCCACATTCTGAAGAATTTGTGCACCAAAGAAGGACGAGGTAGCACAGTCAAAGATAACAAGACAATGGATGTATCTGATTGTCTAGGAATAACCAGATTGAGTTTAAAATTTTCCCAGTAACATCTACTAGGGATGTTGAATTTTTAGAGCAGATTTGATTTACTAAACGGTGTCCTCGGTTGATGGCAACCTAGAACCCGTAGAGTGATTACGACGAGGAAGTTATTACTTCAACAAAGTTAGTAAGATGAAGTGCAAAGGCATGATATCCTCGAGATACCGGAGGGTAAAACTCGAAGGTAGAACATGATAGTAGTAGAACTGGGTCGTTGACCGATGATAGAAGATATTTTAACCTTGTCAAAAATAGACGAGGCACTGGAATGAATTCCCATCAGATATATCAGATCAGGACAGCATGGTCGGAACCATTACTATAGGGAATCAATTCAAGGATACCGAAAGAATCATACAGCTGGATAATCATTTAGCAAGAAGCTTCCGAGACGGTCTACATCATTTTCATGGGCATGAACACAAGTTCAGGGTCGACTCCCACTTCTTTAATGCAAATCATTTCATTCACCTCCCGCTTTAATCAAACTGTAGTGTTGGAATTTTAACTGGTAGAACACCGGAAGGGTATGACTTGTGAAAACTTTTGGGTTCTCACGGATTAGGGGAAGGCATAGTATAACCCATCGGGCATCTTAGTAACATATACCACAAGTTTCAAAAGTAACTATCACCAGCTCCAAGGGAGAGCATGGTTGTCAAAGAAGAGGATACAATTTACCGAAGGTATTATGCATCAGGGACAGAACTTCTCGAGGTTTATTGTATACGAATGACACTGTCGGATGATATTTCAACAAAGGATCGAGCGATCCACAACGAAGCTGATGTGAGTATCGGTACTCACTCAGAGGAAGAAGAATGTAGAGGCATCAGATTCAAGAATCACCTGATTAGTATGATGCTTAAATATAAAGAAATTATGGTTTCCAAAACGAAGGATCAGAAGCAGACGCTCTGATCCAAGATGGATAAGTTGAAAACACTTAGTTGGGCAATCAATAAAGGCTTGAATTGCCAAGAACCAACTCATGTCCGGAATGACGTGTGAGCCGGAAGGATAAATTTAAAAAGGATAACCGATGACTGCGTGCATATGCACACATTGAATCAATAGGCTCAAAATGGCTAAGACCAGGGATGTTAACGAAGGCTAATACTCATATGAAATTAACCATAATGTAACGAGTCAAGAATTTCAAGAGTAACAGGCTGCAGAGGATTTTCGAAAGATCGAAAAGTATTCCGAAGGATTTTGTGAGACACATGAACAATCGAAAAGAACGGATCCTCGATAAATGTGAGGAAATAACCGTAAGGGTTTTCATGCGAAATAAAACTGCAAAGACAGTAAACTCAAGGATTCTCGGACAACGGAGAAATTTCGGGGCATCTTGTAACAACAAGAGCGATGAGGAATGATCATGAGAATGACAAGTGCATGCAGATATCCTTAAGGATATATCGGTGATAGTGATTTGCAAAGGCGATGAGCACAAGTTCTCGGGTTAACAACGGGGAGTATCTTCAGGGTCTTCTGGTGCAGCAGACGATCATCGATCATAAGGCACTCTCCGGGTGAAAGTGATAACGAGATCCTAATGTTAGATTTAGCAAAATTCATTTATCCCGAATAGAAGAGAGATAAGAGTCCCAGAGTATAGACGAGGAGTAAAAGATCCTAATACCACCCAATGGTGTTGTGGGCCCGTAAGCCACACAACAAGTTAGTAAATTTGTTTTTCAAAGACTAGACTCAACTTCGGCCAAGGAGTTGGAAAGGGGGATTCCTACAGGCAGTCGGCTCTGATACCAACTTGTGACGCCCCCGATTTGTCCGTACACTAATCATGCACGCAAATGTGTACGGCCAAGATCAAGGACTCACTGGAAGATATCACAACACAACTCTAGACACAAATTAAAATAATACAAGCTTTATATTACAAGCCAGGGGCCTCGAGGGCTCGAATACAAAAGCTCGAAAACACAAGAGTCAGCGGAAGCAATAATATCTGAGTACAGACATAAGTTAAACAAGTTGCCTTAAGAAGGCTAGCACAAAAGTAGCAACGATCGAAAAGGCAAGGCCTCCTGCCTGGGACCTCCTAACTACTCCTCGAAGCCGAACTCCATGTAGAAACATCATCGGGATCCTCTGGCTCCTGGGCTCCACCATCTGGTTGCGTCATCCGAGAAGAAGGGACAAAAGGGGAAAGGGGGAGAAAAGCAACCGTGAGTACTCATCCAAAGTACTCGCAAGCAAGGATCTACACTACATATGCAATGGTATCTGTGTAAGGGAGGTAATATTTGTGGACTGAACTGCAGAATGCCAGAATAAGAGGGGGATAACTAATCCAATCGAAGACTACGCTTCTCGTAACCTCCATCTTGCAGCAGAAGATGAGGGTAGCTGGAAAGTAACAAGTATCCTCGCTTCTCGCAGCCTCCGTCTTGCAGCAGTAGAAGGGAGTAGAAGGTAAGTTCACCAAGTAACAACGAATAGCATAATCCTACTCGGCGATCCTCCCGCACATTACCCTGTGAGAGAGCAACCACCGAGTTATCTCTGGCACTTGTAAGGGTGTGTTTTATTAAGTATCCGGTTCTAGTTGTCATGAGGTCGGAATACAATTCCGGGTCGTCCTTTTACCGAGGGACACGGCTATTCGAATAGATTAACTTCCCTGCAGGGGTGCACCACATAACCCAGCACGCTTGATCCCATTTGGCCGGACACACTTTCCAAGGTCATGCCCGGCCTCGGAAGATCAACACGTCGCAGCCCTACCTAAGCACAGCAGAGAGGTCAGCACGTCGGTCTAAGTCCTAAGCACACAGGGGTCTGGGCCCATCGCCCAATGCACACCTGCACGTTGCGAGGGCGGCCGGTGAGCAGACCTAGCAACCTCCATTACTAAGGAAGTTACGTTACGCGGTCCAACCCGGCGCGCGCCGCTAAACCGCTGACGTCAAGAAGGCTTCGGCTGATACCACGACGTCGAGTACCCATAACTATTCCCACGTAGCTGGTTAGTGCGTATAGACCAAATGGCCAAACTCAGATCAAATATCCAAACTCGTTAAGCGTGTTATTATGAAATAACCGCGGACAACGACCAGGGCCAGGCCACCTCTCCACTGGGTGTCTAAACCTGCCCTGTCGCTCCGCCACAACGATCCACTTGGGGGCCGTCAGGAACTCAGGCCCACCACTACCTGGATGGAGCCACCTGTCCTTTCAGCCCGCATATCGGAATCACTTGCGGGTACTCAAAGAGCCGACCCGACTTTAGTCACATCATGTATCATGTAAAGTGTAAGTAGTATATACCCGTGATCACACCCAAGTGATCACGGCCCGAAAGAATAGCAGGGCAGACGGACAAGGGTGTAGGGCCACTGATGGAATACTAGCATCCTATACTAAGCATTTAGGATTGCAGGTAATGTATTAACAGTGGTAGCAACAATGACAGGCTATGTAGCAGAATAGGAGTATCGAAAGCAGTAACATGCTACACTACTCTAATGCAAGCAGTTGAGAGAAGAATAGGTGATATCTCGTGATCAAAGGGGGGGCTTGCCTGGAAGCTCTGTAGACGAAAGGAATCTTCGGAAGCGTAGCCGTAGTCGAACACCGAAGCACCAATGGTCTCGGGGTCTATCACAGTATCGGAGTCTACCGAAAATAAGCAACGAAGGAGAAACGAATAAATAACAGAGCAAACAGTAGCATCACAAAGCATAACATGGCAAAAAGCGGTGCTACATGTGACCTAACGCGGTGCTCGGTGATACAGACGAAGAGGAATAACATCCGGGAAAGTATTCCCGGTGTTAGGCATTTTCGGGCAGATGAAACGGAGGGGAATGTTGCATGTTCGGTATGATAGAGATGTCTGGTGGACGAACGGACCGCGTAATCGGATTCGTCTCGTCGTTCCGAGCAACTTTCATATATAAATTATTTTCATCCGAGTTACGGTTTAAAAGATATGATTTTCTAAAGTTTTTATTAATTTCTGGAATTTAATTAATTAATTTAATAGGACATTATCCAGAATAGTACGGATGACGTCAGCATGACGTCAGCACGGCGTCAGCAGTCAACGAGTCAGTTGATAGAGTCAAACTGACGTGCGGGGCCCAGCTGTCATTGACTAAGACTAACTAAACAAGTTTAATTAGTTTAATTAATTGATTAGGTTAATTAAACAGTGATTAATTAAGTTAATTAATTTAGTTAATTAATTAATTAATATTTTTATTTTTATTTTTAAAAATTCTTTTTTTTTGTATCTCTTTTTTTTAAGGGGGGGCCGGGCCCAGTGGTCATTGGCCCACTTGGGCCTTAACGGTGACGGGCTAATGGGGCGGAGCCCCGAGCGTGCGGGCGCTGCCCGCCCCAGCGATGGGTGGGGGGAGCCGGACACGGGCGCCGGCGGCCAGGGGCCGTGCGAGCGCCGGCCGGGGCAAGGTGGCGGCTGGCGAGAGGAGCGCCGGGCGGGGCGGGAGGCCATGGCGGCCGGAGGTAGGGGGCGGCTCGGGCGCCGGAGCAGCCGCGCGGCCAGTGTGCTGGGGAGGCCGTGGCGAGCGCGGAGGGGGGGAACGGCGACGCGGCCGGCGCGGCGCTGCTGCTGTGGCCGGTGGCCAGACGAGGCCGAGGGCCGGCGGGGGTGGAGCTGGAGGCGAGTGGCGCCAGGGCACGGCGAGGCCAGGGCGCGGGCAGGGAGGCGCACGGGGCATTGGCGACGCAGCCGGGCGCGGCGCTGGCG